>WNWU01000047.1:10384634-10400584 GCA_012654045.1 Ptyas mucosa | reverse complement strand
ATCTATCTATCTATCTATCTATCTATCTATCTATCTATCTATCTATCATCTATCTACCATCTATCATCTATCTACCCACCTATCTCTATCTCTATTTCATCCCTCTTATCTATCTATTGATCAATTATCTATCTATCTATCTATCTATCTATCTATCTATCTATCCATCCATTCATCCACCCATCCAGCCACCCATCCATCTATCCATCCAAACATCTATCTATTCTGTTCATGAGGGAGGAGCAGAGGAAACCAAAATTCCCCGCTTTCTTCCCTTCTTCTCGTCTTCCAGCAAGTTCTAAAACTTTCAGCAAATTAACAAGGGTGAAAATATTATGCCATGGCGATTATTCATTAAAAATAAAAATCTTTAGAAAAGTCAAACTCTACAGAAGAGCTTTCTGGCTCATGGAGATCAATAGCAGGAGGGATTTTCTTGGCGCATCTGGTAGACCTCTCCTTCCTTTTTGATTTCTTGCCAGAGGGCTGAAAAGTCCAACAAGCCTGTTCTACGACAACTGCAAAAGGTCCCCACTTGTAACGCGGCCACATTTTCTGGGAAGTCTAATTAATATGCTGGAAGACATATGATGGAATACTAATTACCAGCGAGACATATGGAAAACATATGTCAAAAGGACATATGGAGGAGCTTTCAGAAAAGGGCACTTGAGGACATATTAATGCATTAATTGCACCAGGTTCTGATGAAGAATGCTCTTTTGCTACAAGTACTAATATTCCCTTGAGTCATAAATGTCGGTTTTACTCCTGAAATATATAAAAGCCTTTTAAGGCAGCCCTTTTTGACTCACTGCCTTCCTTATATGCCAGATTTCAAGGGCCATGGTGGCGCAGTGCTTAGAATGCAGTACTGCAGGGTTAATTCTGCCCACAGTTCGGCAGTTCAATCCTGACCGGCTCAAGGTTGACTCAGCCTTCCATCCTTCTGAGGTCAGTAAAATGAGGCCCGGATGATTGGGGGCAATAGGCTGACTCTGTAAACTGCCACTCCTTGTCGCGAATGGCAGGAAAATGGGGAGGGGAATATTCCTGCCTACCATCCTTCCCTCAGTCTGTGCTGAGATTGAGGAATGGATGACAGGCAGGAAAATGGGGAAGGGGGTTTCCCCATTTTCCTGCCTTTCACAAAAACAGGTCCACCCCACCCCATCCCGCTCCCTCCTGGGGACTATCTTAAAGGGACAGGCTGCGGCAGCTCCGTTCTGAATGGAGGGAGAAAAGTTAGCATTCTCTCTGCTGCATTTAATGTTGAGTTCTGTGGCAGAGAGAATGCTAACTTTTCTCCCTCCATTCAGAATGGAGCTGCTGCCCCCTTTATGGTTCCCTCCCGGCCCCTCCCTCCTGGGGACTACCTTAAAGGGACAGGCTGCAGCAGCTTCGTTCTGAATGGAGGGAGAAAAGTTAGCATTCTCTCTGCTGCATTTAACATTGAATCCTGTGGAATATCGAGTGGCAGGAAGAGGTGAGTGGTGACTGGCCGGGAGTGGGTGGGGCCAACAAGGGGTGATTACTACCAGTTCGGCAAACCAATACCAATAATCCCTAGCAGTTCGCCTGAACCAGTCTGAACCGGTTGGATTTCACCCCTGCTTGAGACCTCCAGAAATCAAAAAGGATGGGAACTTTACTGCTGAGTTCCCAGAATTCAGATTATCTGGCTGAGCTTCCAAATCTTCGAGAAACAAAATGAAATCTCACGTCCAGTGTAATCACAATTACTCCTAAACTATGACTTTGCTGAGAACACCCCCAAGGTGCTTTTTGAAAGGCAACCAGACTTTTTTGGGGTTTCTTCCCTCAAAAATATTTCAATATTTCTTGGATAAGAAGTGAAACATTTTCAAGGGGAAAAAAGCCCAAATCTAGTTGCCTTTGGAAAATAACCTTTGGGACACTTGGATGATTGGGAATCTCCATAGACCAGGGGTCTCCAACCTTGGCAACTTTACGACTTGTGGACTTCAACTCTCAGAATTCTGGGAGTTGAAGTCCACAAATCGTAAAGTTTCAAGGTTGGAGACCCCTGCCATAGACAGTGCTGAGAACAGTGCTTACAACAACCCTGTGATTCACTTAACAACCAAGGCAAAAAGGAGTTGTTAAATTGGATGCAACTTACTTCATAACCATATCACTTAGTGATGGAAGTTCCCATCCCAATTGTGGTGATAAAACAAGGAGCACCTATTTTAATAATTAACTTAGTTATATGGACTAACTCTTTGCTATTAGAAATAGAACTATCTCAAGAAGAATTTCACAGACCTAACTGGGCAGGGGGAAAAAAAAATCAAACTTAGAAGACTATTTTCTTTGATGTTTGATATAATATTCCCAAGCTCCCTGTTGTGAAAAATAGGAACTGTTCAATGTTATTAAGTTCCAGAATATTATTTTTTTTAAAAAAAACCTAAAGAGCTCCTGCCTGCACAGACCCCAGTCAGTGGTGATTACATGGCCACAATGCTCGGCTTTATAACTTTGTGGTTTTGCAGGAAACCGAGTCTTTATTAAAGAAAATTCCTTTCCCCCCCCTCCTTTAGCGATTCGCAAAAGAGTCCTTACCTGTCCACTGGCGTCCCAAAGGAGTATAGCCTTTTCATCAAACTCGCTGCTTTGCGCACGACCCAAGGAAAGCTAGGAGGCTGTACAGTTATCTCCCTTGGTGTAATTCTAAACCATACAACCTACTACCTCAGCTTGGATACATGCAAGAAGTCAAAAAATAATAATAATGATGGGGGTGGGGGGGGGACAGAAAAAAGTAAAGGGAAGCATTGTCTTCCAGAGCCCACCAGACTTTCAGAAAAGTCTTTGGATTGGCCAGAAATACAGCCGATCCCTACAAATTAATTAAACGGGGAATGCTTGTCATTCCCAGCTCAAGAACCATCAAATATCAAATCAATAGAGAGCAGACAATAGCAAGCAATAGAAGAAGACAAGCAATCTGCAGGGAAACAGAGGGAACTCAAAGCACATTTAAGTAAGGAGACACACTGGCTTAAAATCCTTCCAAACTAGAATTAGTTGGTTTGGGCAAGAGGCTAATTAATGGCCAACTTTAGAGATGTGTCATCCAGCTGGCCAACCCAACAACATTATTTATGCCAAGCTTCAATGTGATGCATTCCACTTTAGCATCGGTGTCTTTGAGAGCTCCCTTACTAAGAAATAAATATTTCTCAATCTTGGAAGCTTGAAAATGGATAGTCCTCGATTTCCAGAATTCTACAGCCAGTTATGCTGGATGGGAAATTCTGGGAATTGAAGTCCACCCCTCCTCAAACTTGGTTGCAAGTTAATTTTCTTACTAGTTTTATCTAAAATGTAACTTCTATCAAAATGCCATTTGCAGACATGATCTAGAAAGCTAATGTTGTTCCATCCACATCATGACATATTGCAAATATGAAAGAAGAGGCTAACTTTAGTGCTACGATATTATACTTTTAGTAACAAAGTTGATTGATAAATGGAATTTTGAGCTGGAACGATTCAGGTAACTATTTTAGGCTGATCGGCGGATAAGCAAAACAGTTCATTTTTCCAAGATAAAAAGGGTAAAAAAGTGGGATAAAAAAACAGATAAAGATTTTACAGGGCAAAGAACAGTGATAGCAGGGTGATGTTTTTTCACAACAACGTAACTTAGGCTGCAGTGAAAGGAAAACCCACATCTAAGCACAAATGAAATTTAACGAATAAAAAGAGGAAAATTTTCCCCACAATATTTCAGAGAGCAAGCTGACAGATTCCAACTGAACTGAGGGGGGAAAGGTCATGAAATTAAAGCACATGCGATCAAGATGTTCAGCCAATCAGAATTAATAAATGACATTGAATTCTATCAACATGATTACTTTGACGGCGTTCAGAGAACTTATATATTTTAAAAACACTTTAGTCACTGTTCCTCCGTAGCAAAATATTACCAAAATCACATGCTAACCAAATCTACCAAATCTATCATGGTTACAATCTCTTCTACTGGAATTATGACATTAATTAATACAAGAATGTTTTTGTAAGGCTGTTCAGTTGATCTTTACTAAATGAAAGATGCCACCTGCTAATTTTGGTGGAACTTACTCCAAAATAATTCCGAGTAGATTTAGCATCTGCGTAGGCCTTAAAAACATTTTTCAGGAAGCAAGATGTAAAGCTGTCAAGATAAACTTTATTGAAGTACTACTGAAAATTCACTCAAATGAAGGAACCGTCTTTACAGTGAGTTGTTTGGAGAGTTGACCCATAAACAGGTTCTGTGGGATACAGCTGGAAAACACTTTGGATTTGATTTGGAAAAACACACTGCTGTGGAAATGCAGCATAAGTTCGCGGTTCATTAAAGTAGCTATGTCTTTTTTCCAGGATTGTGTCACTACTGTGGGAAGGCTTCTACTACAGTCAGTGGTGGAATGCTGCTAGTTTAACAACCGGTTGGGTGAGCATGCGCTTCCCGCTAAAAATGGAGCATTTAGAAGCTCAGCTGCTTACCTTCCAAGTCAGCAACAGTTAATACAACAGCGAGGAGAGGAATCAGCTGTGCCGCGCGATTGAGATGAGCTAGAAAGCAAGAAATAAAGGACAGGATAGGGCGGGTGTGGGTGGGCGGGGCCAGCTGATTGTTGGAGCTACCGGTTCACCTGAACTGGTCTGAACCGGCTGAATTCCACCTCTGACTACAATTGTGTGATTCTGGAAGGGGATTTGGCTAATTTAATGAGTTCTAGATAGAAGATATGCTACCATTCCTACGTGTTGTGGACATCTAACTGTAACCATAGCATTATACAGCTCTAATCTGGTACTGAATCCACATACAACGTTTATGCACCAATAACATTTTATGTCATCTCCCCTTAATTACTGGGATCTGAATTTGTCAGAATTTTGTGTTTCTACTCTTAACTTCTTTCGAAAGAAAAAAAAAGTACAGGTATTAAGTAAACCCAAGCATACAGACAAAAAAAATACTTTCTAAAAGCTTCCAAAAAGTACAAACTTAGGAGTAATATGCGAAAACAGCGTTATATGAAACAAATCATGGAAAATTCGTTGTATTTTTTCTTTTGGAAACAAATTTCACAAACTGATGCAAAACCTGCCGAAATTGATCCCAAGTCAAGAAAAAGCAACACAGGACATGCTAAAATTGGCAAGTGACCCATTTGTTTAGAAGGAGATGAAAGCAAGTTTGGTTTTGCCATAGACCTGTCATCTCAACAGGGAGAAATTGATGGTATTGGCCAACCCTTATCATGGAGTCATTTGGTGGTGAGTCGAAGAGACTGCCTTTCACCTTCTTCATACATGGATAAGGATCGGCCTACAAGTGGGCTCCCTGCTGCTGAGACAGTGGCCAGGGTCGTCCCTATTTTTATTTATTATTTATTTATATCCCACCTTTTATTATTTTTACAAAAAACTTATGGCAGCAAACATATCCAACATAGCTTCCTCTTCCTATTTTCCCCACAACAGCCCTATGAGGTGGGTTAGGCTGAGAGAGAATGATTGGCCCAAAGTCACCCAGCCGGCTTTCAAACCTAAGGCAAGACTAGAACTCACCATCTCCTGGTGATTGGCCCAAAGTCACCCCACTGGCTGTCATAGCTAAGGCAGGACTAGAACTCACAGTCTCCTGGTGATTGGCCAAAAGTCACCCTGCTGGCTTTCAGAGCTAAGGCAGAACTAGAACTCACCATCTCCTGGTGATTGGGCCAAAGTCACACAGCCGGTTTTCATAGCTAAGGCAGGACTAGAACTCACAGTCGCCTGTTTCCTAGCTCTCCTTTGGGAAGTTTCCTTTTTCTTTTAGGTTAACCACTGCCTCTAACCTACGTTTCCCGATTTGGCAGAATCTCCTTGTTGATTTTCAAGTGATTTTCACCAATTATGTCTTTACCCAATTAGTGCAATTATAGATAATTATGTAATTAGGGTGAATATGTGCAGTCACATAATAACAATGTGACAATACCGTATGTGCTGATGTCACGAAGGCATTTGTGAGTTAAATGCAGCCAGAATGGAAGTCATGCCTGCCTTAGACCCTAAAGCTTCTCTTAAATTTGTATGCTTTGGGTTTTTTAAAATTTCTTTTGATTAACTTGAGCTCTTGTTTTTTT
Source organism: Ptyas mucosa (assembly GCA_012654045.1). NCBI lineage: Eukaryota > Metazoa > Chordata > Lepidosauria > Squamata > Colubridae > Ptyas > Ptyas mucosa. The sequence goes on along the minus strand of WNWU01000047.1, from coordinate 10,394,426 downwards.
AACATTTTTAACCATGTTTTAACAAGTACAAACAATTGGCGATCCCGTTTGTGTTGGATTGGTGGATATATCCAATGTGTGTTGAACTTGGAACAAGGAGAAAACTCAGAACCAAAGAATACAATACAGTTGGGAGAATTCTTTCGACATATTGAAGACTATTTGCAAATCTTCTATCCCAGGGAGGTGTGGTGTAGTGTGAATTCTTTCCTCTTCCTTTTCAAATCTTATGTTTTATCTCATGTTTTGAAACAGTCTTTAGAATTACAGGTAGTCCTCGACTTGCAACCTTCTGTTGGATAACCATTGGAAGTTACAACAGCTGCTGAAAAAAAAAATAGCACGACCATTTTTCACACTTATGGCCATTGCAGGAGGTCCAACTGTCTCACTTAGCAACAGATTTTTGGGGGGGCTCAATTGTGGTTATATGTCAAGGGCTACCCATAATGTCCTACTCACAATGAGGCATTTGATTAGCCAGGAATATAGGAGTTGAAGCAGCGGTGGTATTCAGGCAGTTCTATCCGGTTCGGGAAAACCGGTAGCGGCGGCTGCAGGAGGCTCCACTCACCCTCCCAGACATCATCACGTCCTGTTTTTGATGCTGTGTGCATGCACGGAGGTGGTGCATATAAGCGAAGCGAACCGGTACTGAAGGTAAGTGAATACCATCCCTGAGTTGAACTCCAACATATGTGGAAGATTCTGGAGGATGTTGTTGATTTAGGAGGAAAGACCAACAAGCTAAAGATGCTGGATGATGGAGGTGGTGTATGCTCTGGAGAAAAGGCCTCAACTTATTGCTACAGTAAATATTTGTAGGCAGATGATTCCAGCTTTAACCCAGCTACCTCTTGTTAAAAGAATCAGAGCCGTTGGAGGTGAACGTGTGGTTGAAATGAGCCAATGCAAGGCAGCTTATTATATCATTTTATGTGTATATTTAGCCGGTATACACACAAGCAGTTTCAGAGCGCAGAGCTATTAATCACTTCTGCTGAGGAACAAACTTCCTTAACTGTTACCTGCCCAACAGCTACTTCCTCCAGTTTCCTTTCATCCTACTTCGGCGGAGATAAGAACTGTCATTTTAAGAATTGGTGCCTGAGCTTTTCTGCCCCTCCTCCTTCCCCTGACCCCTTTCTTGTGGGTACCATGTTTTCTTTTGGTTTTTTTTAGAGCTATTGGTCTTCATGATAGAATTAATAGAGTTAGCAATTGATATTTCACCATGGGTGTGTTGCGTGTGTGTGCAAGTCGGGGTGGGTTCTACTTACCTTTACTACCAGTTCGCAACAGGTCCACGCATGTTTTCGTGATGTCAGGGTCAGTGGGCGGGGCCTCCCGCCAGTTTCACTACCGGTTCTACAGAATCGGTGCGAACCGGGAGGCAACCCACCACTGGTGCAAGTCTATTTTACATATCTAGCCTTTGTCTTTTCTTGGACAAGGCCAGACAAAGAAAAAGCTTTTTCCGCTCAGAAGCAGAGGTGGGTTTAAGCAGGTTCTGACCAGTTCTGGAGAACCAGTAGTGGAAATTTTGAGTAGTTCGGAGAACCGGGAAATACTACCTCTGACTGGCCCTGCCCCCATCTATTCTCTGCCTCCCGAGACCTAGCTGATCGGGAGGAAATGAGGATTTTGCAGTAACCTTCCCCTGGATTGGGGAGGGAATGGAGATTTTACAGTATCCTTCCCTTGGTATGGGGATGGAACGGGGATTTTACAGTATCCTTCCCCTGCCATGCCCACCAAGCCACACCCACAGAACCGGTAGTAAAAAAATTTGAAACCCACCACTGCTCAGAAGTCTACCATTTTTAGATTGCTACTTCCAATACTTAAGGACTGGGAGGAGCAGACATAATCCATTATCTACTCTGGGAATAGCAAACCAGAAAGCAAGCAATGTGGCAATTAGGTTTCTTCATCTTACAGAACTCTGTTTCAGGAATTTGCTTAACACAACAATCCTGCCCTTAAACAAAACAAAGCAAAGCATTGTGGCAAATGCATTGTCTTCGGGGAAACAGAAAGCATTCGTGAGCGGTTCCAATCCTAACGCGCTCAAAATGGCATACCGGCCAACGCTACCAAGAAACATAACACAGGACAACCCATTCAGACAATGTCTGGTTGCTGACCGACAAGGGGGGCGGGGGGAAAAACACCACAGCCTGGAATCCTCTCAGCTGTCTTAGTTACTGTGGAACAACAACTTAGAAGCTGCACCCAGGATATCCAAATGTCACAGATGATAGTAGGTGCAATCCGATAACATCTGACTCACTGCAGGCTCCCCGGTTCTGCCTTAGATCTCGAATCAATATTAGGTGTTTTCCTGTATATGGAAGGGAAGCAGGGAGGGGGCCTTCTGCAGACAGTGTAATCAAACCTCTCGTATAGTCCATCATTCCATGCACGCTCTACAATCTGGAATTGACTACTAAAAAGAGGAAGGGAGGGAGAAAGGGAGAAAGGAAGGAGGGAAGGGAAGAGAGGGGAGGGGAGAGGAAGGGAAAATTGTGTGGTTGCATCCATTCAGAGTAGGATGTTCTCAATGTTCGGTGAAATCTTCAAAATCAGAATATGAGTAGACTGAGCAGGGGAGAGCTGCTGGGGGTTCGGGAGAACCTTTAGCTAAGATTCTGTGCAGTTCAGAGAACTCCCAAATCCCACTCCTGGCTGGCCCCACCCACCCCATCTCACCCCTCCCAGGAGTCCCCATGTGGCTGGTTTTGGATGCAGGTAAATGCAGGGCGCACACAAAGGCTCGGGGAGGGTGAAAAACAGGCCTATCAGACATTCGGGAAAGCCGGAAACGACCCAGAAGGCCTCCAGAGCCTGGGGAGGCTGTTTTCGCCCTCTGGGAGGCTCAAAGAAAGCCTCCTGAGCCCGGGGAGGGCAAAAGCACCCCCCCCCCACCATGGTGCAGGATGTTGACTAGGCCACGCCCACCATGGCCATGCCCACCCAGCAACCAGGCAGAGAACCCCTTGCTAAAATTTTTGAAGCCCACCCCTGAGGCTGAGTAGGGTGACTGGTGACAAACAGGACTGGAAACCTTGGAAGTTCAGGTTGGCAGATTAAGAACCTGCAACCTCTGGAGACTGGACTGCATCTCCCAAATTCCCTTTCCATTGGGCTTGCTGGCCAGGGCAAAAGAAGATGGGGATCCTGAATAGCTGTAAGTCACAAGGAAGCACATTTCTGGACAAAAAGAAGGAGTTCTCTGAAATAGATATAGAGAAGCGATCCTGATTTGGTTCAAAGAACGTGCTGATGCTTCCAACGATTGGACCAGAGAAGCTCAGCAATAGTGCATCTATTAGGCATACTGGCGGTCCTCATCTTACAACCACAAGTGGAGCCAGAATTTCCATTGCTAAGCAAGGCAGTTTGTTAAACTGAGTCCCACCCGATTTTTACAAGCTTTTTGCCACAATTGTTAAGCGAATCACAGCTAAGTGGCTAAGGGAATCTGGTTTCCCCCAATTGACTTTGCTAGTTGGAAGTTGGCTGGGACGGTCACAAATGATGATCAGTGATCTCAGGACACAGCAACCGTCATAAATACAAGCCAATTGCTACGCACCCCATTTTTGCTCCTCCGTAACGGTGGGAATACTGCAATGGCTGTAAATGAGACGGTCATACACCACTTGTTTTTCATTGACATTGTAACTTCGACAGTTGCTTAACAAATGGTTCTAAATTGAGAACTAACTCTACAAACATGCCTGGTTCAGTCCCAGGTAAGGATGCAAAAGAGGCTGATTTGATACTTAGCAGAATGGCTGCTAGCCATTGTGGTTCATCTAATTTAGGATGGACCACATTGGCAAGCAGCCATTCTAAGTTAGATGAACCTATGAACTTTTTAGGACAGGGGTGTCAAACTCAAGGGGGCCAGATCCGGCCTGCAGAGTGTTTAGATCTGGCCCACGTGCCCACCCTGGAAACAGTGAAGGACTGGCCTGCGGTGGCTCTGCCAGTGAAAACGGAGCTCAGGAGGGCCACGCAAGGGCCTTCCAGGCTCTGTTTTTGGCCGCGACAGCCTCCTGCAGCCCTCTGCCAGGGAAAACAGAGCTTGGGAGGGCTGTGTGTGGCCCTCCCGGACTCCATTTTCACTGGCTGAGGGGTGCAGGAGGCCATCACAGCTGAAAACAAAGCCTTGATGAGTGACATCAAGCTGGCTACGCCTACCCTGGCCACACCCCCTGGCCCCCTGAAGTCAAACACAACCCTGATGCAGCCATCAATAAAATTGTGTTTGACACCCCTGGTTTAGGATACGTCAGCTCATCTATATTAATTAAAACTATTAAACATATCTGCTCCGTTCCTCTCTTGAATTGACGCTGATCTCCTTACATTTAGGCTAAGTGGGACCACTTTAAATTCTGCTCTATATTTATAGAGGAGACACAAAATAGAGGGAACAAGGGCAGATCAGGGAACCGGAGGGCAGGCTTTCCATTTTGCAAACCGGGAGACATTTACCGTACATCCACCATTTGTGCATTGGCCAAGCAGACACATACCTATAGATGCAAGCTTGTGTAGGATAGGAGCACAAGTTCGGATCTACGGGTTTGTGGCAACCGGCAGGAAAGGTCTTCTCGTTAATGGCAGTAGGAGCCGGGAGCATTCACAATCGTAAGCTTAATCAACCCCTTCTGGAAAATGAAACACAAACCTGTTAGAAACGGTCAAAAGTCAACGCTGAGCCTTTGCAAGACGCGCCATAAAAGCAAACAAAGAAACCTCCCTTTGTTCTGAATTCTGGTGGCGGCAGTGGGGGGAATGAAAGATCGTTTCTCCACCACGGAGGTCTCCAAAGATGATCCTGAAGTTCAACGTGTATACGGATCACTCACCAACACCGGCGGAACCAAGGAAGAAAATCTGGGCCAAAAGTTCATTCTCTGCTCCGTTCCTAGGTTTTTGTGTGTGTATGTGTGTTCCTGGTCCGCGTTCTTGTAAGCTGGCCAGCTCTTTCTATTTCATCCCCCTTCCAGTTCTTTCCACTTCTATTTCTCTTTTCCAACTGCTACTCAACAGTTTGTGGCTTCTGGTGAATACTGAGCAGGCTTAGGCCACATGTTTTGTTCTTCTGAATCCCCAAAGATTTCCCCGAGCAACCAATTGTTTCTCCCTGGTCTTGCTTTAGCTTTAATCCTGTTGGCACCACCTGAGTTGGGTATTAAAAGGCCAAACCGCTCCCCTGTTCAGAGGCAAGAAAGGAGCAGCTGCTAAGGAGAAACAGAGAGGGGAGAAAAACCACCACCCCTCCTGTCTTCCTCTGTGCTTCTCGGGCGGTTTTATTTATTGCATTTTCTTTCTTGTAGTTCCTCTTCAGTTGAAGGAAAGAGAATTGCCTTCAATATTACTTTCCAAGGAGAAAAAAAGAATGTGGAGAAATGTCCAGGAATCGATTGTGTTTGTATGCTTATTTTGTTACCCAGAAGCCAGGAGACGTCGGTTGACTTGTCTTTTCATCATGCAACCATCTCTCCAATATCCTACAGCCTCCTTGGCTTCTGACAGTTGTGTTAAATCTGGATAGCAGAGGTTCCTAAGAAACACCTTGGTAGGTTTTCAGATGTGGGCAGCTAGGAAGGCCTTGGGAGCGATGGGAAAAACTTGTAATGGAAAACAGCAACGCTCAATATATCGCCTCCATCTGTGAAGGAAGCTCCAAGATGTCTCCAAGAGAAGCCCCAGAAGATGTCCTCCAATACCTGAGTATCAAGTCGTACCATGGAAATCTCTTTCACAGCTGATGAAAACTTCGGAGAAACCGAGAGGGACGTTTCTGCATAATATTGTTATTGTGAGAGCAAAGATACTGGACCACCGTGTCCTGCATTGGTCAGATATCTCTGTATTTGCCAAGATACCAATGTGTCTCTGATCTTCCTTGGTCCACTCTAGTATTCACCTGCCAAGAAGGCAGTGGTGGTATTCAGTCGGTTTGGACAAAATGGAAGTGGTGAGCTGCGGGAGCTATGCCGTCCTATTTAGCCACATTTCCTAAGCAGCGCAATCATGCAAGCACGTTTTCTGAGCCGCGCACATGCGTGCAAGCTCACATTTTCGGCGCGTGGTGAATCGATGGTAAAATGATGTGAAACCCACCTCTGCAAGAAGGGATTTCTCTCCCATTATGCTGGGTGAGAACCCTCAATGACACACCCAATGTGATAACTTGGTCTACTATTTTTTTTCTTTCCATAATTGCTTGTTTTAAAGCCCCCTTTCACTCCAGCCCGTGGTATCTGTTTATGTCATTTTATCTAACTGCAGTATGTAACATTTTGAGGCTTCCATGGTACGACTTGTTTTACTTCTCTGAAATATTTTCTTTAATACCACCCTATGTCAACATTAGCTTGAGCACATCAGGCCATCAAATACCAAGAAGACAAACAAGTAGAACCCCCCTACATCGTAAAATAAACAAGCAGAGAAATCAACATGGATGGTAGTTCTGAAGCCACAAATCCTTCCAGCTCTATGATTCTAGGTAAAGCTAAAGGTTCCCCTCGCACATATGTGCTAGTCGTTCCTGACTCTAGGGGGCGGTACTCATCTCCGTTTCAAAGCCGAAGAGCCAGTGCTGTCCGAAGACGTCTCCGTGGTCATATGGCTGACATGACTCAATGCCAAAGGCGCATGGAACGCTGTTACCTTCCCACCAAAGGTGGTCCCTCTTTTTCTACTTGCATTTTTTACGTGCTTTCGAACTGCTAGGTTGGCAGAAGCTGGGACAAGTAACGGGAGCTCACCCCGTTTCACGGCACTAGAGATTTGAACTGCTGAACTGACAACCTTTCGATCAACAAGCTCAACATCTTAGCCACTGAGCTACCACATCTATGATTCTAGGAGTAAGCTAACTTGAGCCCAACAGGGTACTATAGGCATTCTGCATATTGCTGAACTACATCTCCCAGCATTCCTCACTATTGGCTGTGCTGGTTGGGAACTGCTTAAATTGCAGACTAGCAACAACTGGACGTCCATATAACTAAGGTGTTATCATACCTAAGGAATTTTTAAAAATGTTTTTATTTGATTACCCTCAAATGAAGCAATGTTCAAGGCAGGACGTTGGATCCACAGGAATTCGTGAATGAAACCACATGCTCTCTTGGGATTCTGATCCATCTCTTTGAAGGAGGTCATCAGTATTAGGGAATCAGCAAAGGGCTTTTCATACAATTCTGTAAAATTTAGGATAAATTCAGGGGCGGGCTGCTGGGGGTTCGCAGGGGTTCAGAAGAACCTCTAGCTAAGATTCTGTGCAGTTTGGAAAACCCCCAAATCCCACTCCTGGCTGGTCCCGCCCACTCCACCCCGCCCCTCCCAGGAGTCCCCACGCGGCCCGTTTTTAATGCAGGTAAGTGGAGGGCATGCGCAGAGGCTCAGGGAGGGCAAAAAAATGGGCCTACCAGAACTGGCCCGTTTCTGGCCTCCAGAGGGCCTCCAGAGCCTGGGGAGGCCATTTTCACCCTCCTGGAGGCTCAAGGAAAGCCTCCAGAACCTGGGGAGGGAAAAAATGCCCCCCCACCCGCCATGGTGTAGGAGGCCGTCTAGGCCATGCCTGCCATGGCCACACCCACCCAGCAACTGGGGAAGGAACCCCTTGTTAAAATTTTTAAAGCCCACCCCTGTGTGGGTTGAACTATCCGTGGTGATTACTCTTGATTACATTGGGATAGAAGCTCATATTCTAATTTTTGAATCTCCAGTTATGGGGAAGCTGCAACCATAAAGCATATTAAGCTATAGTTTGCTCAGTCATGGCTTGCTGGCAGATGCATCGCAGAATTCATGCCTTACATTCAACCCTATTGACAAACCAAAGTAATTGAGTTTACACAGTATGTTAAGTCAACACTACGCAAATTATGTTATGATTTGGTACGAGATATGGCCCAGTAAGAAAGGTGGACTGGAAATAAATACTTCTTTTTTTTTCTTTTTGATCCCATGGAATTATTCTCAACTCCTGCTGTTGAAAGAGTAGCATGAGTTACAATAAGTCTACAACCCTGCTTGCACACTTTTCTATTCATGAGTTATGGAACAATAAAAATGATATGCTAAGTCATTAACAATGGCTAAGTTGCAAAGTACAATGGAATTCACTCAACACACTCAAACCCAACCAAGCAAACCACATGGTTTATTGTAGAGTACGAATCAGGTCATCATCCTTTACCCCAATTCAGGGTTCTGCAACCTTAAACACTCAAAGAGACATTTGGACCCATTTCCCACAGAAAAGAAAACACCGGGAGCCACAAAACCTGGGTGGGTGTGGCCAAATCAATGTCACTCACTTCCACCAGTCACATGACCCCCCCTTAGCCACGCCTACCGAGCCGGTAATTAGGGGAGAGAACTGGTAGCTAAAAAACACCGGGAACCACAAAACCCTTTTGATGTCTTTCTCTCCCTCCCTCCCACCTCTTTTCCTCTCTCCCCACCACTCTCTCTGTATCTCTCAATGTGTCTTTCTCTCCCTCTCTCTCTGTATCTCTCTGTCTCTGCCCCGGCCACTTCTCCATTACCCGCCGTCGCCCTTACCTTCTCAGGCCAGGCAAGGAGTGACTGGGATGGGAGTGTGAGGGGCGGGCCCAGCCAGTGGTGGGTTCACCCGACAGGGAGCCACAGCAGAGGACCCAAAGAGCTGCATGCAGCTCCGGAGCCGCAGGTTGCTGACACCTGCCCCAGTTTCAATCTATCACCATACAATATCTTAACCAGGTTCCCCAAAGATTTCTACACATGGATTGGTTATTGCTTACCTAGATTTTTTTTTAGATCAGTTCACATCCAACCCTTCATTCAAAAGAGTCTCATAGGATCCCATCTTCATGTAAGGTCCACATACTGTTAGCAACATGAGTTTTATAGGTAAAGGTAAAGGTTCCTCTCGCACGTAAGTGCTAGTCGTTCCCGACTCTAGGGGGCAGTGCTCATCTCCGTTTCAAAGCTGAAGAGCCAGGTCTGTTCGAAGACATCTCTGTGGTCATGTGGCCGGCATGACTAAACGCCAAAGGAGCACGGAACGCTGTTACCTTCCCATCAAAGGTGGTCCCTATTTTTCTACTTGCATTTTTTACGTGCTTTCGAACTGCTAGGTTGGCAGAAGCTGGAACAAGTAACGGGAGCTCACCCCATTACGCAGCACTAGGGATTGGAACCGCTGAACTGCCGACCTTTCAAATGACAAGCTCAGCATCTTAGCCACTGAGCCACCGCATCCCCCTTTTATAGGTAGCCCAGTTCAATTTCCTATGGTCAGGATAAGAAACTGAAAATATAATTCCAATTCTATTTTCATTTCCCCTTCATGAAGACCAATGGAATCGGCACAAAGTTAAGTCTTCAGCAGAAGTTCATTCTTCTCTGCACAATGGGAAAACTAAGTGAAAGAACTATTCCTGGAAGCATCTTATGAGCCCGAACAATATAGATACCGTAATAGTGGTAAAAATATTAGAAATCTTTTACTCTACTGGTACATAGCTATTCTAACAGGTGTTTTACCTGGGGAGATACAATAAAAGCCCTATCACTAAAGAAAAAGAGCAGATGTATCACCAAGAGAGAGAACCAGACACTGTGCTACACAAAATCTGCTTGTGCTAATGTGCATGTATGTATATATATGTGTGTGTGTGTGTGTGTGCGTGTGTGTATACACACACACACAATAGATAGATAGATAGATAGATAGATAGATAGATAGATAGATAGATAGATAGATAGATA
>WNWU01000047.1:10336635-10368068 GCA_012654045.1 Ptyas mucosa | reverse complement strand
AGGAAGGAAAGAAGGAAGGAAAGAGAAACAGAAACAGAGAGAGAAAGGAAGGAAGGAAGGAAGGAAGAAAGAAAGAAGACAGGAGTGAAGAACTCAAATGAAAAAAATATATAAAGAAGTTACTTCAAATTTTCTTTCACAGCAGTTGTAAGTTAAAGTATAAGCTAATCTCTTACTCTATGGTTACAATACTGTCTATATTTTGTCTACAATCTATTATTTTTATTCTAACCCTCCAAACCATATGGCTTCATTCCTTTTCTGTTTTCCACAAAAAAATCAATACTTATTTATCAAATGTCTACCTTCTCGTCTGTGTGAGATAAGAAGTTTCCAATCATCGTCAAACCTAGACAATGCCCTCTCTCTAACTTAAGCAATCAATTTGGCCATTCCAGCAACTTCCATCATCAACATTCCATCCATTCCTCCATTCCAGGTAAAGTTGAATCTTTCCAACTTTCCGGCATATACAGGAAGCCCTCGTCTTATGACCCCAATGGCGGCCAGAATTTCTGCCACTAAGTGAGACCGTTGTTAAGTGAGCTTTACCCCGTTCTACGATCTTTCTTGCCACAGTGGTTAAGTTGAATCACCGCCATTGTTAAATTAGTAACAATGATTGTTCAGTGAATCTGGCTTCCCTGTTGACTTTGACTTGTCCGAAGGTCGCAAAAGCTGCGATTAGATGCCCACCGGGATATTGCAGTCGTCATAAATATGAGTCCGTTGTCATGCAACTGAATTTAGAGCCTTGGTGGCGCAGCAGACTAAAGTGCTGTTAACTAGCACCAGCTGCCTGCAATTACTGCAAGTTCGAATGTCACCAGGCTCAAGGTTGACTCAGCCTTCCATCCTTTCGAGGTAGGTAAAATGAGGACCCGGATTGTGGGGGGGGGGGCAAAAGCCCTAGTAAGCAGGTATACACAAAAGTATGAAGGCTATTGCTTAACGCAGTGTAAGCCGCCCTGAGTCTCCGGAGAAGAATGGCATATAAATCGAACCAATAAATAAATAAATAAATTTTGATCATGTGACTGCGGGGAGGCTGCAACGATCGTGCGAAAACCGGCCATCAGTCCCCTTTTTTCAGTGCCGTCGTAACTTTGAAAGGTCACTAAAATAAACTGTTGTAAGTCGAGAACTACCTGAACTAGTCTCGCTGCAAAACTGAAGAAGCTTCTTGGATGAGAAGCGAAAAGATTTCAAAAGGGAAAAAACAACGACGACAAGAAATTCCAGTTGCTTTTTGGAAAAAGCACCTTTGGGATGCCCTGCGTATTTTATCCCCCCATTCCCCACCGCCGTCCAGCTTCTCCAAAGATACGATAACCTTTTCTCCGAGACGTAAATGACACCTTAAGAAAATTGGCATGCTGAAAACCTACCGAGACCTCAATTCAGCTGCCTCAAAATTCGTTCCAGAACCTGCTGTGGTTTTACTTCCTGCCACATTTGCCGAAAGGCGTGACTCAGAGATGCACCCAAAGCCCGGAGAAAACTTTGCCGGGACTTTAAAGGAACAGTGCATGCAGTTTTTCCTCCTTCCCCAACCCTCCTCCTCCCCATCACAACTCTCCCGGCTTTCACTTTCAAAGAATATGGTTTCAATCACCATCCGTCATCATCAATGTTGCTCCCCCCTTTTTGGGGTGGGGTGGAGTGGAGGCGAAAAATCTACTCCCCCCTTCCTCCCCGATGAGCAAGCGACATATTTGCGAGTTGATCGGCAAGCCAAAACATGCCCTTGTTCATTCATAACACGCAGCCTGACTGCACGAAACAGTTAGTTAGCGTGAATGCAGTGGGTGTGGGGCTTTCTCGTAAGATCTGTCAAAGCAAAATGGCTACAACGCAATCCTGATCAAGAAGTTTGCCGCTCGCAGACGTGATTGAAAGGTGCCACTCTTCTCTAAAAAAAAAAAAAAAGTAAAAAAAGTAAGGTTCTACATTTAGGCAAGAAAAAGAAAAAGCGCAGGTACGGTATAGGTCCGTGATGGCAAACCTATGGCACGCGTAGCCATATCAGTGGTCACGCGACCTCAGCTCCGGAGCGCATGTCCGCGCCAACCAGCTGATTTTTGGGCCTTCTGGGCCCACCAGAAGTAGGGAAACAGGCTGTTTCCTGCCTCCGGAGGGCCTCAGGAGGTGGTGGGGAAGGCCCGTTTTTTTCTCTCTCCCCCCAGGGTCCAGAGCCTTTCTAGGAACTGGGGAGGGCGAAAATGGCCTTCCCCACCCCCTTTCCGGAGTCTGAAACCGGAGGAGTGTGGGGGGGGGTTGCGCGTACAGGCGCGGGGGGTGGGGCACATTGAATTATGGGTGTGGGCACATGTGCGTGCCAACCCCCCCGCACTCCCCCTGCTTTTGGCATGCGATGGCAAAAAGGTTAGCCGTCACTGGCCTAGGGGGTGACGGGATAGCAGCATTCCAGTATTTACGGGGCAGCCACAAAGAAGAGGAGGTCATTTTCCAAAGCACCAGAAGGCAAGGCAAGAAACAATGCCTGGAAACTAATGAAGGAGAGAACCTATCTAGAAATAAAGAGAAATTTCCTGACAGTGAGAGCAATAAAACCAAGGAACGGAACCTGTGGGTGCTCCATCACTGGAGGTTTTTAAGAAGACACTGGACAGCCACTTGTCTGAAATGGTCTAGGGCAGGGATCTGCAACCTTAAACACTCAAAGAGCTATTTGAACTCGTTTCCCACAGAAAAAAAAAAAACACTGGGAGCCACAAAACCTTGGTGGGTGTGGCCAACTCGACATCACTCATTTCAACCAGTCACATGACCCCCCTAGCCATGCCTACCGAGCCGGTCATTAAGGCAGAAAACCGGTTGTTAAAAAACACTGAGAACTACAAAACCCTTTGACATCTCTCTCTCCCTCCCTCCCCCCTCTCTCCCTCTCTGCATCTCTCTCTGTCTCTCTGTCTCCCCCTCTCTCTGTATCTCTCTGTCTCTGCTCTGGCTGCTTCTCCATCCCCTGCCATCGCCCTTTCAGGCTAGGCGAGGAGTGACTGGGAGGGGAGGGTGAGGCCAGCCAGTGGTGGAATCACCTGACAGGAAGCCAGAGCAGAGGGCCCAAAGAGCCACATGCGGCTCCGGAGCCACAGGTTGCTGACACCTGGTCTAGGGTGGACTACTGTAACGCCTGGACTACTGTAACACTCTCTACATGGGGCTCCCCTTAAAGAGCACTCAGAGGCTCCAACTGGTCCAGAACGCGGCCGTGCGGGTGATTATGGGAGCGTCATGGCGCTCCCATGTAACACCTCTTCTGCGTGAGCTGCACTGGCTCCCGGTGGTCCTCCGGGTGCGATTCAAGGTGTTGGTGACCACCTTTAGAGCGCTCCATGGCTTAGGACCTGGTTATTTACGAGACCGCCTGCTGCCACCGAGAGCCTCCCACCGGCCAATACGCTCCCACAGAGAGGGGCTCCTCCGGGTGCCATCGGCCAAACAATGTCGACTGGTGGCCCCCCGTGGGAAGGATTTCTCTGCGGGAGCACCTGCCCTCTGGAACGAGCTCCCCACCCCACCCCCGGAGATACGGACGATTCCAGATTTACGTACTTTCCGTCGAGCCCTCAAAACCTTTTTATTTCATCAAGCCGGGCTGGCCTAACTCTCCAATTGTGTAATTTTAATTTGAACTTTTAAATGGGGGATTTTAACTGTCGGGCCAAATTGTTTCAATTGTTTTTAAATTTTGTATTTGATGTTTTTTACTTCTGGCTGTTCAGTGCCCTGAGTCCTTCGGGAGAAGGGCGGTATATAAATTTAAATATTACATTAAATTAAATTAGGATCTCCTACTTGAGAAGGGGCTTGGGCTAGTAGACCTCCAAGGTCCCTTCCCGCTCCATTCTGATTACCTCTCCATTACAGTCTTTTCTCTTTCCCCCCTTCCTTCTGAGGAAATGACAGTGTTGGCACACACCCAACCAAGGTTGAGTAGCAACGCTCCCAGCTTCCCTTCTTGGTCCCCCCAACTGGGCACAGACATTTGTCTCCTCAGTTGTGCCTCTCCCAACACTCACTGCACACTCTGGAATGTGGTCACGTTGCTCCAAAGTGAAGTGCAAGTGATGACTCAGACGAGATTGTAAAATGAAATCCGCGGGCAGACTGGGAGAACGGAAAACCGAACCCTTTTCTCAGCTTTCTCCCTGGGCAAAAAGGGTGGAGAATGGAGATGAGAAGAAGAAAAAAAATAGCCCTGTGCCCTGAATCATTTCCTGAAAGGAGGAAAAAAAAAATGTTATATAGAGTAACCGGGTGATTAACCCAGGAGCCATGCTTGACTCATATGGGAAGAAGGTCACAAATGATTCGGTTTTGGTTTTTGTTTAAAAGAGGAAAATGATAACATTGCATGCCAGTAGACGTTTATGAAAGCAACCTGTTGCTGAAAAAGGGTGGATGAATTCTAGTTTAAAGCCAGGGGGAAGTTCTTTTACTTCTCTTGCATGCAAAAAAAAAGATGCACTGATGAGATTACCTAGTTTGGCAATGAAACATCTACAAGAAAAGCAACCAAGTTCAGAGAGCACCAAGGACCTCGTAGTCCTCCTCCCCCTCTCCTCCTCCTCCTCCGCCTCTCCACAAACCCCATTCCTTTCTGGCACTGATGATCCTAGCTTGACAATGAAACATCTACAAGAAAAGCAACCAAGTTCAGAGAGCACCAAGAACCCCACAGTCCTCCTCCTCCTCCTCCTCCTCTTCCTCTTCCTCCTCCTCCTCTCCACAGACCTCATTTCTTTCTAGCGCTGATGATCCTAGTTTGACAATGAAACATCTACAAGAAAACAACCAAGCACCAGGGACCGCAAAGATGACAAAAGGTAGAAATTGTGTTAGGGGCAAATCAAGGAGAATTAGAAAAATTCCAAGGGAAAAAACTTGTGGAATGGGAAAAAGAAAAATAAATTTGTGGATTCGCTTAAATACATTAGGGATGGAAGCTATTGTTTCAGACAATCAATGTTAAGAGAATTCTTCTTGGAGTCCCACATAGGGGGAAGTAGTATTAGGCCACGAAGGAAGGAAGGAAGGAAGGAAGGAAGGAAGGAAGGAAGGAAGGAAGGAAGGAAGGAAGCAGGGAGGGAGGGAGGGAAGGAAGGAAGGAAGGAAGGAAGCAGGGAGGGAGGGAGGGAGGAAGGAAGGAAAGTTTGGGTTCATGTAAGTATGAGAAAATCATTGAGACACATTTCTAATTAAGGAATCAAGAAGAGATTTTAAAGATTAAAGTCCTAGGCAACTGATTATTCATTTGAGAGCCCTTCCATGCCACTTCCACTGCATCACATTGTATTGCACTGAACACAAACCATACAAATAACTAAACAATAAAATGTAACACAATAAACTCATAGAAAGAAGAGTATCAATACACGAGTGTCACTTGTTACCATATCATTGCCCATTGAAGCCAATGGCCCAGAGCATGAAGTTGCTGTACTTCAGTTCTGGTATAAAATTTTTAAAAATTCTTAATAGAGCAGATCAACTTCACAGGATGCAAAAACAGAAGGCAAAAAAAAAAAGGATAATCGTCTCCTCAAAGAGGAATCAACAGATCTAACTTAAAGCCACTTTTCGAGATGACTTGCTCGGCAATGCTGGTATTGTGCCAAGAGTCGCCTTCATCCAAGCAGATTGCTGGTCTTTAGCCTTCTACAGGTGTGTCCCCAAATTGGGGCTACAACTCCTGGTCCATCTCTGCCTAGCAACCCGTTTGAAAGCAAGCTTTCACGAGGATGTCCTAACTCTTCCCTTCCTGGCACGGATAACAGCGAAGCTATTGTTTGCTTCGGTTGAAATGATCTGAGTTTACCTTGCCAGTTTAATGACCTCAAAGAACGGTTGAGATAAGTCTATGAAAAGAAAAGAAAAAAATCAAGGTAATTTGCGGGGCTTTCTATGCTAAAGGGAATTTGGCAGTCCCATTGCCCAGAGGATCATTGGTTGCCCTCTCCCCTCCTTGGAAGAGCTTTATAGCTCCCGCTGCCTTAAGAAAGTTCAAAACATTCTTAAAGATCCATCTCATCCTGGGCACCCTTTTTTTTTTGAACTATTACCATCTGGCAGACGGTACAGGACAATCAAAACAAGGACAAATAGGCTGAAAGACAGCTTCTATCCCAGAGCAGTAACTATATTGAATTTTACTGTATAGTGCAATATTAATGCAATATCAGGGGTTTTCAATTCAATCGCAACGAATGTGAAGGATGTGTGTTTGTGTTTTATTTTTATAGTTACAATGTACACTGAAGATGGCATTTAATTTTGTTGTATGAGGTACAATGACAATAAAGTAAACTAACTAACTAACACATTCTGTTTGAGACCTGTTATGGGGATCTAATTCTCCGTCAGAAACAGTTGCTGGGGGTTCGCAGGGATTCGGGAGAACCTCTAGCTAAGATTCTGTACAGTTCGGAGAACCCCCAAATCCCACTCCTGTCTGGCCCTGCCCACCCCACCCCCGCCCCTCCCAGGAGTCCCTATGCGACCCGTTTTGGATACAGGTAAGTGCAGGGCACCTCGGGGAAGGCAAAAAATGGGCCTACCGGAAGTTCAAGAAGGCCGGAAACAGGCCCGTTTCCAGCCTCCAGAGGGCCTCCGGAGCCTGGGGAGGCCGTTTCGCCCTCCCGGAGGCTCGAGGAAAACCTCTGGAGTCAGGGGAGGGAAAAAATGCATCACCACCCCGTCACAGTGCAGGAGGCTGACTAGGCCACGCCCACCATGGCCACGCCCACCCAGCAAACCGGGCAGAGAACCCCTTGCTAAAATTTTTGAAGCTGACCCCTGCTCTGAAAGTGTAGTTACACCTAGGACAAGCTGTGCCATTTCAGACAGCAGATAGAGCGTCACATCGTTCAATGGTCCGCCGTGTCCTGATAACATCGCATGATTCGAATAGTATCTCTTCCCGTCCTCTACTTTTCTGCATGGAATTTCACGGGATGGAGCAAAAGACTTGACCTGGAATTCCAATCTCACTATAGGGTACCTGAGGGCTGTTAGTACACACTATTGCTAGAATCGTATTGGGTGAGAAGAAGGAGGAGATGCAGCAATGACTCACTTAATCGCTTGAAAGAAGGGAAGTGTAGAAGACCAGGCAAAGCTTGGGGGTGGAGTCAGGTGAGTAATCAGCTTAGAATCATTACGTTCCCACAAACAATCTAAGTCCAACTCCATTGACTCTTCTCTAGCACCAATTTAGTGCATTAGTTGATTAGATTGTTGTCTATAGGAATGACCAATAAATCATCTTACCTGGAAGTCTATGTGTAGTCCCAATTCTTCTCACCTTGAAGAGTCATACATGGATCTTGCTGGGTTGAAAACAGGACCGTCCAACTTTGCTTTCTTCCATGATATTATATTTTCATATTCATAAGAAAGAGAGCTCCCCTAGGTTCCCATTCATCTGGAAGGAGAGAAACGGAGGTGCAACGTTAGATTATCACAGCCTTGGTGGAAAATTGATTGGTGGGGAATCCTGAGCCAAATTCTATTTCAAAAAAGTTTAGCTGGATACCATTAAGTAAGTCAGATATACTTGGCCCAACCTTTAGGAACATTAATTTGCATTAACAGAGGGATACGATCAAGATCAAGTGAGGTACTAATACCACTCTATAAAGCCCTAGTAATGATGTGGTGGCTCAGTGGATAAGATGCTGAGCTTGTCGATCGAAAGGTCAGCAGTTCAGCAGTTCGAATCCCTAGTGCCGCTTAACGGGGTGAGCTCCCGTGACTTGTCCCAGCTTCTGCCAACCTAGCAGTTCGAAAGCAGGTAAAAATGCAAGTAGAAAAATAGGGACCACCTTTGTGGGAAGGTAACAGTGTTCCGTGCGCCTTTGGCATTTAGTCATGCCAGCCACATGACCACGGAGACGTCTTCGGACAGCGCTGGCTCTTCGGCTTTGAAATGGAGATGAGCACTGCCCCCTAGAGTCAAGAACAACTAGCACGTATGTGGGAGGGGAACCTTTATCTTTAACTTTTTAAGACCACACCTAGAGTAGTACATCCAGTTTTGGTCACCACACTATAAAAAAGATGTTGAGACTCTAGAAAAAGTGCAGAGGAGAGTAACCACAATGATTAGGGGACTGGAGACTAAAACATATGAAGAACGGTTACAGGAACTGGGCATGGCTTGTCTAGTGAAGAGAAGGACTAGGGGAGACATGATAGCAGTCTTCCAATATTTGAGGGGCTGCCACAGAGAGGAGGGGGTCAAGCTCTTTTCCAAAGCACCTGAAGGCCAGACAAGGAATAATGGATGGAAACTGACCAAGGAGAGATTCAACCTAGAAATGAGGAGGAACTTTCTGACAGTGAGAACAATCAACTAATGAAACAGAAGTTGCCTTTGGAACTCAAGCTTCATCACTTGAGACTTTCAAGAAAAGATTGGACTGCCATTTGTCAGAAATGGTGTAGGGTCGCCTGCTTGACCGGGGGGTTGGACTAGATGACCTATAAGGTCCCTTCCAACTCTGTTAATCTGTTAAAGGAGTGTGGTTAGAATTATGCCTCATATTCTGAAACATGCTTGTAAAGGTCATAGTAGAAGCGTCATGAAAGAGCCGCCTGAGCCAAGAAAGTGGCCGTGATATCATTCAATTTTAGGATATGATTCAGAAAACCGGATTTGATGTGGTTGGATTTCAGGGCCAAAATTGTGAGCTAAGAATCACCTCTGGAGGTCAAAGATGCATTGCTCAATGTTCCCAGTCTTACAAAAAATAATAATAATAATCAATGTTCTGAGCTGCTTAAAGAAGAAGAAACAATGGAGAATGAAACGCCTCGCTTAAAAGGCAGCACCTCTTAGGATAAGGTCAACCCCGTGGGGTTCGAGAGGGGAAAATGCACCGCTATTGAAATATTCTGCACGGTGTGGAGTATTTGCAGTATTTGCAAACAGTCTTACTTTTGGAGCCTTGTGTAACTGACCCAGGAATTCCTTGACTGGCGAGAGCTTAAAAAGGGGCTATGAGTGCAGATGACCTTATTGAATTCAAAACGAAAGTCAAATCCACCAACTTGGGATGTCTTAGCAACCACGTTTCCCCCTGCAGCATTCAGACCCTCGACAGCTGCATTGGTAACTTGCAAAAGGGGGTGGGGGGTGGGATGGGGAGAGGACAACTTTCATTTGATCTAAGGTCATTTGGAATCACTTCCCCCCTCCTTTCTTCCAGCCTTGGCCCCAAATATTGACATGCCCATTTATCTGTGCCCATGACATTTCCTCTCCTCTTTATAATCTTCTCGGCAAATAATGGCGGCTAATCCATCATCTGCACAAATACACGAGGGTGTTTTCAAGTTGCTAGGAACTGCCCGCTCACAGACGAGGGGGTCAACAGAAACTCTATTGGCTCAAGCTAAATCCTCCACTTCACCCTGAAAAACACAACGGCTCGAGTGTTGCGGGTGCAGCCGCCCAAGGACCCCTCGACAGAGGTCTGCATCGCGTGCCAAATAAAGCCCCTTCTGAGATGCAATGGAAGAGTTGCAAAACCCAGGGTGAAAAAACAAAACAAAACACCAGTGTAAAGGGTTCTTGATGCTCTCTGAGTTTGCTCGTTTTCTTGCAGACATTTCATGACCCAAACGAGGTAACTTCATTAGGAGCATTGATGATGTTACCTAGTTTGGGTCATAAAACGTCTACAAGAAAACAGCCAAGCTCAGAGAGCATCAAGAACGAGGGGTGGGATTCAAAATCTTTTTACTACCAGTTCTGTGGGTGTGGCTTGGTGGGCATGGTGTGGCTTGGTGGGCATGGCAGGGGAAGGATACTGTAAAATCTCCATTCCCACCCCACTTCAGGGGAAGGATACTGCAAAATCCCCATTTCCTCCCGATCAACTGGGACTTGGGAGGCAGAGAATAGATGGGGGCGGGGCCAGTCAGAGGTGATATTTAGCGATTCTCCGAACTACTCAAAATTTCCACTACCGGTTCTCCAGAACTGGTCAGAACTTGCTGAATACCACCTCTGCCAAGGACCCCATATTCCCCTCCTCCTATTCATCTCAATAAACCCCACTCTCTTTTAGCACTGATGATGTTACCTATCTCACTCACTGGTTCGCTCGCCCCACCCACCCAGCCCAGCTGATTTCTGCGCCTTGCCCGTTCTACTCACTGCAGCTGCCTGAGAAGGTGTGCTGGAAGCTGCGCGCATGAAATCGGTGTGTGTTTGAAGATGCGCACACGCGCTCACATTTTCAGTTCTTCACTAGGCGAACTGGTTGTTAAATTATGTGAAGCCCACCTCTGGACGTTACCCAGGTGGGTAATGAAACGTCTGCGAGAAGATCACCAAGCTCAGAGAGCACTAAGGACCCCGCAGTCTGCCTCCTCCTCTTCCTTGCAACCCCCTCTGTCTTCAAACCCAAAGCACCCAAAGGTGCTTTTTCAAGAGGCAACTGGATTTTCTGGTTTTTCTTGGAAGACGTTTCGCTTCTCATCCAAGGAGCTTCTTCAGCTCTGACCCGATGGTGAAGAAGAGCTAAAGCAGCTTCTTGGAGGAGAAGCAAAACATCTTCAAAGAAAAGAAAAAAAAACAGAAAGAAAAGAAAAACCAAGAAAGTGGACTGCCATCTGTCAGAAATGGTGTAGGGTCTCCTGCTTGGGCGGGGGGTTGGACTAGACGACCTACAAGGTCCCTTCCCACTAATAGAGTTAAGGATGGAGCAACGACATCAGCAAATATTGCAGGCAAAAGAACGCTCAGGACCATATAGATTGGAAACATGCGGACGGGACCTTCATCTTGCAGTGGCTAGAATGATGGTGAGGATTGATTATCAACGTTTGCATGCTGCCCCAGCGAAACAACTACAAGCAGGCATGTCAATTTACACACCTTTATGGCCGATGTTATACGATGCATGGAGAACTGAGTCGGAATGCAAGATCACAGGTTTTTTGCAGTGTGGTTTCTTCCCTTTGCACCTGTTATGTCTTTTTCAAGGACACTCCTTATTTCTCGATCTAGGCCGTTTCCTGCATTTTGACTTTGGGAAAAAAAGAACTGCAGTTGGATAACCCTTCCGCTGGGCCAAATTGAGATAAGGAACCTTTGAAATCCAAGAGGCCTGTTTTGAATGTCGATAACATGGAAGGGATCTCGCCCTCCCTGGCTAATTTCAAAACAGACACTCTTTGAAAACAAGTGGTGAGACTTCTTTGTCTTTCTCTAAGCCTTTTTAGGCTTCCAGGATACCGTGTATCTCAGTCTCTCGTCTCCTTTTTTTTTCTAGGTTAAAGGTAAAGGTAAAGGTTCCCCTCACCCATATGTGCTAGTTGTTCCAGACTCTAGGGGGCGGTGCTCATCTCCGTTTCAAAGCCGAGGAGCCAGCGCTGTCCGAAGACGTCTCTGTGGTCATGTGGCCAGCATGACTAAACGCCAAAGGTGCACGGAACGCTGTTCCCTTCCCACCAAAGGTGGTCCCTATTTTTCTACTTGCATTTTTTACCTGCTTTTGAACTGCTAGGTTGGCAGAAGCTGGGACAAGTAATGGGAGCTCACCCCTTTATGCGGCGCTAGGGATTCGAACCGCTGAACTGCTGACCTTTCGATCGACAAGCTCAGCATCTTAGCCACTGAGCCACTGCATCCCTCTTTTTCTAGATTAGATGGACACAAAAGTCAAGTTCTAGGCATCAATCATCTACCCTTCTTTTATTTCCTAAGAAAGCCTACGAGGCTCAGAAGAATTCTGTTTTTGAAAAAATGGTCCCAGGGGCAGACATTTTGCTTTCTAGCAAGTCAGCTTCCCATTTCATTTTTACTTAATCTTTAAAAAATTAAACTCGGCTAAGACAGGATGGTTTAAGACTTGATTGTCTAAGTCTAAGATTTGAGGGCCACCCAAGCAGAGAGGCACATGTCTTACTCCGCAATGTCAGCACATGATTCGGTCTTGATTGTGGGAAATGCCACATTGTATGAAATTTCACATTTTTCGCAAAGCGAAATCCCCGCCTCCAACTCCAGGTATTCCTAGGCAAAATTAGATAAAAACCATTTCCCAAATTTTGCAAGTTCAGAGTGTGTTAGTCTAAACCAAGAAGAAATAGATCTAACTGGATCAGAACGGTATAACTTATTTTTTTTCCCAGACTCTGTGAAATTTCAACCTGAAGATTGAACTTTGATACAATCAAAGCTCCTCTTTGAATCTCAACCTACAAGTTGAATAATCAGATTCTCTTTGAAGGTTTGATGGAGTTTTGCACACGTGCTTTTACTGGATCACATCACAAATTCAGTTTGAATTAATAATTCAAATAGAAATGCAAATTCAAATTGGATCTTTGATTTGCATCCTTCAAATTCAGCAAGGAACTGAACTGGTCTCAGCTCAAAAAGCTAAGTACGTTTGGGTTGGGTTCATGCTTGGATGGGTGAACTCCGAACAATTCTAGGGTTTACGCTTGTTAGGGTGGTTGAAAGAGCGTTTCAGCAGAAGACAACAGCAAACCATTTCTGCACTGTTGCTCAGTCTACTACTACTCAGTCCCACATCTCATCTGGGATCAAAATCAAGTTAAAAGAAATTCTACCTTTTTGCTTTTAACGTAGAAAAGTTTGCAAAGAGCCTGAAAGGTTGTTGAAATCTGCAAGGGTCCCAAATGTTCATTTCTTTTGACTGCCATTATTCCCATAATAACTATACCATCTCTACTACTGTAGCATACGCAGCCTGTTCAACTTCCAGTTAAATGTGAATATTCACGGTTCCACCACAACGCAACAAACTCTCCGAAAAAAACCCAGAGTAAATTATAGAAAACTTATCTCAAGTAGGGCTTTATTTGTTGTTTTACAGATTTTCTGTTTGGGTCCAAGTTTCTTCAGGCTTTGCAACAAATGAAGGAAAAAGACCGAAATGAGCGCTAAAAGTAGCTTGCCTATCAAATAAACTATCCAATGTGTTTTTGGTTCTTTGGAGATTTCTAAAATAGTTCCAGGGAGAAAGGATTTTCTTCCCTTCCCTTTTCTTTAAAACAACCCCTTCCCTGACATTCTGATCCCTTTAATAACTTCCTGGATGCTTTGGAATTTTTGATCGAACGTTTCATATTATGAATCCTCACCATCATTTGCTACGGACTTCTTCCTATCTTCCGAACTCTAAATGTACCTTTACCACCCAATGCATGCTAACTAACATTGTTTAAATTTTCTTTGTTTGATTTGGGGAGTACGCACTTTGCAATGCCTTAAGAAAACAGATCCCTATGTATCATCTGAAATGGTTCAGAATAACCCCGGTCAAATTAGACACTGGGGAAAAGCAGGATGGACAATAGCAGTGGTGGAATTCAGCCGGTTCTGTCCGGTTCGCACGAACCATTAGCGGTGACTGCGGGAGGCTCCGCCCACCCACCTGGACACAATGCACAACTAGTGCGCATGCGCAGAAGGCCGTGCCCATGCACAGAGGTGGCGCGTGTGAGCAAATCGCGCATGGTCTGCATTTTTCCCCCAACGTTCAGCACGAAAGTGGTTTTGCAGGGGGTTTGAAGGCCACAAAGTATGCAGGTCGGTGCCATTTCATTGCCACCTAGTGGTAGGAGTAGGAAAGAGAATGGAAAAAGATGGAGGATTCAACCTACTTGCTACTTTCAAGGTGGTTATGGTTAGTAAGAAGCTGTCTGCAAGGAAGATAAATCCTTCCATTCCCCGCTATCCTGTCAGAGCTGAAGAAGCTTCTTGGATGAGAAGCGAAACGTCTTCAAAAGAAAAAAAACAAGAAAGCCTAGTTGCCTCCTGAAAAAGCACCTTTGGGACAACCGTGATCTGCATGACTGAGAATCTCTACAGCAGTGGTGAAAGCGGGTGGGCGGAGCCTCGTGCCGCCATCGCTACTGGTTCTCTGAACCACCTGCCACAATTGCTACCGGATCACCCGATCCAGTCCGAACCGGGAGCATTTTATCCCTGGGTTGGTGGCCACTGAGAATCTCATCATCTGAGAATTTTTTCCCCCAACTTCTATTAAAAGAAGTGCTAACCACCCCATTTTAGGATAGCGAATTCAATTAGTTTATGCATTGTGTAAAGAAGTACTTCCCAAAATGTCACGCTATAGATTTGCATAAAGTGATTACCATAGTGGTAGAATTTTAATTTTAATCATTTCTCTAAGGATCCATAGCGTGTGCTACAAGAGTCACACGTTGGCTTTATTCCGGGGTGGGCTTCAAAAATGTTAGCAAGGATTTTTCTGGCCGGTTGCTGGGTGGGCGTGGCCTAATCAGCCTCCTGCACCACGGCAGGGTGTATGTGTTTTTGCCCTCCCCAGACTCTGGAGGCTTTCCTTGAGCCTCCAGGAGGGTGAAAACGGCCTCCCCAGGCTCCAGATGCCCTCTGGAGGCTGGAAACATTTCTGGCCTTCCTAAACTTCCGGTAGGCCTGTTTTTTGCCTTCTCTGAGCCGCTGTATGTGCCCTGCACTTACCTGCCTCCAAAATGGGCCGTGTGGGGGCTCCTGGGAGGGGTGGGGTGGGATGGGTGGGGCCAGCCAGGAGTGGGATTTGGGGGTTCTCCGAACTGCACAAAATCTTAGCTAGAGGTTCTCACGAACCCCTACGAACCCCCAGCAGCCCACCCCTGGCTCTGTTTTTCTTCATTTTGCTCTCCAACATGACCCCAAGATCATTTTCATGATCAACAACTGCCCATTTGATGTATATCTGAAGCCAGGCCTCCATCTATCTGTTTGTTTGTTTGTTTGTTTGTTTGTTTGTGGCTGAATCACTTCACACTTTCATTGAATCACAAAATTCCATTTCGCTGACCTTTAACTAACTGGATGAGTTCACTATGGGACTCCTTTCAATCCTTCCTATTCCAACCATCTTCAATTGTTTGATGTCCAGAGCAAACCTGACCCTTTTGTTGCTGTTTTTTCTCACTTTGGGTTATTAATGATGAAATTCAAACAAAAAAACAGCCAGCCTCTTAATATAGAATCTCACCGATTTTTGCATTCCTGGGCTGAAAATCATTCTTCACCTCCTGTTCTTTAATTACAAAGTCAGACTTGAATTTGCCCTTTTATGTCATGCCAAGTTTACTCACAATTTTGAGGAGGTATTTGATCAAAAGCTTTTAAATGTTCCAAATGCAATATCTATTGAATCACCGTCCTCCTCCAGATTGCTAACGGTCAAAAGGTCAAAATGATACGGGCAGAGGACTCATTTTGACAGAGGAAATCTTGAATTCCAGACTGCTTTAAGATAATATTGCTGCAAACCAGTTGAATTGTCATTGCTGCCGAGAGAATCGATGGCGTAGTAAAACTCAATGTATTATTATTATTATTATTATTATTAAACAGTGGAGGCCGTACTTGGTAGGGCTAAAGAAACAAGTTGAAAATAACAGCATGAGTTTTAAAAATTAACAGCCCAACGCTCTTCTGCGAGAAGGCAACAATCAAAGCTGCAAGAATAGAAAAGGCTTGGGAATAGAAGTTGATTAAAAACTAATTCAATTTTTTCTTTAATTACTTCTTGTAACCAATTTTGGATTTTTTCCCAATACCTTGTCGCTTTGGGACATGACCACCACATATGAAAGAAGGTACCCTAGTGGTATCCACATTTCCAGCATTTGGGGCTTATGTTTGGGTATATTTTAGCAAGTCTTGCAGGGGCTAGGCTACGAAACTTTTCTCCTGAGAGTACTAAAGAGGAAATATGAGAAAAAAAGAGGTATTTAATTGTACACATTATCACAGCAGCAAGAATAGTTTACGCACAACACTGGAAAGGAAAGGAGATACCACTGGAGGAACACACAATCCAGAAAATTTTAGAGTGTGCCGAGATGAGTAAACTTACGTTAGAGCTAAATGAGAAAGAGGACTCGGAACACTATACGGGGTGGCAACTTTGGTACAGATGGATGGATAATCGAATAAGGGAGAGATAAGAGATAGTGCAAATATCAGACCGAATAGGTAAATTAGCATTCACCCGCATTCACCACTACTGATCTGAACCAGCTGAATACCACCTCTGATTCAGGGGTGGGTTCTAATTTTTTTTACTACTGGTTCTGTAGGCGTGGCTTATTTTGTGGGCATGGCTTGATGGTCATGTGACAAGTCTTTAGGATTTAGCAGAGCTGTACCAGTCTACCAGGCTTTTAACTGCTTGCAGAGCTGTACCAGTCTACTCATTTGTTTCTGGAGGCACTGGTCTACCCATTTATTTTTGCAGGCACTGGTCTACTCATTTTTGGAGGCACCGGTCTACCACCACACTGCCTTTTAACACTGATCAGCTGTAGGGCGGCCCTTTGAAGCCCCGCGGCAAGAGTTTAAACAGTTTTTTTCCTTCTAGCTGATCAGCTGGGACTCGGGAGGCAGCAATAGATTGGGGGTGGGGCCAAATAAAAGGTAAGAATAACATGGGGGGGGCAGGGAGTGGAGGGGGGAGAACCGGTTCGGTGATGTCATATTGTCACCGCTACCGGCTCGGCGGAAACGGGGAATCACCACTGCTCTGATCTCAATTCTGGTACAGGTTCCGGAAAGAATCACCAGAAAGATCAGAGATAAAACTTTGGGAAAAGAGATTAAAAGATGTAATAATGCTTAGCTGTGAAAAAAGACTGAAGTACCACTCATAAGGCAACCCTCTTAAAAGAAATTAAAAGATTACCAAGTGAATGGTCCAAATCTGTGTTTTTGGTTTTGTTTTGTTTTTTTTAAACTCATTCTGGAGTACCGGGGATGAGAAAATGATTTGAAGGTTCAGCAAGGCATATTCCGACTGAATGTGAGGGGGAAAAAAAAACTTTCTAAAAGTAACAGTATTTCAATAGTAGAAGAAGAGTGCGAACAGTAGAGTTTTGAGGAATACATCAAGATTTAAGCCTCTCCTTCAAGCCAAATTAGACAGCAAAGCTCTCAAAGAATATTCATGCCCAACTTGCAATCTTTTTTCTGGATCATATGACGGTTTTGGGGAATGGGCACCATAGAGAATTTTGATCACGTGATCATGAGGAGGCTGCAATGGTCGTAAGTGTGAAAAATGGTCATAAATCCCTTTTTAAAAAAATGCCATTGTAACTTCAAACTGTCACTAAAACACAAACTGTTTTAAGTCAAGGACTACACGTATTAAAAACCTACAGCCCTATGGGGTTTCTCACCCCAATGGCTGAGAAACATGCTGGATTTTCAGGGAGATAAAAGCCGTTCAGTACCATGAGAACAATCAACTTAATTGTTATTATTTAACCCCGTGGGGCCCGGGGTTAAAATTCATCCTGCCCAAATCAATAGATCAAATGAATTATGAGTCACTTAAATTGGACTGGTTTGAACGGCCCTCTGGAATGATCAAATTTCTCGGGGGAAATGGCCCAACGTAGAGCTCGGAAATGCATATTTTCCATCACAGGTTACACTGAATTGGGAAAACTCTCTGCCTCTAGATAGGCAGAAGGAAAACAGACCGAGTTATGGGGAAACATTCCTTTAGGCCAGGGGTGTCAAAATTTCATTGAGGGCCGCATCAGGGTGGTGTTTGACCTCGAGGGGGTGGGGTGGATGTGGCCAGGATGGGCGTGGACATGGCCAGCTCAACGTCACTCTGGTCGGGGCACGTGTGGTGGCCCGAGCACTCTGCTAGCGAAAACAGATGCCCGAGCTCCATTTTCGGCTGCCATGGCCTACTGCAACCCTCTGCCAGTGAAAATGGAGCTCTGTTTTGTTATGTTATGTTAATTTTATGTTAATTTTATGTTAATTTTATGTTAATTTTATGTTAATTTTATGTTAATTTTAATCTGTTTCAGCGAACCGGTTGTTCCAAGGACTGGCTGACCCCCGCCCATCCCGCTCCGCCCTCCTAGGAGTCTCCACACAGTCCGTTTTGGATGCCAGGTTAAGTGTAGGCACGGAGGCTCTGGGAGGGTGAAAAATGGGCCTACCGGAAGTCCGGAAATGAGCCTGTTTCTGGCCTCTGGAGGGCCTTCGGTGCCTAGGGGAGGCCGTTTTCACCATCCTGGAAGCTCCAGAAAAGCCTCTGGAGCCTGGGGAGGGCAAAAACCAGGTCTACTGGAAGTACCAGAAGTCCCGAAACAGGCCCATTTCCAACCTCCAGAGGGCCTCCAGAGCCCGGGGGAAACCGTTCTCACCATCCTGGAGGCTCCAGGAAAACCTCTGGAGCTTGGGGAGGGTGAAAAACGGGCCTACCGGAAGTTCCGGAAGTCTGGAAACGGGCCCATTTCCGGCCTCCGGGAGGTGCGCGAAGCGAACCAGTTGTTACAACCAGTGAATCCCACCACTGCTTGGGAGCCCGTTTTCGCTGGCAGAAGCACTGCAGGCCGGTCCTTCACTGTTTCCAGGGAGGCTCCACGGGCAGATCTAAGTACCCCACTGGCCGAATTCACCCACGAGGCCTTGAGTTTGAGACACCCCTGCTTTAGCGCAACCGCTAAGTCTCCTCAACTGTCCATCGGTGTTTAGATTGGCCCAGACTTTCATAATTATCCATCATCTGTAAGCAAACCAGTGCCTTCGGTTTTCTTTAAAGCAGTCAGTCCTTTGATTAAAAGGTGAGCCTTAACAGCTCCGATTATTAACCTGAAAGGTTTACTTCGCAGGAGAATGAATAGCACAAATTTGCTAATTATTGCTATTATTTATAATTGTTTAATGAAGGGGGAGAATAATATCTTAAATGTCAAAGTTCCTATTTTAATTGCCTCAAAGGAGTGATGGAGATCATTATGTTGATCTTAGGGGACGGGAGAAATATACATAAATCTTATTTTAAATGCTCCAGGAAAATCTGAAGATATATTTAGAAAAACACATGGCCTTCATAATGTTACGGTGGGTGTGGCTGGCACAAAACCCCTATAGCTGATTGGGATTTCATGATAAATAAGCTTTTTACAGTTTGAGGTTTACTTCAATAATCTGATTCATTAACAACGGAAGATGGGCTACAATTCAACAAAGAGGGTTTGTTTTCATTTTTAAAATGAAAAATCAGCACAACAGGGGGCAGTTTATTTCTCATCTGTGCCAAAAGTATTACTTACTTCAGATGGCTTTCTTTTTAAATGATCTGCTGTTGCACATCTTAAATAAATCATCTATAACTTTCGCGGGTGGCTTCATTCACCAAAAAGGGTGAAACAAAATAATTGAAATATATACATATGCAGATATGTATATATATAAGCTCCATTCCCTCCCCAATCCAGGGGAAGGTTACTGCAAAATCCCCATTTCCTCCCGATCAGCTGGCATTTGGGAGGCAGAGAATAGATGGGGGCGGAGTCAGTCAGAATTTTTACTACCGGTTCTCCAGAACTGGTCAGAACCTGCTGAAACCCACCTCTCGCTGAGAGCATGCACGGAAGGTGTGTGCACGAACAAAGCGCATGCACCAGCGGTGGGTTCTAATTTTTTTTACTACCGGTTCTGTGGGCATGGCTTATTTTGTGGGCGTGGCTTGATGGTCATGTGACAATTCTTTAGGATTTAGCAAAGGTACTGGTCTGCCAGGCTTTTAACTACTTGCAGAGCTGTACCAGTCTACTCATTTATTTATTTATTTATTGGTTCGATTTATATGCCGCCCTTCTCCGGAGACTCAGGGCGGCTTACAATGTGTTAAGCAAGAGCCATTGAACTTTTGTATATACCTGCCTAGTAGGCTTTTGCCCCCCCCCAAAAAAAAAGCGGTGTTCTTTTTTATACAAAGTCCGCTTATTGCCCCCACAATCTGGGTCCTCATTTGACCTACCTTGGAAGGATGGAAGGCTGAATCAACCTTGAGCCCAGTTAGATTTGAACTCGCAGTAATTGCAGGCAGCTGGCAGCTAAGTGCTACTTAACAGCACTTTAGTCTGCTGCACCACCAAGGCTCCTATTTGTTTTTGGAGGCACTGGTCTACCCATTTATTTTTGCAGGCATCGGTCTACTCATTTGTTTTCTTTTAACACTGATCAGCTGTAGGGCGGCCCTTTGAAGCCCCGCAGCAAGAGTTTAAACAGTTTTTTCCCCTCTAGCTGATCATCTGGGACACAGGAGGCAGAATAGATTGGGGGTGGGGCCAAATAAAAAGTCAGAATAATGCAGGGGGGGTGGAGGGCGGGAGGGTGGGGGGGCAGAACCGGTTCGGTGATGTCATATCGTCATCGCTAACGGCTCGGTGGAACCGGGCCGAACCGGGAGGAACATACCACTGGCATGCACGGTGAACCGGTAGCAGCATAATGTGGAACCCACTGCTGCTTCCGGCCCATGTGAGCTCAATCAGAAATTAGAACTCAATTGTAAATCAGCGTACGCCATACACGCCGTACAAATGCATGGGTTTTATTTCGAAGGCAACTGCTTTATTTTTTCAATTTGCATGCCTGTTTTCTCTATGCACCTTCCCGAACTTTAACGGTTCAGCCCTCCACCACAATTCCAGTTTCTCGTAAGGCCCTTTGGGAAAAACGAACCGCCCATCCCTGAATGCTTCCTTTTCTCCGCCTGTAGAACTGTTTGAACAATATCGGAGCCTGGCTTTCCTCAGGCCCAATTAGATGTCCCCGCTTTTACCCATGCCCTGCCTCTCCTGCAGAATCAGAGCTTGAGCAACCTTCAAACGGAGCCTTTCTCTTGGCAAAGGTACAGCATCCCCAAACAGATTTCAGGGCCGGCCAATGAAAACAAGCCCAAAATTGCTGAGCAAAGGGTTCTGTGGCCAAGATCGGCTTACATTCCCCTTGTCGGAAGGAAACGTGAGGCCCCTTTCTCTGGGGCACACACAGAGAAGGGAAAGCGGACTTCACTGGCTTTTAAGAAGCCCTCAGGATTATGACATAACACACCCTCCCCCACCCTCCAAAAAGACCTTCACAACTTTGAACTTTCAGACGCTAAGGCCTACAATCATTAGTAGAGCAACTAAGACGATTAAAGGGCTAGAGCGCTAAAACATATGAAGAATGCTTGCAGGAACCGGGTATGGCTAGTCTAGAGAAAAGAAGGACTAAGGGGGGACATGATAGCAGTCTTGCAGTATTTGAGGGGCTGTCACAAAGAAGAGGAGGGTCTCGATTTATTTTCCAAAGCACCTGAGGGCAAGACAAGAAGCAATGGATGGAAACTAATCAAGGAGAAAAGCAACCTGGAAGTAAGGAGAAACTTCCTAAGAGTGAGGACAATTAACCAGTGGAATCGCTTGCTTCCTGAAGTTGTGGGTGCTCTAACATTGGAGGTTTCTAAGAAAAGACTGGACAGCTGTTTGTCCAGAATGGTATAGGGCAGTGATGGCTAACCTTTTTGCCATTGCGTGCCGGGAAGAGGGGGAGTGGAGGAGGTTTGCATGTGTGCATGCCCACACCCATAATTCTATGCGCCCCGCCCCGTGCATATGCAGGTGACCACCCCTCCCCCCCGCTCAAGGCATGCGATGGCCCGGTAGGCACGGTTTTCTTTCTCACCTGGCTCCAGATCCTCTCTACGCATCTGGGGAAGGCGAAAACAGCCTTCTCCACAACCTCGGAGGCAGGGGTGAAATGCTCCCAGTTCGGACCGGCTCAGGCGAGTAGGTAGCGATGGCGGTGGGCAGTTCGGAGAACCGGTAGCAAAAATCCCTGCCCCTGCCCCCCATGCCCAGCTGAGCCGCGCAATCTTTTAAATGGCTCTGATGATCCAACCTCTGACGATCCCAGCTGAGTTTCCTCCTAATCGGGCAACTCAGCTGGGATCATCAGAGCTTTTTGAAAGCATTATTTTACATGGTTGTAAAAAATGGTTTTAAAAGTTTTTTAAAAATTGGCCACGCCCACCCAGTCACATTACTCCCCTACCAAGCCACGCCCACAGAACCAGTAGTAACAAATTTTAGATTTCACCACTGCTCGGAGGCCCTCCGGATGCCTGAAATGGCCCGTTTCCCAACTTCCAGTTGGACAGGACGTGATGTTTTTTGCTGTCCCTAGCCTCCAGAGACTCCTAGAGAGGCTTCCGGAGGGTTTGCCATCACGGGTATAGGGTTTCCTTCCTGAGCAGAGGGTTGGACTAGACGACCTCCAAAGTCCCTTCCAACTATGTTATTCTATGTTATGACACTATTGTAGAAAAAATTCTTTTAATTTTTTTTAAAAAAAGCCTCTGATGATTGCACGGCTCAGCTGGGCATGCGAGGGGGGGGGGGGCAGGGATTTTTGCTACCGGTTCTCCGAACCACCCGCAGCCATCGCTACTGATCCGGTCCAAACCGCATTTCACCCTTCCTCCTTCCCTAGACTCACTCACTGATACTTTTGTCTGCCTATCTTTAGAATCCAGCATGGCCTATCTAAGCAGGCTTCTCCTAATTTTAGTTCCCGCTTCATTACAGTTGGACCTGTCACCTGAGTGCAGAAGTTCCGCTTTGTTTGTTCAAGAAGACTTCCTTCCTTCCTTCCTTCCTCGGTATCCTCAAAAGCGATCGCTTGCTCCTCTTGCAAAATCCCTTGTTTTAATTGTTCAATAATACACGTTCCCCCCCCCCCCATATGCCGGCCTTGTTTTCAAAGCAATAAAGAGAGGCAGCCCACCCGCTCTCCCCCCACTCCCTTGTTGTCAATATTGCTAGACAAAGCATGGTTTTTATTGGGACATCTGAGGATGGGCTTGGCAAGGAAGACTTTGGCCTCCAAAGAGAATGAGAGCAGAAGGCCGAGATCAGTAGCCACGCCGCCTTGCCTTTGTGTCTTGCACTCTCATTGAACTCCGACTTTGATTGAGGTGGGCAGATAAACGTGGAGACAATAATCCAAGAGATTTCATACCAGCTCCAGAGACGGGAAAAGGGAAAATCACCATGACAACATGGCTGAAAAGGGGGAAACGGGCCACCAATATTACTCTGGCGAGAGAAACATATGCTTGCAGGAAATGAGTGGGGGTCCAAATTTAGATTTTCATCAGTTGGTTGCCCTGATGCGTGGCCCAAAAGAGTAACTCCTTTTGATTTTCTCTGGGGACAAAGTTACGGGCTTACAGTGGCGTAACTGAGATCAGGATATGGTTGATAGCTCTCAAAAGACAAAAACATCCTTGCAGATGGTCTTTGCATTCTGATTCAGAGGCCAAGAAGCCAAGGGACTTTGTAAACCTTTGATTACTGACCGATGCATTCGTTTGGGGGGGGCGAGTCACAAAGGTACAAAAACTCAGCATGGGACAATTCTCGTCATTTTCTCATCTTGCTTTTCTGGGGCAATTTTCTTCTCCTGGCTGTTGGCCAACACCTCTAGCCTTGTTAACTTTTGTGTTGTAGTAAAACACCTGCAGCTCATTCCGTGTGAAAGCGAGAGAGGGAGAGGGATGGGGAAGAGGGGGGGAAATCTGCCATGGGTTGGAGACAAGGATCCCATTTATTCTTTTGTTCCATTTTTTAAAAATGTAGAAAGGACGATCTGGCCTTTCTACATTGCCTTGATCTGACAGAATGGGCCGCAAAATGAAGACATTTGAATCACACCCTACAAGCACTCTCCTAGGAGTGCTTGTACGTTCTGTGTGTGCCGGTGTGAAAGAACGGGTATTTTAGGCAGTAGAAATAAATATATATAGATAGAATACAGATAGAAATATTTCAGGAGAGTAACAGAGTCAATATTTCAAATTCAGAGGAAGCTTGGTAGAACATCAACTTTAAGCTTGGAAGAAAGTAAGCGTCGATGTCTCACTTCCTTAGATTGCAAGATTGTTGTACATATCTAAAGCAGAGATGTCACCCTGCCAACAAAAGTGCGTATAGCATTATTATTTTCCCAGTTGCAATGGATGGCTGTGAAAGTTGGACCATAAGGAAGGCTGAGCGCCAAAGAATGGAGGCCTTTGAACTCTGGTGCTGGAGAAGACTCCTGCAAGTCCCTTGGACCACAAGGCGATCCAACCGGTCAGTCCTAGAGGAAATCAACCCTGGCTGCTCTTTAGAAGGCCAGATCCTGAAGAGGAAACTCAAATACTTTGGCCACCTTATGAGAAGGAAGGACTCCCTGGAGAAGAGCCTAATGCTGGGAATGATAGAGGGCAAAAGAAGAAGGGGATGGCAGAGAACGAGGTGGATGGATGGAGTCACTGAAGCAATCGGCGTGAACTTAAATGGACTTCAGAGGATGGTAGAGGACAGGAAGGCCTGGAGGAACATTGTCCATGGGGTCACGATCGATCAGACATGACTAACAACAACAAGTGTCTATGTCTCACTTCCTTAGATTGCAAAACCGTTGTACGTATCTTTACTATTGGTCAAGGCCACTTTAAAATGTGTGGACTTAAACTCCCAGAATTCCCCAGCCAGCATGGAATTCTGGGAGCTAAAGTCCACACGCCGTAAAGAAGCCAAATTTGAAAAGTGCTGACCTAGCCTGATCTAAACATTAATCCCTTTGTTTTTGGTCCTTGCTTGTTCCTGGTTCGGTGATTCCTTGCATTCCTTGCAATTCAGTATCCCATTTCCACTCCAGGATTGTATTTTGACAAATACACATCATCTACACTATCTTCTGTTTTATTTTATTTTTTTTAATTCCTTTTTTCCCTAGAAAATAGGGAGAAAAAAACGATTTGGAAATTTTTCTATTTGATGAAAGCGCTGTTTTCATGTAGTCCCAGTTCTCCCATCCCACAAAAAAAAGATTCATACGTAGCACTTTTTAGGAATTTCTGCAAGAGAAAAAGGAGAGGAGAGGAGCTAAACCATGGGGACATTGAACATTGCCATCTACTGGATGGAGGCTGTATATGCAATCATTACAGATTTTTCCCCAGCTTAATGTCTTCCAAATGTTTCAATATATGATTGCTGCAGTGGTGGGTTGCCCCCAGTTCAGACCGGTTCGCAAGAACCGGTAGTAAAACTGGCAGGAGGCCCCGTCCGCTGCCCCAGATGTCGTCATCGGCGATCTGCGCTTCCGTACTGGTAGTAAAGGTAAGTAGAATCCATCCCTGAACTGCTGAAGTCAAAATACAACGGGGCAACAGTTTTTGAACCAAAATACCTCAAATAGGTTAAATTACAGAACGCATCCAAAATCTTAGACCCCCCCCCAAGGGAATATTTGGGAAAGTTGTGGCTACTTCAGTGATACTGGTGGCTGCTGCAGCATAGGTGAGCTGCTTCTGCGATCCTATGATCTTCATTTTCAACATTCTGTGACAATTTCCCAATCACTCTCACAATCCCTTGCTCCCTAGCCCACCCGGCAACCAGCCACTTTCCCTTCTGCTGGGAAGAAAAGGGAATTAGTTTACAAACAGGGCATAAAAGATTGGAACTGATTGGCTCAGAGAGGACAAGGGATATAGAAATCATTCGTTCTATGTAAATATCAATCATAATTCCATCGGTTTTATGTCATTCAGCACATGAAGGCTGCCAATATCTCTACTTTTATTTCATTTGCAATTTTCCTGATCTCAGGAAGTCCTTTAGCACCATCTTGCAGAAAACAAACATACACATTATATGCCCTAACCTACAAAAGTATGCATTTTTTTTTGCACCTGACGCTGAAAATCATTTGCTTGTGTATATTCCCATCTACTCTTGTGTGCCGTTGTTGACCCAAGCCAACCTGACAAGAGGCCCTAGAATTACGCAATGCTTTATAGGTGCCCAATCGTGACAAAGATGTCTACAAAGCACTACTTTGAATCAACTTCACAAAGCGTTGGGCATAAACTGTGATGCTACAGAACAGAACAGAGCAACCACATCCTTTGCCGGAGAAGATGAGTTTGTATGTAGGACCATTTTCCAGTGAAGTGAAGAGATGGAAGACTTGTTTCAAGTTTGATCCAAGTACAGCACCTTGTACCCTTTGGAGCAGGAGTCACCAACCTTTCAGACCTCAGGGACCACTAAATTCATAATTTTAAATCCCGCAGACCACTAATACGATCTGCCTAATAACTGGCTGGGTGGGCGTGGCTAGGTGGTCATGTGACTGGGTGGGCGTCTCGATGGCCTCTACTCGCCACTCCTCTCCCAGCCACTCCTTGCCTCCCCACCAGGGCTCCTTAGGGCCCCAACAGGAAGCAGTTGTTGAAGCTAAGCAGCCACCAGGAGAAAGAGTTGGCAAAACAGCTGGCTCAGTTCAAATTGGATCTGGCCAAGAAGGAGGCTCAGCAGAAGCACCTCCCTGAGGACTAGGAGCAGAGGCTTTCCAAGCAGAGGGAAGACTTGCAGGAGTGCAAGGCCAGGTACCGGCACCTGGAGGCTCAGCGGGCTGAGATGGTCAGCCAGTTCCAGGCCATGATGCTGTCCCACTGGAACGAGGCCCTCCAGCCTTCGCCCAAAGCCCCACACCAGGAGGCTGAAGCAGACTCCGAGTCAGAGTTTCTGCCTCCCTCCGACCCACACAAAAAGACCCCAAAGGGGGAGACGCTCTGCAGCAACACAAACATTCATTGCACGTATCCAGCCCAAGGGCAGTAGTTTGAGGACCCCTATTTTAGTGCAGTGTAAAAAATGCAAATAATTTTTCTGCGGACCACCAAAATTTTCTCGTGGACCACCAGTTGATGACTGCTGCTTTGGAGAGAGCACTTCACGGGACCTCATTCATGTCAAGAATGATGAATGCTGCCTTGGCACCTCGTTTCATATGGTCAGATGAGAAATCTATGCCAAGTTGTGGCAAATCCTTCATAACGATATCTCTAGATTACTTACATGTGCTTTAGAAAGCTGGAAACCCGTTGTGAGGGGATGAGTGTCTTGACTGGGGCACAGGGGCATCTTTTCGCATGGTTCCATCTCAGGTCTGCGAACAGAAAGGACAGGGTGTGTTATAAATCTCTAGCAAAACAGCCTTGCAACCTGTTAAGGACAAACGGGTTTATCGTCTGCAAAAAGGAAAAGAAAAGAAGCCGCCCAAAACAATTTCTCCACAAAATGGGTGAGTTAGAATTCACCAGAAGATTCAATTCTATTTCTCACAGGTTCAACAGAGACCTAGCTTTCTTCACATACAGTGTACATTCCGCAACTTTTCATTCACTTCTGTTCTCCTCCTCCTCCTCCTCCTCCTCTCCCTCCCACACACTGTAATAGCTACATATACAGTAACTACAAGTAAGAGGCAGCCCAAAACTTCTAGAAAAATTAAAGGACCTTTCCTGCCCTGTGGAATGCTCTCTGCCAGATATTCAGGTTGCCCAGAGATGGTATTCAGCAGGTTCTGGAGAACCGGTAGCGGAAATTTTGAGTAGTTCAGAGAACCAGTAAATACCACCTCTGACTGCTCCCATCTATTCTCTGCTTCCCGAGGGCCAGCTGATTAGGAGGAAATGGGGATTTTGCAGTAACCTTCCCCTGGATTGGGGAGGAAATTGAGATTTTACAGTATCCTGCCATTGGATTGGGGAGGGAATGGAGATTTTACAGTATCCTTCCCCTGGAGTGGGGTGGAAATGGGGATTTTGCAGTATCCTTCCCCTGCCATGCCCACCAAGCCATGCCATGCCCACCAAGCCATGCCACACCCACCAAGCCACACTCACAGAACCGGTAGTAAAAAATTTTGAAACCCACCACTGAGTAGAACCCACCCCTGTATCACTAGATCCTTTATGAATCCCCCCCCCTTAAAACAAGTAAATATTCGTCTACTACACCAAAAGCTGTAATTGGAGACCAAATTTACTGGAGACCCTGATAGCTTTATACGTTCGAAAAGAGGAACTTTCTATCAACCGCGCTGCGTATTAAAATGGCCTCATGATTGAACGGAAAACAGCACAATCTCATTTGTTGCCATTTCACCTACTTTAGTCAATCTTCCAAGGGAATTCCGTCTGGGAATCTCATCTCATCTGGGACTCAGAATGTAAAAGTAATCATCAAAAGCTTCAGAATAATTACAACAAATGAAAGCAAATGTTCACGATGCTCTTTTTCGAGATATTCCCCATGGTCAATGCATTAAGTTTGCTGTAGGCCTCGGCGAGTCGGAGTTGGAAGAGCGCTCCTACATAAGCTGTGGATGTCTGGGTGAAGAATCCTGTTCTACCCCAGCTACGAACCCCAAAGAACGCAGCACACACAAAGTCTGTACAAACCTTAGTTTACTAAAATAAAATCGGGGGGGGGGGGGTCAAACAAAGGCTGTTAATGAACTTTCTTAACAGCCTGCAAGAATCCAAAGAATAAATAATCTTAATCTTACTATGGTTGGCAGAAAGCCCAGAAGCAATTTGCAGAGAACTAAGATCAAGGCATGAAAGAGAGTGAGCGAAGTTGTTCCCCGCAAATTGCTTCAGTTGGCGTTCCTCCTTAAATAGGCTAAGGGAGCGGCCAATTAACTCCAAGCCTTACTCTTGAGGAGACCTCCTCCTGAGGAGCCACTCCTGCCTTTTGGCAGCTCTGTGCGCCCGTGCATCGAGAAGAGGCTCCTCCTCTTCGTCCTCTTCACTTAAGGGAGCTTCTGGAGGTTCTGAAGGCCCTGGCTGAATCCCTGCCTCTGGCACCACATCTTCTCCAGCCTCCTCACTGTCCGACTTGAGCGCCAGTTGCACAGGCTTCTGGCGCAGCACCACACCAGCCTCCTCGCTGTCCGAATCAGCCACCAGCTGCACAGGCTGCGTACGGACCACAACAGATCCTTGGTCTCACCAAGCATATATCCATGTGGCCAGTAGTGTGTTTGGAGTGGAGATTATATGAGGACACAGAACAACCTGAGTCTTTATGTATTATGAAAGGGAGAGAATGCTTAGGGGGAGGGAAAGCCTTTGACCACTTCCTCCAAAATTACATCTTGCATAGAATATAGAATAACAGAGTTGGAAGGGACCTTGGAGGTCTTCTAGTCCAACCCCCTGCTTAGGCAGGAAACCCTACACCACTTCAGACAAATGGTTATCCAACTTCTTAAAAACTTCCAGTGTTGGAGCATTCACAACTTCTGGAGGCAAGTTGTTCCACTGATTAATTGTTCTCACTGTCAGGAAATTTCTCCTTAGTTCTTTTTGTTTTATCTTGTAAAATAATTTTTTATTCAGCATTTACATCTTTAACATTTTTGTTACATTTTTACAGCTTTCTGATACCTGCATCTTTGGTAATATCTATTTTATCTTTTAACCAACTATATACACATACATACTCCCAGGTTTGAAGTTCCTCAAAGTTCCATTTAATTAGAGAGGTCATATTGGCACATCTGGGAAAACCCGAAACCTGAAAGTTTCCAGGTTTTCCCCACCCAAAGGAAAGTCCAAGTCTCTGCCCAGCACCCACATGTCCATCACACGGTCCAATCAAAGCACTGTCCCAACTGGAGATTCCTCCCAGTCCCAGCCTTCCAAATGCAGGGCAAGATGTCCTTGACTCTCTGAGAAAGGAATGTTATTATGACTACATATCACTCTGGCTCCACACAATTCCCCTCTCCCAGTTTCTCCCAGTAGTAAATGTGGCAGGCCTGAACATCCAATGAAAAAGATGGCTTCCAGGCCTGACATCCCATTTTCTAGCCTGATCCTTTAACCATTAATGTGCCCCAGTCTGACTCTCGCAATCAGAGTGGCCCACAGGAATGATAAAGATGAGAGCCATTTCTTCCATCTGAAGATCACCTCTTACACTCAACGTTGTTCTAATGTTGTTCTAAATGTTTGTTGATTGATTGATTGATTGATTGATTTTATTTGTCAAGAACATATTGGGTAATAAGTATAAACATGGATTAGATACATAAAATAGATACAAATAGAGGAAACATTAGGACAGGGATGGTAGGCACGCTGGTGCACTTATGCACGCCCCTTACAGACCACTTAGGAATGGGGTGAGGTCAACAGTAGACAGTCTAAGGTAAAAGTTTTGGGGGTTTGGGGATGAAACCACAGAGTCAGGTAGTGCATTCCAGGCATTGACCACTCTGTTGCTGAAGTCATATTTTCTATTGATGGAAGGAACCAGCTAAACTCATCTTCATCGCTTATTAATTCCCTAACTGGGTGGAAACGGCACATTCCAGCTCAAAATATTGAGAAAGCTACTCAGGCTTTTTCCCAGTGTAACCGAGCTGAGGACACCGGAAGGGAAGGATAATGGGGTGTTTGTGGGGGGACATAGAGAAGGCAATTTCTGCTGTTGCTAAGACAGATTTCCTTCCTCCCCAGCTCTCATGGCCCCCTCCGCTTCCGTATCATCCAATCCTGGCACTTCTTCTCTCCATTGGTTCCACTGTCGCATCGAATGATTGTGACAGGCTTGTGTTCTTCTCACTTATTGGCTTAGTCTGATGGCCTATTATCGAGGGAAGCAAATCGGATGCTTAATCAATACTTGGCAAAGGCTGCCAGAGGCTACATTAGCATCACACCACTGGCTGTCTGGTTGTCTGCCTTTGAGATAAGAATCAAAGGAGCTTGTGACATGATGGAGCACCTGGCTGATTCCATTGCGGTTGTGAAGGAAGGCACGCCACCGATGCACAGAGAGCATCCTTTCCTCATTTGGAAGGAACCATTTGTGACTGCTGGTCTTCTAGGAACATCTTCATGGTCCCTCACCGCTCCCTGAGGCGTGAACCTAAGAAGAACCTCTAAATCCATCTCCTACGCTTGTTTAATAAAGATTTAGATGGCAGTGTCAGGAAATGTTGGACCCCTGCGATGTAAGCTTCACTATAGTCAACCCTTCAATGAAAAAGCATCTTTCTTAACTATAGCCCAGAGTTGGTTGGCCTCATGAAACAACAAAAAATATCTTTCTGCTTCAAACAAAGTTTCTGTAAAGATGGCGATTCAATGTTTCATTAGGAAAGGAAAGTTGAGACTCTAGAAAGAGTGTAGAGAAGAGCAACCAAGATGGTGAGGGGACTGGAGGCTAAAACATATGAAAAACGGTTGCAGAAACTGGATATGTCTAGTTTAATGAAAAGAAGGACTAGGGGAGACATGATAGCAGTGTTCCAATATCTCAGGGGCTGCCCCAAAGAAGAGGGAGTCAAGCTATTCTGCAAAGCACCTGAGGGCAAGACAAGAAGCAATGGGTGGAAACTCATCAAGGAGAGAAGCAACTTAGAACTAAGGAGAACTTTCCTGACAGTTAGAACAATTAATCAGTGGAACGTCTTGTCTCCAGAAGTTGAGAGTGCTCCAACACTGGAAATTTTTAAGAAGATGTTGGATAACCATTTGTCTGAAGTAGTGTAGGGTTTCCTGCCTAAGTAGGGGGTTGGACTAGAAGACCTCCAAGGTCCCTTCCAACTATTCTATTCTATTCTATTCTATTCTATTCTATTCTATTCTATTCTATTCTATTCTATTCTATTCTATTCTATTCTATTCTATTCTATTCTATTCTATTCTTCATTCCAATATTTATTCTACTCT
>WNWU01000047.1:10315165-10336535 GCA_012654045.1 Ptyas mucosa | reverse complement strand
TCTATTCTATTCTATTCTATTCTTCATTCCAATATTGTATTCTATTCTATTCTGTTCTGTTCTGTTCTGTTCTGTTCTGTTCTGTTCTGTTCTGTTCTGTTCTGTTCTATTATTCTACTCTACTCTACTCTACTCTACTCTACTCTACTCTACTCTAATCTCCATCCAACCATAAAGCCAAGGTGGACTTTAGACTTTAGCCATCTTAAACTAACTCACCAAGATTGTCATGAGGAGTTCTAAATGCAACCCATGACTACAAAAGGGATGAAAAAAACATGGATTCTCTCTCATTCGGGTCTTCCAAACCTAGTTTGGTCACCACCCTTTTTCCCCCCTTCTTGTCCAGTTTGTAGAATTGGCTTCGTCTCATCTACGCTGCAAAATGGAATGATTGGAGGAACCCATCAAGTTGAGGAGGGACCAGAGAGAAGAACCCATGGATGACAAAGCTCTTCCTCTCCCCCCGCCCCCGAGAATTCTCCAAAGGGTGACTTACTTTTCAACACACGCCATTCTCCAATTGGTCCCAAGGGAATTTATTGAATCACTTAGGTGAGATGGGTGGTAGAGAAATGTGATGAATTAATTAGTTAATTAACAAATGTACCATATTTTTCAGAATATAAGAGGCACCCTTGTTCCCCCTAAAAGTGGGTGAAAATTTAGGTGCGTCTTATAGACCGAACATGGCTGTTTTTATTTATTTATTTATTATTTGTATTTCTATGCTGCCCACTCTCTGAGGACTCTGGGCAGCTTACAACAATCGACGGTATACTAAATAGCATATTTGCCCCCAACAATCTGGGTCTTCATTTTACCCACCTCGGAAGGATGGAAGGC
Organism: Ptyas mucosa; assembly: GCA_012654045.1. Lineage (NCBI taxonomy): Eukaryota > Metazoa > Chordata > Lepidosauria > Squamata > Colubridae > Ptyas > Ptyas mucosa. The sequence continues at coordinate 10,335,689 of WNWU01000047.1, read as the reverse complement.
TGAGTCAACCTTGAGCCGGTGAGATTTGATCCTCTGACCTGCTGAACTAGCAGTCAGCTGAAGTAGCTGCAGTACAGCACTCTAACCACTGCGCCACCTCGGCCTCCCAAACCCTCCGCGCATCGCATTTTCACCCTCCCCGGCCCCCAGAAGCATTCAGCAGTGCTCCGCACAGCCCATTTTTGCCAAGAATGCACCAGTTTTTGGCTTGCAGAGTGCTTCTGTGGGCCTGGGAGGGCGAAAATCCAACTCGTGGAGGCCAAAAACGATTTTTTTTTCTTGTTTTCCTCCTGTAAATTTAGGCGCGTCTTATACTCCAGTGCATCTTATAGTCCGAAAAATACAGGAGATTAAAGCTGTTAATGACTACTAGTCTTGATAACCGTAACCAGCTCTGAAAACATCTTGTAAGGAGTAGCTGGGGAACATAACTCGGAGCTACTAGGATGTGTTTGAATGGACTCCATGCAATGCAAAAGATGGATTATATAGGCCTTTAGCCAGTTCTATAAATTTTCCTCCTCCTCCACCACTACCTCCACCACCACCACCTGACTTTGAGGATGCTGCAAAAATTGTGTGAGGAGCTATCATAAGTAACTTTTACCAGTCTCATTATAACTTTGAATGGTCATTAAACAAATGGTTGTAAGGTAAAACAGAAAATATTTACAGATTCTTGTACACAAATTTACCTTTCCAATACTTATTGATTACCATAAATATACAATCATCTATAATTATAATCCAACATTATCCTTTGTCTCTCTCCCATCGTTTCTGGGTCCAATCATACCACATATTCCAGCTACCATAAAAGTCTGAGTCTCTTTTACCCTTGATCAGTTTTGTAAGTCTGTCGGACTCCGTACATTCCATGATTTTATAAATTATTTTACTACTACTTCCTCCTCCTCCTCCTCCTCCTCCTCCTCCTCCTCCTCTCCCTCCCTCCCTCCTCCTCCTTCTTTTTTTCTTCTCTTTCCTCCTCCTCCTCTCCCTCCTCCTCCTTTCTTCCTACAGATGCATTCAACCTGCTTAAAACACATGACTGGCATTCAAATATGATTAATGTTCGTCTAATCTTACATCTGGTCAGCTCAGCATGTCTCTGGCTTCTTGCAGACTTTAACCAAAGCTCCTACATAGAGCAGGCCAACAGTTACCTGCTCAGCCCCTCTGGGTTTTTTTTTTCTTCTTCTTTTTCCTGTCCACTATTTGCTTCCCCAAGTTTTTTACCCCCAACCCCCAAACTTGCATCTCTTGTTCCATAGATCAACATCCTCTCCTAAGCTGGAAAGCTTTTTTCTTCCTCTTCCCCAAATAACAGGCCAGACATATCTAAATAAACTGGGATACAATGACTTTATAAGTCTGGCGGAGATGGCCCAGCCTTGATGAATGCGTGCTCTTAAACGAAACCAAACAAAAATAAGCCGAGCTAACAAGCTTCCAGACTGGTTCCTTCAGGATGATAGATTGACAAAACATTTGCTTTTTATAACTCCCCAACCAAAATAAGCCATGAACCCAGCTGCCGTGCCATGGCTCAAACAATCATGGCTCTATCTGGGCTCCTCCGAAGGACAGAATGTGGTGGGGCGACGAGAGGATAGAATCATTTTAGACTTTTGCAGAAATGCTGAGTGGACAGAATTGAGGGCGGGGGAGGGGTGCTGGAGGGTGTATGGGGGTGGGGTGGGAGGAACAAGCTGGAGAAACGTTTGAGAAAGGAGACAAGTCTCACATTTTAAGACCTGGGTTGGACTGAAAAGAACACATATTGGAATGTAGGTGCGTAAAGTATCTTCCTGCCCAGACACCGCAAACAAATTCCAGCATTCTGACACTGATGACGTTACTTAGTTGGGTAATGAAATGTCTGCAACAAAACAATCAAGCATAGAGTGTCAACTCTGAAGCTGGCCTGACTGAGGCCATCTTGGAGGCTTCAGTGTTGCCATAATGGTGATGAGGGATAGGGAATAGAGACAGTTGGGGTTTTGTAGCCAAAACAAAATAGTTTCCCCTGAGAACCAAGGACATCCCCACCAGATGGCTGAAGAGAGGAGGAGTGATGTTTCCAAGCAACCGGACAGCACTTTGATTGGACCATGTGACTGATTGATTGGAAAAGGGGGGGACTTTTAATTAGATGAAAACAACGGGAATCTTTAGAGCCGGTTTTCACCAGTCTGTGCCAATATGATATGTTTGCTATGGGTGCTTTACTTGGAACCCTGATATAGAGATCACCAGGGACCCTAATCATTGCTGTCTTGTCCATCCTCGTGGTTGTACTCATCCTCCTCACCCTCTTCCTTTTCCTCCTCATTCTCTTCCTCCTCCTCTTCCATTCTGCAAAAACCTTACTCTTATAGCACTGAAGATGTTACCTAATTGAGTCATGAAAAGTCTGCAGGAAAACAACCAAGCACCAGAGACCCCACAGTTCCACCCTGAGCTACAAATATCCCCTCCTATAAGTTCCAGACACCAACCAGAGCGTAGAACAATTCAGAGAAGTAGTGCAAAACCAGAAGAGACCTGGCCCACAGAATCAGACACAGCTGAGTGGACTGTATAAATCAAGGAAATGCAGATGGAGATGCTTAAGGTAGCTCGATTCAGAAAGCCTGTTGGCCTTTGACCATGGGCACTCAACTTTCTCCCAGCTGAAGACCACACGTGCCAAAGCCATCCAACAAAAAGACGAAAACATGTGCAAGGAGAGGGGTTGAGCGCGGAGGTGGTGAATGAATCACATATTGGTGTCGAAGTGATGTGGGCTTAATGATCCACCTCCAAGAAGAGCCGAGGTGGCGCAGTGGTTAGAGTGCAGTACTGCAGCTACTTCAGCTGACTGCTAGTTCAGCAGATCAGAGGATCAAATCACACACCGGCTCATGGTTGACTCAGCCTTCCATCCTTCCGAGGTGGGTAAAATGAGGACCCAGATTGTTGGGGGGCAATATGCTATTTAGTATACTGTCTTTGGTGTAAGCTGCCCAGAGTCCTCGGAGAGTGGGCGGCATAGAAATAGGAATAATAAAAAAATAACAACAAAAGAACACATTTGGGGACCAAATTCATCTTACAAACAAGTTCACTGGAGGGTTTCCCAATCTTCTCCTTCTGCATTTCACTCCACTACAGACCAGTTCATGTCCATATTGTCTTCCCAAAGAGGAAAGAAGAGAGTTTGGAAAAGAAATAATTGGCTTTGTAAGGATTGGGAAGGTTCTGTTGTTTCAGCCTTCCTCCCTCAGGGCTCATTCTGAATCTTAAAAAGCCATAAAAACTTCAGATAACTTCATGCTTGAGGCAATGCACCAAAACTGGTCAAATGTTGGGTCAATATCAAGCAAGGAACCAGAAAGCCAGGATCTCCTCTGCATAAAACATTCACACTTTTCTCCTATGACCTAGACCAGGCCTGTCAAAATGGCAGCCCACAGGCCGGATATGTTACACACAGGTCACGCCAGCTCTGCAAAAAAACATCATGATACATCACGTGACACAGTCATGTCTGACACCCATAACCTAGACAGAAAGAATCTGGAGAAAAAATTGTGATGAAAGGGAGGATGGCGGTGCATCAGACCTTGGGGTACCAAAACACCTTGGCCACTTTAAGACATCTGGACTTCAATTCCCAGAATTCCCCAGACTGACTGAATGAATGAATGAATGAGTCAGGGTTCCACCCTCATTAAATCATGAGCCTCAAGAAACCCAGTTATTTATTAGGAGCTTCATGTAAGCATGGACTTCACTTAATTCACGCCTTAGCTTTGACCATTTCCCGCTCCCCCCTCCCAAGGTGTGTCATCAGTCACATTCCCCAACCAAGCAATTTTGTGGGTTGTAGAAGTCCCTCCCTCCTGCCACTGTGGGTCTGCGCGGAGATGACCTTGATGTTGCCGGCTGGAATGTGCTTTGTTTCGACTGAAATGCAAGTTCCTCAATGCAGCTGCTAGGCTCGATTCCCCATCCCCCTGCCTATGGCAACTCGAGAGCAAGTCAGGAATGCCTCGCGAGTTGACTGACTGACTGACTGACTGACTGACTGACTGACTGACTGAATGCTGGCTGGGGAATTCTGGGAATTGGAGTCCAGACATCTTAAAGCTGCCAAGGTTGAGAAACACTGGCCTAGTACTTGTCAGTCTCTTACAAAGGCCTTGTAACATGCCTACTTCAAATCCCCCCACAGCCTTATGGGTTTTGTGCTCTTTTTGAAAAGGCCCCACTTCCTAGCCATGAGAGAAAGACTGAAATTATTGGGACAATAGAGAATGATACGAGTAACAGTAGAGGAGAGATGATTGCTTGGAAAAGTAAATTATGAAATATTTGTCTTCAGGGGAAGACTCTACTTATAATCTAAAATTCAATGAGTTTCAACCCTTTCCCCCCCTTTTGCTAGAAATGTTTTTCTATGCAGCCAGTCATCTTTCTCCTATAGAGTGTCCTCTGTATAAAAATTTAGCTCCTGAATTACAGGCAGCCCTCGGTTAGTGACTGTCTTGCAATTGTTCACCATTATGACCATGGTGAAAAATTCACTTTGGGTCCAGTATTCACATTTACCACCTTCGCAGGCTGGTAAAACAAAGGAAATCTTCTGAAGAAAGATCAAAAGCAAAAAATCATGATTTTACTTAGCAACTGATTCTCTTAACAACTGAATCGCTGGTCGCTAAACAAGGACTAAATTGGGAACTCTGATTTAGAATTAATTCAGTGTCGACACTGGAATTAATTATGAATGCTTGCTGACATGCCGCAGTGATATCACTTTATGCACCAGGGCTCCTTAACACTATACAATCATTCTTGTAGTTCTAGGGTGCTAAACAGAGTCTTATAAAACAGAGGGGTAGAATCAAGATCACATGAAGTATTAATACCACTAAATAATGCCTTGGTAAGGCCACACTTGGACTACTGCATCCAGTTTTGGTCGCCACGATGTAAAAAAGATGTGGAGACTCTAGAAAGAGTGCAGAGAAGAGCAACAAAGAGGATTAGGGGACTGGAGGCTAAAACGTATGAAGAACAGTTGCTAGAACTGGGTATGTCTAGTTTAATGGAAAAAAGGACCAGGGGAGACATGATAGCAGTCTTCCAATATCTCAGGGGCTGCCACAAAGAAGAGGGAGTCAAGCTATTCTCCAAAGCATCTGAAGGGAGGACAAGAAGAAATGGGTGGAAATGAATCAAGGAGAGAAGCAACTTAGAACTAAGGAGAAATTTCCTGACAATCATAACAATTAATCAGTGGAACAACTTAACTCCAGAAGTTGTGAATGCTCCAACACTGGAAGTTTTTAAGAAGATGTTGGATAACCATTTGTCTGAAGTGGTGTAGGGTTTCCTGCCTGAGCAGGGGGGTGGACTAGAAGACCTCCAATATCCCTTCCCAACTCTCCTGTTCTGTTCTGTTCCCATTCCATTCTATTCTTCTACCTATATTAGAGTAGATTAAAGGGTAAAACAGATTACACGGTGGCACTTAAAGTTACGGCAAATGGACCCCCCCCCCCCAGTTGCAGCAATGTTAAGTTGTTGAGACAGCATCACAACGGCGTGGTGTAATTATCTCTTGGAGTGTTTGCTTCCCCGATCTTTTTTTTTTTAATGCACTGCTTAGTAAATGAGAGCTAATTAAACCGTTGAGTGAAAGAGAAAGAAAAAGTCATAACTGAATAAAGGGAGCATACTTGTGTTCAAAACATACCCTCCGCCATGCCACATCTTCGGAAAGGTGCACAAGGAAGGCACTTGTGTTGTGGCCCGTACGTGGCCTGTGCAGCTAGTAGCTGATTCAGACAGCGAGGAGGCTGGTGTGGTGCTGCGCCAGCAGCCTGTGCAGCTGGCACTCGAGTCGGACAATGAGGAGGCTGGAGAAGATGTGGTGCCAGAGGCAGGGATTCAGCCAGGGCCTTCAGAACCTCCAGAAGCTCCCTTAAGTGACGAGGACGAAGAGGAGGAGCCACTTCTCGATGCATGGGCGCGCAGAGCCCTTGGTTTTGAGCACCACCTGTGTGAATGTAAATTAGTGTTCTTGTTGTTGTTTGGATGTCTTCTGATGATGTCGTGCTCTGGTTTTCGGGTTGATTTGATCGGCCGTGTGTGATGCGGTCCGATTTCTTGTGATCTGTCAAGTTATAACTTTGTTTGCGGTGCGGCTGTTCATCGGTCTTTAAGTGCGGCTGTCAACCCTGAAGCTGACCTGACCAAAGCCATCCTGGAGCTTCAGTGTTGCCACACTGAGAGATAGGGAGGGGGGGGGGAATAGAGATAGCTGGGGTTTTGTAGCCAAAACAAAATACTTTCTCCTGGGAACCAAGAACATTCTCACAGGTGGCCAGACGGAGAGGAGGAATGATGTTACCAGACAACCAGACAGCACCTTGATTGGACCATGTGACTGATTGTTTGGGAAAGGGGGAAAACTTACTTTTAATTAGGTGGAAACCATGGGAGCCTTTAGAGTCGGTTTTCACCAGAACTGTGCCAATATGTTATATCCAATAAAATTATTCTTTGAGGAATCTACCTGCCTCGGAGTTTTGTTTGCTATGGGTGTATTACTTGGAACTCTGACAGCTGCCTTTGGAATTGTGGTTGATGTTGTCCTTTTGTTTTAAATGGTTGGTAGATTGGGTCAATGTCAATGTGTATTGATTTCTTGGTGGAAAAAGCAGGCTTCCAGGAATTGCCTTTCTCTCCTGGACTTTTTACTGGGTTACAACCAGTGGTGAAATCCTCCATGGATTTCCACCGGTTAGCTGTCCATGGACATGTGCTGCACGCCAAACACGTGCTGTGTGCAGGCATGTGCAGTGTGCCCCAAAAGCACACTGTGCATGCGTGCGCAATGCACACCAAATGCACGCTTCGCGCAGAAAAGGGCGGCTTAACAAGGTAAGTAGAACAGTGAGGGGGTGGGGAACAGCTGTGCTGCGTGATTTAGATTTGCTAGAAAGCAGGATTTCCTGCTTTCTAGTGAATATGAATTGCGCAGCACAGCTGATTGTCGGAAATACCGGTTTGGACAAACCAGTAGCTTTTATCACTACCGGTTCACCCGAACTGGTGCGAACCGGTAGCATTTCACCCCTGGTTACAAGTGTGGTCCCAGTTAGATCAAATCTGCAAGGGTCTCCAAGCTTGGCAACTTTAAGACTTGTGGACTTCATGTTGTGGTCCACCAGCAGCCTGAGGAGCTGGCAGCAGAGTCGGACAGTGAGGAGGCTGAGGAAGAACATGGGCCAGTCCTGGAGGCTGGGGAAGGCCCGGATGAGAGCTCTGTGTCAGGCAGAGATGGGGTCAGGGCCATTGGGGTGTGATGTACGGACTCCAGAGCCTCAAGAGGCTGACAGTAAAGAGGCAGAGGAACAGGAGGAGCCTGTTTCTAGTGCACGTATGAGAAGAGCTGCCAGAAGGCAGGAGCAGCTAAAGCAGAGAGGATGACTTGGAAGTAGGGCCAAGAGATGATTGGCCCCTCCCAGAAGACTTAAAAGACCAGCAATGGCTCTTGGCCTCTTTGCCGGAAAACAACCGTTGAGAGATTTGCTTCGTGTTTGGATGCATTTCTTTCTTGTCAGCGTCTTCTGTTCCTGAACTGTTGCCAAGAAAAGCCTTTGGCAGTTTGCCTAATTATCCCAAGGTCAGAGATAAACCGAAGGAGTTTTGAGAACTTTGCTTTCATTTAATTTGGAATAAGCCAAGAATGAGTTAATTCTCAGCTGTTTTAATAAAATCTGTTTGTTTTTTCGAACTGTTTGGCATTTAATATTAACTACGTGGGCCTGGGTCACAACACTCCAAGACCCAGAATTCCCCAGCCAGAATAGGGAATTGTGGCAGCTGAAGTCCACAAGTCTTACAGTTGCCGTGTTTGGAGACTCCCGGTATAGTGCAAAACGTCACTTGCCGATTGGAGTAACTTTCTGTTTCAAGAAGTTTAATCGAAAAGCCAGGAACCGGAAATACCTCACAGGAGCAGTTGAAGGCAACTCCTGGAGAGGCAGGAAATGCATCTCAGACTAATCCTGCCAGCACAGCAGGCATAACCACTGTAACACTTCCCTTTTCTTTCATATTTTTCTTCTTCCAAAATTGGGAGGGAATTCCCACTCAGCTGCAGCAGTCAAATTCAAGGAGAACTTTTGTTTCTAAACCAGGAAAGGATCCAATTATACTTGTGTGCATCACCCTTAGAAAAAAAGATTTAGCCACCTTCATTAAGGCCACCCCAAATATTGCCAAATCCACACATATTCGGTTTTCTCAATGCAAAATGCTCGACGCTTTGTTTCTCTATGGCACGTGGTGATTTTAAAAAGCATGTTTTACATGCTGAAAATATATAAAGTTTGGAGACGTTGGTTTTTCGGTTTTTTTGTCCCAAACTGAATAGAATAAAATTCTGTGTTGCTTTTCCAAGGATTTCCAAATATGTTCGTTCATCGATGAAAATTTCATTTCATCCCTGACACCCTTTCTAGCCAGTAGAGGGCAGTAACACACTTAGACACCAATTTTTCACTAATTTTGGTGCACTGCTCTGGGTCGGCACATGACATTATGCTCCGATTTGAATTTCCGGTTTCCGCTGACTCCGCTAGAGACAAAGCTGATTGTATTTTTTGTCTGTTTTCTTGCTTTGTCCTTTTGGTGCCGATGTTCAGTCACAGTGTTTCTTTTCATCTCGTTTAAGTCAATAAGAGTGACCTGCATCATATGAAATAGGAAACGCTAGCAGCTTTTTTAAATTTTTACAGCGAGGAACAGTTGGCAGGGACTTAAATTTCCAAACGAAGAAAAACAGAGCGAGAAATGACATGTGATAGCAATAGCACTTAGACCAGGAGTCACCAACCTTTTGGACTTCAGGAACCACTAAATTCATAATTTTAAATCCCGCGGACCACTAATATGATCTGCCTAATGACTGGCTGAGTGGGCGTGGCTAGGTAGTCATGTGACTGGGTGGGCGTGGCCAACTCGATGTCACTCATGTCAAGGGGCACCTCGCTGGCCTCTACTCACCACTCCCCTCTCAGCCACTCATTGCCTGCCCGCCCGGGCTCCTTAGGGCCCGAACAGGAAGCAGTTGTTGGAGCTAAGCAGCCACCAGGAGAAAGAGTTGGCAAAACAGCTGGCTCAGTTCAAATTGGATCTGATCGAGAAGGAGGCTCAGCAGAAGCACCTCACTGAGGACTAGGAGCATAGGCTTTCCAAGCAGAGGGAAGATCTGCGGGAGTGCAAGGCCAGGTACCGGCACCTGGAGGCTCAGTGGGCTGAGATGGTCAGCCAGTTCTAGGCCATGATGCAGTCCCACTGGAACGAGGTCCTCCGGCTCTTCGCCACCAGCGGCTCTTCCCTCCAGCCTTCGCCCATAGCCCCACACCAGGAGGCTGAAACAGACCCCAAGTCAGAATTTCTGCCCCCCTCCGACCCACACAAAAAGACCCCGAAGGGGGAGGGTCTCTGCAGCAACACAAACATTCACTGCATGTATCCAGCTCAGGACCCCTAATTTAGTGCAATATAAAAAATGCAAATAATTTTTCTGCGGACCACCAAAATTTTCTCTCGGACCACCAGTGGTCCATGACTGCAGATTGGTGACTGCTGACTTAGACTTACATACTGCTTCACAGTGCTTTACAGCCCTCTCTAAGCAGTTTACAGAGTCAGCATATTTGCCCCCCAACAATCTGGGTCCTCATTTTACCCACCTCGGAAGGATGGAAGGCTGAGTCAACCTTGAGCCGGTAAGAATCGAACTGCTGGCAGTTGGCAGAATTAGCCTATAAGTGCACTATTGTGCCATGTGGCAATGCTGGTTAGGCAAAAGGAAGATAGAAGCTCTTGATGTTCTTATTGGATTCACTTTCACTGGACCTTTCCGCAAGTCACGGCAAGTCTCATATCTCACCGATTTCCAAAGATTTGCAAATGAACATTTCGCTGAGGAGCATAGATTCCTTGCAAAATTCATTTGCCCTTCGTTAGGCAAAAGCTTTCTGATTGTCATTTCTCGCACCTCTCCACTTTTTCCTTACTCTTCAGCCACAGACAGAAGGCCTCGCTTGAATAACTGTTCCTTTTTCAAAACATTGCTCTTGGAGTATTGTCCTTGTGGGAGAAGCCATTTTTCTCTCTGTGCAGTGATGTGATTCCACACCCAATCCCAAACATCTTGAACCAGGGGGGAAAAAAAACACCCATGGCTGTCCTTCGACATTCTCTGGGAATATTCTACTGTTCCCCAGCCTGTCCTTTTTCTGACCACTGCGATGCAAAACACAAGACAACAAAAGGGACAGAGAGGGAGGGAGGGAGGGAGGGAAGGGGAGCCAAAGTTCTGTCTTCTGTCAATTTCAAGCTTGTGTGGAATGGGGAGCTGATCAGTGTCCTAAGAGGAGCTCATAATGAAGGCCACAGGACCAAGAAGGAGCAGCAAACCACTCAGTTCTCCAAGGCGATGGATGAGCAATTTCTGGAAGAACAAAAGATGTCTCCGGAGGAGAGAGGAGAATGTAAAATGGATTTAATGCAAGGGCATGGTGGGAGAACGGCTGCTCCAACATCATGCCAGGGTCAACAGCACCAACGGAGATAGATAAGTCAAGAAGAATCGATAATGTTAAACGACCCCCGTCTCTCCAAGAAGTAAATCGGTGCAAATGAAGTTAAAAACCTTCTCCCTTGTTCTGCAACCATAAATCTCAAAGGAGGTCAAGCAGGCGCTACCCCGGCTTTGACAAACACAAGCATTTCCCACATTTTCCAGGATTCTGATGTTGTAAAATGGAGCTCCGTGAGATATTTTAAGAGCCACTGCAAAGGAAAGGTAAAAGTTCCCCTCGCACATATGTGCTAGTCGTTCCCGACTCTAGGGGGCGGTGCTCATCTCCGTTTCAAAGCCGAAGAGCCAGCGCTGTCCGAAGACGTCTCCGTGGACATGTGGCCGGCATGACTCAATGCCAAAGGTGCACGGAACGCTGTTACCTTCCCACCAAAGGGGGTCCCTATTTTTTTCTACTTACATTTTTTAACATGCTTTCGAACTGCTAGGTTGGCAGAAGCTGGGACGAGTAACAGGAGCTCACCCCATTACGTGGCACTAGGGATTCAAACCGCTGAACTGCCAACCTTTCAATCGACAAGCTCAGCGTTTTAGCCACTGAGCCACCACATCCCTCTAAGAGCCACTGTACCTCTCTTATATAAAATAAGATTCCTAATAAGTCCAATTTCCTCTGTATTATGAATCCAGGTCCGTCAGTCTCCATTTTTCCTCTTTTAATAGCCTATTGAAAGGATTTGGAATCATTTTCAGAAGAAACTATTAAATGCCGAACGAAGAAAAGCGATGTTTCGCTTTCAGTCTGGGGAGGGTTTCCCAATGCAAAGCATTTAAATTGCAGGAACAGAGATACATCCAGGGAGCTAACCTTGTTGGACTCAAGCAAGATTTATTTTGGAGGGGGGCAAAAAGTAAGAGAGACTGCATAATATCAAGTCAGTTTCTCATTCCATCTAGTTTAATTTTCAATCCTGATTTGCTTTCATGGTTTAGATCAGGGGTCTCCAACCTTGCCAACTTTGCAACTTGTGGACTTCAACTCCCAGAATTCCTCAGCCAGTGCATGCTGGCTGTGGAATTCTGGGAGCTGAAGTCCACAAGTCCTAAAGTTGTCAAGGTTGGAGACCCCTGATTTAGATAGCACCCTGTAGGAGAAGAAGTGGCAGAACCCGGAGGTGGGGTGAAAAGAGAGCTCAGCCTAGAATCCCTACGTAGCCACAAGTGAACTAAGTCCAACCCTCCTTGAATTCCATTGACCATTATTTAAGTCCAAGCGGGTGCTAACCATGAGTTGAGAAGATTCCTGTTCATGGGCATGATTAGTAACACATCAATTTAATTGGACTGTCACATACGGGCCTGATCTTTTACGCCTGACATATTCATTCCTAGGCCTCCTTGGAGATCCTATAGACCAGTGTTTTTCAACCTTGGCAACTTCAACTGTGGACTTCAGCTTCCAGAATTGCCCAGTCTACTTGAGGCATGTGTCAGGACCCATGAGTATTGAAATTTGGCAAACCCTTTCTGTGCTGCCACGCTATCGTGGTCAGCCACAGTCACATGATTGTTTCAGACCTGGAAGCCATCTTTTACCTTTGAGCCTTCAGGCCTGCCATAAATTCTACTGTGGGAAAATGGGAGTGGGGGGTTGTATGGAGTGAAGATGATACGTAGTCAAAATAACATTCTTTCCAGAAAGTCAAGGCCGTTGTGCCCTGCAGCTGTGCTGAAAAGACTGGGGAGATATCTTCTGTTCCGGAGGGTACCTGATTGGTGCGTGTGATGGACATGGGGGTGATGGGCAAGGACTTGAACTTTCTTTTGGGTGAGGAAAACCCGGAAGCTCTCAAATTCGGGTTTCCCCAGATGTGCCAATATGACATCTCTAATAAAAATTAGCTTTGAGGGAATTCAAGCCTCGGAGTTTGATTTCGTTGGGGGTGTTACTTGGAACCGTGACAGATTGTCAATTCCAACCCTCTCTGTCTGTCTGTTTTGAGGAAAGTCAATGGGGAAGCCTGTAGGAAATCAGAAGTCACTCCTGTTCTTACTGCTTTTTTGCCCACCCGTGGTCATTCCGTTTATGGCTTTAAGTCAGGGCATTTTTCTTAAATGATGATCCAACAGATCACAGGTTGCCTAATGATATCTAAATGTCTCCTCCCGTTGCAATCTGAACCCCTGTTTGACTCATCGGATCGTTTCTAAGTCCTTTGGGGGAAAAGAAAGTGAGTCAAACAGTGTCACTGAAGAATTCATGACCCACTTTCTTCAACCACAATTTTCTCATTTTACCCAACACTCAATCCTTCCTGCAAACCACAACGGAACTATTGAAAAAGAAACCAAAATTATGCTGCCTCTTTTTTTCTTTTTTCCAACTGGAAATAGAATTCTACGGCAAGCACAAGATTTTTCTCCCCATTTGTCTCCAAGAGAGTTATGGGCAGTGGTGTAATATAAAATTTGTTACTACCGGTTCTGTGGGCGTGGCTTGGTGGTGGTGGCGGTAATATGACTGAGTGGGCGTGGCCAACTTTTTTTTTTTAACTTTTAAAACCATTTTTTCTACAACCTCTTTGGTTGAAGAGGTTGTAAAAAAAAAAGGCTTTTAAAAGCCTCTGACGATCCCAGCTGACTTGCCTGATCGGCAGAGGCTTTGTTTTTACTTTTAAAAGCATTTTTTCCGCCGAAGAGGTTGTAGAAAAAAATGCTTTTAAAAATAAAATAAAAAGCCTCTGATGATCGTGCGGCTCAGCTGGGCATGGGGGTGGGGAGGGATTTTTGCTACCGGTTCTCCGAACCACCTGCCTCCATCGCTACCGGATCGAGTGATCCGGTCCGAACCGGGAGCATTTCACCCCTGGTTATGGGCCATCATTTTCCCTGGTACATTCTAATCCTTCTTGGCCGTTTGCTGTCAGATGTGTCAAGCACTCCAGTTTGTGTCTATTCCCCCCCCCCCCATGCAAATAGATTTGAGGTGAGAATGAAGTGGAATGGTGGAGCAAGGCCCAACATTTATTTACTCAACTATTCTTATCTACTCTTTGATGAAACTTTTAATCATAATAGAACTTAGACTTATATACCGCTTCACGGTGCTTTTACAGCCCTCTCTATGCGGTTTACAGAGTCAGCATCTTGCCCCCAACAATCTGGGTCCTTCATTTTACCCTCCTCGGAAGGATCGAAGGCTGAGTCAACCTTGAGCCGGTCAAGAACGAACTCCTGGCAGCGGGCAGAGTTAACAACAGCAACAGCACTTAGACTTATATACCGCTTCACAGTGCTTTTACAGGCCTCTCTAAGCAGTTTACAGAGTCAGCATTTTTGCCCCCAACAATCTGGGTCCTCATTTTACCCACCTTGGAAGGATGGAAGGCTGAGTCAACCTTGAGCCGGTGAGTATCGAACTGCTGGCAGTTGGCAGAATTAACCTATAAGTGCCATATTGTGCCATGTGGCAATGCTGGTTAGGCAAAAGGAAGATAGAAGTTCAAAGCCCTCCGGAGGCAGGAAACAGCCTGTTTTCCTACTTCTGGTGGGCCCAGAAGGCACAAAAACCAACTGGCTGGCACACGCATGCACGCCGGAGCTGAGCTCACGTGCCCACCGATATGGCTACGCGTGCCATTGGTTCACCATCATGGGACTAACAGATTGATTTTAGGCCAGCTTGAACCCAGACTAATTTAGCCAGATTAATACAAAGTCTGCCTCCTCCTGACCTCTGATACCCCTTAAGTCATGTAAATAATAGGATGTTATTACAGGGAGACCTTGACTTACAACCACAACTGAGCCAGTGGTGGAATGCTGCCGGTTTAACAATCAGTTCAGTGAGCGTGAGAGAGAGCGCCCAAAGTGCTTGCGTGCAGCGCTGAAAATGGAGCGTTTAGAAGCTCAGCTGCTTACCTTCCAAGTCAGCAATGGTAAGTAGAACAGTGGGGGGGGGGTGGAAAATCAGCTGTGCCGCGTGACTGAGATGAGCTACAAAGCAGGAAATAAAGGACAGGATAGAGCGGGGTGGGTGGGCGGGGCCAACTGCTCATCACTCAGAGGCTTCAGCTGGTGCAGAATGCGGCCGTGCAAGTAGTAATGGAAGTGTCCCGATGCTCCCATGTCACACCCCTCCTGCGTGACCTGCATTGGCTACCGGTTGCCCTCTGGGTGAGGTTCAAGATGTTGGTGATTACCTATAAAGCCCTACGTGGCTTAGGCCAGGGGTATCTGGCGGATCACCTGCGGCCAGCAACAGCTCCCCATCGCCCGGTGCGCTCCCACAGAGAGGGCCTACTTGGGGTCCTGTCGGCCAAGCAATGCCAGCTGACAAACCCTAGAGAGCGAGCCTTCTCTGGAGGCGCACCTACCCTCTGGAATCAGCTCCCCTTGGAGCTCTGGGTGGCCCCCGACCTTCCCTCTTTCCGCCGTGACCTTAAAACATGGTTGTTTCACCAGGCTGGCCTGGACTGAATGGGGTTTTCATGGGAATTTTAGTTTCTTTTACTGTTTGAATTTTAATTTGGACTTGTTGTTGCTTATTGCTGTGAGCCGCCCTGAGTCCTTGTGGAGAAAGGGCGGCATATAAGTCCGAAAATTAAATTAAAAAATTAAATTAAATTAAATTAAATTAAATTAAATTAAATTAAATTAAATTAAATTAAATTAAATTAAATTAAATTAAATTAAATTAAATTAAATTAAATTATTAATTAAATTAAATTAAATTAAATTAAATTAAATTAAATAAATTAAATAAATTAAATTAAATCTACAGGTTCACCCAAACCGGCTGAATTCCACTTCTGAACTGAGCCCAAATTTTTGTTCCTAAGACAGTTGTGAAGTGAATTCAAAAGGTGAGCGCATGACCCCTGGGACATGGCAACCATCATAAATATGAGCCAGTGACCAAGTGTCTAAATTTTAAATCACACGATCATGGGGATGAGTGTGAAAGAGGGGTGTCAGTCACTTTTTTCGGCGCCGTTCAAACGGTCACTAAACGAATGAAGTCAAGGACTATTTGCATTTACTCAAACTGGCAGTCTCATTTACGAAGCCGTTCGATAGTGTTGTGTTGTTTTTTTTAAATCAGGTCCCCCCCCACATTTTTTTCTTCCCCAAAATAAGAGGAAGAAAAGATACACTTAAAATATTTTGGTCCAAGGCAGAACTCTGGCTGTGTTCCTAGCTATATACGCTCTTGGGGTGAAATCAAACATATCTTGTTGTTGACCAACTCTCAAGTCAACAGAAAAAGTCCCATAGGGAAAAACATAACAGCAAAATCAAACCTAGATCAAGAACCCATAAAAACCTCACCCTTGTTTTTATATCCAAAAAGAATTTTTTTCCCTAGCTATGATTGAATAAACAAAACACACCCATCCTTTCAAACTGCTTATCCATGGAAACAGGAAAGTCACCTGACTCTTCCTGTTACAACAGCAAAACCAGGGGCACAAACTGTAGAGAAAGGACGATTCTTTTTTATAACCTCGGTGCAACACTTGGAGGCATATATAGTGTCCCATTACAGATGAACCAGGCAGAGAAAAATACACACCGTAAATCTTGGAAACACAATCATGAAAGAAAACGAGCGCAACTCAAGGCTCACCTCACCTCTACAAATATCCTGAAAGCTTATGCAATAATTCACTCTTTATGCAAAGATCAGCAGAAGCAAATCTGAAAGGTACAAATGGATATCTTTACCGCCTCTACCCCTAGCTCAGAAGATCTTCACTTCTGATTTCAGCATTTGTCAGGGAGCTATCTAACCCATCCCTTCTACAAAAGAGATTAGAACATTCTTTCACCTGCAAGACAGAGGGGGGGGGGCAGAGAAAGAAAGGAAGGAAGGAAGGAAGGAAGGAAGGAAGGAAGGAAGGAAGGAGGGAGGGAGGGAGGGAGGGAGGAAGGAAGAAGAAAAGAAAGAAAGAAGGAAGGAAGGAAGGAAAGAAGAAGAAAAGAAGAAAGAAAGAAAGAAAAGAAAGAAGGAAGGAAAGAAGAAAGAAAGAAAAGAAAGAAGGAAGGAAAGAAAGAAGAAAGAAAGAAAGAAAAGAAGGAAGGAAGGAAGGAAGGAAGAAAGAAGGAAGAAAGAAGAACAGAAGGAAGGAAGAAAGAAGAAAGAAGAAAGAAAGAAAGGAAGGAAGGAAGGAAGGAGGCACTTTATCACTTATCAAGAGAAATGGCAGCTGAAATGATAAATATAAGATAAATTAGGAAGAAGGATGCCAAATGAACCCACTAGCTGGCTTTGACTGCATTCAGAATTATCTTCCAAAAAAAAAAAGGCCAGCCTGGGTCAGGGCTGCTTCAGAAAAAGTTGCATTCCAAAACACAATCTGATCCTACACAATGTAGGAAGAAGGGGGAAAAAAAATAAAACCTTATAAAATCAGTCCCCTTTTTTCAAACTTCTGTCATCTCAAGATCTGCCAAATTATTTCACGCGAGCTGTGATCCTAAACCACCCAACTGGTGTTTTCAGAATAACAATAATGATCCTTTACTGAAAAGGAGGACCGGGGTGATATGATAGCAGTGTTCCAATCTTTCAGTGGCTTTCACAAAAAAGAAGGGGTCAACCTTTTCACCGAAGCCCCCGAGGGCAGGACAAGAAGCAATGGATGAAAACTGATCAAGGAGAGAAGCAGCTTAGAACTAAGGAGAAATTTCCTGACAGAACAATCAACCAGTGGAACAACTTGCCTCCAGAAGTTGTGAATGCTCCAACACTGGAAGTTTTTAAGAAGAGACTGGACAGCCACATGTCTGAAATGGTGTGCTTGAGAAGGGTTTAGACTACTAAAAGAGTAGTCCAAGGTCCCTTCAGACTCTGTTATTCTAATTTATTATCCAACCCACCATCCTGTTGGCAGGAAAAGAAAGCAATGGGTGGAAAATGAACAAGGAGAAAATCAACTCAGAACGAAGGAGAAAAATTTCCTAACAGTGAAAACAATAGACCAGTGGAAGGACTTGCCTCCAGAAGTTGTGGGTGCTCCAACACTGGAGGTTTTTAAGAAGAAACTGGACAACCATTTGTCTGAAATGGTATAGGGTTTCCTGCTTGAGCAGGGGGTTGGATTAGAAGACTTACAAGATCCTTTCCAATTCTGCTGTTCTATCATTGTTCTTCCATTCATAGGATGGATTGGATTGGATTGGATTGGATTGGATTGGAGTGGAGTGGAGTGGAGTGGATTGGATTGGATTGGATTGGATTGGAGTGGATTGGAGTGGAGTGGAGTGGATTGGAGTGGAGTGGAGTGGATTGGAGTGGAGTGGAGTGGATTGGATTGGAGTGGAGTGGAGTGGAGTGGAGTGGATTGGATTGGAGTGGAGTGGAGTGGAGTGGAGTGGAGTGGAGTGGAGTGGAGTGGAGTGGAGTGGAGTGGAGTGGAGTGGAGTGGAGTGGAGTAGAGTGGAGTGGAGTGGAATGAAGTAGAGTAGAGTAGAGTAGAGTGGGTGGGATGGAATGGAATGGAATGGAATGGAATGGAATGGAATGGAATAGAATAGAATAGAATAGAATAGAATAGAATAGAATAGAATAGAATAGAATAGAATAGAATAGAATAGAATAGAATAGAATAGAATAGAATAGAATAGAATAGAATACCGTTTCCCCGAAAATAGGACCCAACCGGAAAATAAGTCCGATTTTTCAGGATGCTCGTAATATAAGCCCTACCCCCACCCCCAAATAAACCCCAGTTGAGATTGTCAGTCAAATGGGTGCATTTAGTACTGTATTTCCCCCAAAATAAGACCTAACTAGAAAACAAGCCCTTAATGCGACTTTTGGAGCAAAAATTAATATAAGACCCGGTCTTATTTTGGGGGAAACACGGTAGAATAGAATGCTATATAATAGGATGTTATTACAGGGAACTTACAACCCTGTAATAACAATCTTGACTTACACAACCACAACTGGTCCAGTGATGGAATGCTGCTGGTTTAACAACTGGTTAAAGAGTCTTTATTGGCCAACTGTGATTAGACACACAAGGAATTTGTTTCCGGTGCATAAACTTTCAATGTACATACAACAATTGTGATAAGCAACGAAGTTATAGTCATAAGAAAATCAGGAGATCGGTAATAGGGAAGATGAGAATAATAATATTAATACTCCCTTTTTAGATAGTTTGACTGTGTTGTAGGAATTAGTTGTTTAGCAGACTATACATTATCATTGCTGTATACATTACTTTCGAAACTCTCAATATTCTTTCCAGTACAATCCAATAAAACGCAAGCATTTCATGGCATACAGGGCATGGCATCCATTCAAAATGGCTGGGAATAGACAGAAAATACTCGGTGGAAGTTTAACCCACATTTGTGGCAAGGAAAGCATTAAACGACTAAAATTAGACAGGTTGAAAATGACACCAGACCTTCATAATCACTTAGACATTTCAAGGTGTAAGGAGTAAACATGCTGAAGTGATTTGAAATGTTTCTCCACATAATTACGGAGATCAAAATACTTTCCTTGATGGCAGTGTAATGAGCAAGCCAGCTAAAAATAGGAACTCAGAAAGGCTACCTTTTGAATCGAAGATATATCCTTTCTATAGTCAGAAGCTTCTATATAATAATGCCGTTTTTGCTTTGCTGGAAGCGGCACCGAGGCTGATTTTCTTTCCGTTTCTTATGCTTCCCCCAATATGGATTTTTTAAAATCAGAATAACAAAGCTCGGCAGAGCTAGAATAGAGAGGAATTTATTATTATCATTATTATTATTATTGAAAACGTGTCTTTTAAAGAGCCAAGAAGTTGTTACACGGGGATTTCTAAGAACTGGGAGTTTAAATATGACACATCCGGATACTGCTGGGCATATAGTCGATTAAACGTTCTTGCCGTGGAAATCTGAAACTCAAGCATAAGAAAGCAACAAAGAACCTAACACTGTTTTCTGGACATCAAAGGAAACCTAGCGAAATGGATTTTACTTGTTAGTTCTTCCAACAATCCACATATCTTATGTAAGAGGGACATGCACACACATTCCTTTCAGTTGCAAAGTCGCATGCTACAAAACACCGTAGCTCAGCTTTCTATCTGGCTGCTGGCCAAGCTAAACATGAATTCCACACTCTTTCCAGGCTCTTTAAAAACCACTGCTGATCTAGTGCTAGAAAAGACAGACGGGAAAAGGGACAGGTAGGTAGACGGCAATAGGAATGCTTCCAAAACTGTAAGCTATCTATTTCTCCAAATAGTCTTGACCACACTGACTTCCAGACAAATACATTCAGCCTTTTGTGGGGTTTTTTTTTTTTTGGAGTAAGCATCCCACCAGATCCATCCGTGTTGCTTTGGAGGTTGCAACGTACGATCATTTCTTATTGCTCAATGATATCAAGCGCATCTCCACCGTCTCCCTCACCTTCCCAATCAGCCACTTGCGCACAAATCTTCGGAAGAAAAACCCAGCATTTTTGACATATGGCCAGTGAGTCACAAAACACCCAGCGAAGCAACAAAGAATCCACCCCACCGTCCACTCGGTATAGCTCCGAATTTTGCAGTTTATCATAACAGTGCGAAGGAAAGGAAGGAAGGAAGAAAGGAAGGAAAGAAGGAAGGAAGGAAGGGAGGGAGAGGAGGAGGATGAAGAAGAAGAGGAGGAGGAGGAGAAAGAAGAAGAAGAAAAGAAGGAGGAGAAGGAGAAGGAGAAGGAGAAGGAGAAGGCGAAGAGGAGGAGGAGGAGGAAGAAGAAGAGGAGGAGGAGGAGGAAGAAGAAAAGAAGGAGGAGGAAGAAGAAGAAAAGGAGGAGGAGGAGGAGGAGAAGGCGGAGGAGGAGGAGGAGGAGGAGGAGGAGGAGGAGGAGAAGAAGAAGAAGAAGAAGAAGAAGAAGAAGAAGAAGAAGAAGAAG
>WNWU01000047.1:10264674-10284299 GCA_012654045.1 Ptyas mucosa | reverse complement strand
AGAATAGAATAGAATAGAATAGAATAGAATAGAATAGAATAGAATAGAACAGAACACCCTGTTTCCCAGAAAATAAAACCCAACCGGAAAATAAGTCCAATTTTTCAGGATGCTCGTAATATAAGCCCTACCCCCACCCCCAAATAAACCCATAGAATAGAATAGAATAGAACAGAACAGAACAGAACAGAACAGAACAGAACAGAACAGAACAGAACAGAACAGAACAGAATAGGGATGGGATGGGATGGGATGGGATGGGATGGGAATGGAATGGAATGGAATGGAATGGAATGGAATGGAATGGAATGGAATGGAATAGAATAGAATAGAATAGAATAGAATAGAATAGAATAGAATAGAATAGAATAGAATAGAATAGAATAGAATAGAATTCTATATTGGCCAAGTGTGATTGGACACACAAGGAATTTGTCTTCAGTCCATATGCTCTCAGTGTACATAAAAAATACATTCATCAAGAATCATAAGATACAACACTTAGTGATAGTCATAGGATACTAAAAAAGCAATCAAATCGTACCAGGAAAATAAATAAAACAATAAAAGTCATAAAGATACAAGCAACAAGGTTATAGTCATAAGTGGGAGGAGGTAGGCACTAGGAAGGATGAGAAGAAGAATAGTAATACAGCCTTACTAAATAGTTTGACAGTGTTGTGGGAATTAGTTGTTTAGCAGAGTGACGGCATGCAGGAAAAAACTGTCCTTGTGTCTAGTTGGAAGGAAGGAAGGAAGGAAGGAAGGAAGGAAGGAAGGAAGGAAGGAAAATAGCAATTGCACTTAGACTTATATACCGCTTCACAGTGCTTTTACAGCCCTCTCTAAGCGGTTTACAGAGTCAGCCTATGGCCCCCAACAATCTGGGTCCTCATTTTACCCACCTCGGAAGGATGGAACGCTGAGTCAACCTTGAACCTGTGAGAATCGAACTGCTGGCAATCGGCAGAATTAGCCTGCAATACTGCATTCTAACCACTGCGCCACCATGGCTCTAAAAAAACACGGTTGTTAAGTGAATCTGGCTTCCCCATTGACTTTGCTCGTCAGAAGGTCGCAAAAAAAGTGACCCCATGATCCTGGATACTGCAATCATCATAAATACCGTATCAGTCTGTTGCCTAGCATCTGGATTTCGATCGCATGCCCACGGGGCATACTGTAACAGTCTGTAACGTACTGTAACGTAAGTGTGGAAAACGTTCCTAAGCCACTTTATTCAGTGGGATTGTGACTTTGACCAGTTACTAAAGTAACCGTTGTAAATCAAGGACTACCTGTTTCTTGTTATTTTCTTTTAAGGAAGTTGCCCTGCCTATCCAGTACAACCTTCCTCTAAACTAGGGGTGTCAAACTCAAGGCCTGGGGGCCGGATCCGGCCTGCAGAGTGGTTAGATCTGGTCTGCAGGGCCGCCCTGGAAACAGCGAAGGACCAGCCCGCAGTGCTTCTGCCAGTGAAAATGGAGCTTGGGAAGGCTGCATGCGGCCCTCCTGAGCTCCATTTTCACTGGTAGATGGTTGCAGGAGGCCATCGTAGCCGAAAACGGAGCTTGTGAGGGCCACGGGCGGCACTCCCAAGCTCTGTTTTCACTGGTAGAGGGTTGCAGGAAGCTGTGGCAGCCAAAAACTGAGCTTGGGAGCCTGTTTTTGCTGGCAGAGGCTCAGGCCACCACCGGTGCCCCCGACACGAGTGACATCGAGCTGGCCATGCCCACCTTGGCCATGCCTACCCCCGGCCCCCAAAGTCAAACATAACCCTGATGCAGCCTTCAATGAAATCGAGTGTGAGACCCCTGCTCTAAACATTTTGCCAAAGCAGCCTGCCATATCGATGTTCCTTTTAATAATAATAATAATTAAAAAATCCCAGATAAGTTTCTTTTAATAAACCTTCAAATAAACTAAAGAGATGTTAAAACTTTTAAAAATATGTCTAGCAAATGTTGGAAATGTAACCAAAAACCGGGCACATTTTATCCTATGTGGTGGACTTGCGTCAAAGCAAAAAGAAAAAAAATTGGGCAAAGATACATAGGTGGGTAGAAAAGATGATAGGGAAACATGTAGGTTTTAAACCTGAATTGTTTTTATTAGGGATAATATCAGGAAAAAAAATTGATAAGAAAAGTATGTACTTAATGTTATATGTTCTAACAGCAGCGAGGATTACCTTCGCACAATACTGGAAAAATGAAGATATACCGCGAGATGAAGAGATACCGTATTTTTCGGATTCTAAGACACACCTGACTATAAGATGCACCTAAATTTAGAAGAGGAAATCAACAAAAAAGGTTTTTGGCCTCAGAGTGCCCCATTTTTGGGCCTTTTTTCGTGCCTTTTCCAGCCATTTTTCTGCCCATTTTCGAGGCTTTTTTTGACCCATTTTCGAGGCTTTTTTCGGCCCATTTTTGAGGCTTTTTTCAGCCCATTTTCGAGGCTCTTCTCGGCCCATTTTTGATGCTTTTTTCAGCCCGTTTTTGAGGGGGGGTTGGCCCATTTTCAAGGCTTTTTGACCCATTTTCAAGGCTTCTTTCAGCCTGTTTTTGAGGCTTTATTCAGGCCATTTTTTCCAAAACATTCCAAAACAATTGGACCAAGAAAAGCCTTGAAAATGGGCCAAAAAAGCCTTAAAAGCAGGCCAGAAAAAGCCTCAAAAATGGGCTGAAAGAGGCCCGAAAACAGGGCATGTGGAGGCCAAAAAATGGCTGGCGGGTGGGCGGGGCTTCAGCACTATTCATTCTATAAGACACAGAGATATTTTCAGCCCCTTTTGGGAGGCAAAAAAGTGTGTCTTATAGTCCGAAAAAATACGGTAGTCAGGAAGATCTTAGATTGTGCAGAAATGGATAGACTGACACTGAAAATTAAGCAGAAAGAAGAAGTAGAATATGATCCAACATGGAATCTATTTTACGAACGGTTGGGGGGAAAAAAGGGGGTGGAGAGTAAGAATGCAAATTCATATTGCTAAGCAAATTAAATACCCAGACAGCACGATGTTTATTAAGCACTAAAGACATGTATTTAATAGAAAATCAATTTAAAAATAAATAAAGAGATAAACTCAAGAGAAGCAAAGCGCCCGTGTCACCTCCTCGTTTTACGCTGCTAACTCTTGCCACGAACGGAGGTAAGAAACGCAGGAATCCTTTGCAGGGAGCTTTTGAAAAGCCACCAAAGTTCAGAGCCAGCCCGCAAGGAGTTATGTCATTGTCCAAACACGAGGCCTTTTCATGAACTCCGCCGGGGAAGCGACTGTACGGCCCTCATTCCATCAGAGGTTGGCACTCCGGGCAGTGACTAAAACACCATGTTTCTTTTCACTGAGGGTACAAGAAGTTGATCTTCACAATAGCTCTTTTATCACGCTGGCCTTATGTTTTCCGTGTTGACGGTCTGAGAGCCAGGCTCCAAGAATTCTTCCATCACCATGGATACCAGTAATTAATGCAGGCCTGAGGAGAGCCGGATGCCTCGTTTTTCTCTTTGTCATTTCTGGCGGTTTTCAAATTGAGCTGGTTCAGCTCCAAACGCACCACGGGGTCAAAGCCTTCAGATACTGGCAGGGATGCGTCAAAGGGGATCTGCTTTTTGAAGACGGATGAAGATAGAGGTTGCCCCGAAGTCCTTCTGTCCCGATCTGTTTGCCAGGGGAAATTCTGAATTCTCATTTGCGCGCATACGTCCGTGTCAGCTTCTACCCTGGTTCTTTAGCTCTTCCTCACAAAGAGGGCCATTTCCGTTTGAACTGTTTGTCGTTAAATCTGGTTTGTTGGAAGTTTCTATGAAGATATACATATATTGGCTCATATAAGGGGTGTGTGTGTGTGTGTGTGTGTGTGTGTGTGTGTATTCATAGATTTTCACGGGTACAGGTATGCAAATCTTGGTGTATTCGGGTCTTTTCCCGTGTAAGATTGAGTGTATCTTGGCGACATTTTGACGAGGTCCCCCTCATCATCTTCAGGCTGGTGTCTTCGGCTTCGTGCAGGATGCTACCACACAACCCATTACCCAGGTCGTTACAACAGAAAAGACTAATGGGCACACAGCTAGGACCTCGACCATACAGGATGTTACGAAACAGCCGATTAATCTGCAAACATCAACTCCATCAAGCAATCAAGATGTAACAACACAGCCAACCAACCCGCCTACAGCAACAGAGCCAACACTTCACACCTCCCCACCAGTATTTATAGAGAGACGGCATCTCCGATCACGCTTTGCTTGCACAGGCACAAAGCCGAAGACACCAGCCTGAAGATGACGAGTGGGACCTCGTCGAAACGTCGCCAAGATACTCTCAATCTTACATGGGAAAAGACTCGAATACGCCAAGACTTGCAAACATATATATATATATGTGTGTGTGTGTGTGTGTGTAACATTTCACTGATAAAGAAATAAAGAGAGACTAGTATAGATGTATTTCAAGCTATTTAGCTCTCATCAGTTAGCCATATCTTTACTTGGCTAGCTGATGAGAGCTAAATACCTTGAAATACATCTATACTAGTCTCCCTTTATTTCTTTATCAGCGAAATATAAATTTGGTATAAAATGGTTTGTCGTCAATGCGACTGCCTGAGGACTCCTGGATTGGAGCTGAAAGGCAAAAGGGAAGCAGTATGCTCCCTCCCACATGCTGGGGTAGACCAGGTACCTCGATAGAAAAACAGTTTATATAGGTATAGGTATAGGTATAGGTAGAGGTATAGGTATAGGTATAGGTATACCAGTAGTGGCCAAAAGCACACTGCACACGCATGCACAGCAGACGCCAAACACACGTTTTGTGTGGAAAAAGACGACTTCTCTAGGTAAGTAGAACAGTGAGGGGAGGGGATCAGCTGTGCCACGCAATTTAGCTTTGCTAGAAAGCAGGATTTCCTTTCTAGCGAATATAAACCGTGCGGCACAGCTGATCATCAGAAATACCGGTTTGCCCCTCTTTCTTGCATCGCCTCCATCTGCCATAGTCCTCCTGGTATATCTCAGGGGTGAAATGCTACCGGTTCGCCCCGGTTCGGGAGAACCGGTAGCTTTTTCTTACTATCGTTTGGCCCGAACTGGGGCGAACCAGTAGGATTTCACCCCTGATATATACCAAGAGGACTATGGCAGATGGAGGTGGTGTGAGAAAGAGAGCTATGGAGAATGCTGATTCATAGAGTGGCCCAGGGCCAGGCAGGACTGAATGGCTGATGAGGAGGATGATATATTTTGGTCTTGATTTGCATTGCCATATCCTTTTTTTTTTTTTAAAGATGACTCGCACTTTTAAGTACAAAGCTAACTGGATGACCTTGGGCCAGTCACTTTCTCCCCACCCCTAGGAAGAAGGCAGTGGCAAACCTCTTAAAAAAATATCGCCCCCACCCCCCCCCCCCAATTGTAGAAACTAGGGAGAGGGAGAAAGAGAAGGAGGGAGGGAGGGAGAGAGAGAAGGAGGGAGAGGGAGAGTGAAGAATGGAGGGAGGCAGAGGGGAGAGGGAGGGAGGGTGGGAGAGAGAGGGAGGGAAGAGAGGGAGAGAGAGGGAGGGAGAAAGGGAGGGAGAGAGAGGGGGGCGAGGGAGAGAGAGAGGGAGAGAGAGGGAGGGAGAGGAAGGGAGAGAGGGAGGGAGGGATGGAGAGGGGAGAGGAAGGGAGAGAGAGAGGGAGGGAGAGAGCGCACGCACTGAGAATTCAGTGCATTTTGAATGTTAATTACGTTTCAATTGGTGTATTTCTTTAGACATGCAAAATAATCTCAATTAAACTGACGGTGATGTCAATAAAATAAACTAAAATAAAATATTCCCACACCCGCTCACCCATTCTTAGGGCCACCGGTCTGGCTAATTCCAACATTACCACATTACCAAGATACTGGAAATTTTGTGATTTTTTTTTTTGTTGGTTCTTTTTTATAATAAACTGCAGAGAATTAGAACTACAGCAGATGGACGGACGGACGGACAGAAGTACCGGTGGGTGGGTCATGCTGGATGACTTGCACATTAGCACAACTTTCAGGAAAAGGCCTGGAAAGTGCTTCAATCTGCCACCAGAGGGAGCTCCAGGACCTTTGGAGAAAGCAGATACTTAACATTCCGCTTTGCAGGGTGTTGAATTCTGGGAGTTGAAGTCCGCCAGGCTTAAAGTTGCCAAGGTTGGAGACCCCTGTTCTATTCCTTCATCTCAGAAAAATTATCAGCTGAGAAAGAAGAGCTGAATGTTTAACAGTAACAGAGCTGGAAGGGACCTTGGAGGTAATCTAGTCCAACCTCCCCACTCGCGCAGGAGACCTATAGTAGGGATTTGAACTGCCGAACTGCCAACTTTTCTGATCGACAAAGCTCAGTGTCTTTTAGAAGGGTTGTCCGGTCTCCAGTGATGGAACTCTGCAAAGCTGCAGAGAAGTGATCGGATCTCTTCAGGATGGATCCATCCAATAGGTTAACCCTATAAAATTAAAGGAAAAGAAGATTCGGATTATTTTACAACACGGGAATTATTTTACAAATGGATAAATGACATTGAGAATAGAGGAGTGAAATATGGTCTACACGAAAAAGAAAAATAGGTGCACTATTATTTTGATCGTTATATAATTGACACTTTGATGGAAGATAGTATATGTTGTAAAAATGATGGATATTATCGTATATTTGTTCATATCATATATATATATATATATATATCTTTAGCCAGGTTCTTCCTACGTAAACCAAGATTTTTATGCAGCCCATTGGGAGACTAAGCAGGGTGCTTGCTGGCTGCCTGAAAAAAGCCTAGAAACTAGTGGATTTTGATTTCACTGAACCAGGGCTGCATAAAAATCTTGCTTTACGTAGGAAGAACTTGGCTAATCATAACCGATGTTGTGGGTTATTGAGCAGAGTACCCTTTGAGTAAATGCATAAAAAGTGACTGGGAGTACTTGTGAACAATCACAGTTAACATACAAGCACACTGAGTTGTTGTAGTCTTTTACTTTTAGATAAAAGTAAAGCAAAGTCCAAAAACAATCCAAGTCATACACAGATAAGACGAGAGTTAAAAGATCAATCCAGGGATATTTCAAGTACAAAGTCTTCTTACCAGTTGTAGTCATACACAATAAAACAGTTCTTCTTGAGTTTCAAAACAGGAACAAGTTCAATATAAAACATTCAATAAATAGTAGAAAGAAACATATAGCTATGATCCAACAGTGATCATGCAGAGAGATCAGGTAGAGAGTTACAACAAATAAGCAGGTAAAATGGTATAGTATCCACACAAGCCACAATCCTTTAAGTACATTGGCTACAGAGCTTAGCCAATCAGGATACAGGATGATGCAATACAGTCTTAAAGCAATAAAATACCTTTCTGTCTGCAAATATACGTTGTTGGTTTATATATTGCCTGACCAACTAGTTAGACAAATAACCATTTCCTAACACACACACACACACACACAAGATTATAGTGAATGATGATGATGTTTGAACGTTAACACCATGGACACGTAGAGAATGCACTGCTCAACATAGAAATGGAATGTATGATATAAAACAATAAAAAATATCCCCCCCCCCCAAAAAAAGGATGGATCTATCTTTGCCGCTAACTTGCTTTGACTATTTCTGGTCTGAGAGACCAGGCTGAACTGATCTCCAGAGGTGCTGCTCTGAAGAAGGGAGAAATAGAGCAGGCGGTCCTTAGCCGAAAAGAAATGCCTGGGGCAGCAGAATGAGTCTAGGGCAGGGGTCGGCAACCCGTGGCTCTGGAGCCGCATGTGGCTCTTTCATCCCTCTGCTGCGTCTCCCTGTCACCGGTCGGCTCCACAATTGATAGGGCTTTCGGTTAGGACAGGGAAAGGAAAAAGGACGCCGTGCTAGGAGGAGACTCTATGGTGGGGGAACCGGACTTCCGGTTGGCTCCAGAATTGAATGGGAGGCTTCCGGTTAGGACCTTTGTGGCTCTTTGAGTGTCTAAAGTTGCCGACCCCTGGTCTAGAGGATGGGAAAATCACTGATGGGAAAGAAAAGATGAGAAGGAAGAAAAAAGAGGAAAGCGTGAAGAACATTCAAAGTGGACCCGGATGGAGTTCAAGAGATTTCCTGCTCCTGCCAAGGGTAACTTTGCTTCAGGCAAATAATAAAGACCTTGTGATGTTGTGATTGGGATATCGGTGAAGCCACCCTAGAGATTTTGCTATCTGAGGGGTCCTTGGTGCTCTCTGAGCTTGGTTGTTTTCTTGCAGACGTTTCATGACCCAACTAGGTAACATCATCAGTGCTAGAAGGGAGGAGGGTTATATTGTATATAAACAGAGATCAGACCCCCCCCCCACTTCCTTCTACCACTAGATGATGTTACCTAGTTACCTAGTGAAGCGCACGCTCAGCGAGAACGGTTATTAAACCGGTAGGATCCCACTCCTGGAATAGAATAGAATAGAATAGAATAGAATAGAATAGAATAGAATAGAATAGGGAAAGAATAGAATAGAATAGAATAGAATAGAATAGAATAGAATAGAATAGAATAGAATAGAATAGAATAGAATAGAATAGAATCTTTATTGAGAAAAGAACATTGATAGGATAGGATAGGATGGGATGGGATGGGATGGGATGGGATGGGATGGGATGGGATGGGATGGGATGGGATGGGATGGGATGGGATAGGATAGGATAAAATAAAATAAAATCTTTATTGAGAAAAGAAAATGAATGGAATGGAATGGAACGGAACGGAACGGAACGGAACGGAACGGAACGGAACGGAACGGAACGGAACGGAACGGAACAGAACAGAACAGAACAGAATAATCATCTTTATTGCTCTTCCCTGCACTCTTTCTAGAGTCTCCACATCTTTTTTACATTGTGGCGAATATTGTATTGTATGATGCAGTATTCCAAATGTGGCCTTATCAAGGCCTTATAAAGTGGTATTAACCCTTCACACGATCTTGATATTTTCAGGCTAAAATGTGAGAGGTTGCCCACTTCCGTTATGTGCAAAAGGATAACACCTGAATTTGCCATCTTACTGTGGAGCGTAAGAACAAGGTGATCCTAACCGGAGCTACAAGACTAACTTCAAACCTAAGCTAAGCGCCTGGGAAGATGGATGCTGAGCAGAGACCTATCTCCTGAATTCTTCAGCTCTTGCCTTCTCTAATCCCTTTCCAACGTTGAAGGAACATTCAGGTAATCATCCAGGTGAGAATAGAAATAGGGGAAATGTTGCCATCTTGCCCTTGACCCAGGGGTGAAATCCAGCAGGTTCTGGAGAACCAGTAACGGAAATTTTGAGTAGTTCAGAGAACTGGCAAATACCACTTCTGGCTGGCCCCAGAGTGGGGTGGGAATGGAGATTTTGCAATATCCTTCCCCCAGGAGTTTGGGGGGGGCAATGAGGATTTTGCAGTATCCTTCCCCTGCCACGCCCAACAAGCCACACCACACCCACCAAACCACGCCCACAGAACCGGTAGTAAAAAAAAATTAGATTTCACCACTGCCTTGGCCTCCTCCATTAAGAAAATTATCTTTGGCCTGGCTGGACAGGTTGAGCGATCGTAGCTTGCTTAGTTGTAGTTTGCAAGGCCCTCTTAGGCAGAGTTAACTGGACCTGTGGTTAGTCCCAAACTCCTTGGATTTGAAGGGTACCGTCAACCCATGTGAGTTGGGTTCATCTCAAGTCTGCTGGGCTCAGCCGAGATTGGTTAACTTTTAATCATCTTGGGAGGGGAGGGGGGCAAGCAGGATTCAAGAGGACACAATTTTAGATGGTGTTTGGATGGGACCACCTGGGAATTCTAGTGCTGTAAAGTAAACTGGGTGCAGGCCTAAACCAAAGTGGGGGGGGGAAGGCAAGGAAAAACCCGCTCGGCAGCATAGCAGTGCCAAAAAAAACTGCACAGATTCAGTCAACACAGATCAAATTTCATTCCAAGAATCTCTCTCTTAAATTCACAGCTTTCCGTGCTGTGTGTCTGATACTCCCCCCCCCCTTGTTTGGAGAAGCATGTGGGGCAAAGCAGAGTGGGACAGGCAGGGGTGTTGAAGTCTAGGAACAAATCCAAGGGGAATCCATGGGACTTTCTGAGCTGGCTGGTTTTCTTGCAGAGGTGCCGATACAGCGGTGAAATCCAATTTTTTTTTTTTTTACTACCGGTTCGGTGAATGTGGCTTGGTGGGCATGGCATGGGAACGATACTGCAAAATCTCCATTCCTACCCCACTCCAGGGGAAGAACACTGCAAAATCTCCATTCCCACCCCATTCCAGGGGAAGGATACTACAAAAGAGCCTTGGTGGCGCAGCAGACTAAAGGGCTGTTAAGTAGCACCAGCTGCCTGCAATTACTGCAAGTTCGAATCTCACCAGGCTCAAGGTTGACTCAGCCTTCCATCCTTCCGAGGGAGGTAAAATGAGGACCCGGATTGTGGGGGCAATAAGCTGACTTTGTATAAAAAAGAACATCGCTTAGGGGGGCCCGAAAGCCCTACTAAGCAGGTATATACAAAAATATGAAGGCTATTGATTAACGCATTGTAAGCCGCCCTGAGTCTCCAGAGAAGGGCAGCATATAAATTGAACCAATAAATAAAATAAACAATAAATAAACTCTCCATTCCCACCCCACTCCAGGGGAAGGATATTGCAAACTCTCCATTCCCACCCAACTCCAGAAGAAGGATACTGCAAACTCTCCATTCCCACCCCACTCCAGGAAAAGGATACTGTGAAATCCCCATTCCCACCCCATTCTGGGGCCAGCCAGAGGTGGTATTTGCCGGTTCTCCGAACTGCTCAAAATTTCCACTACCGGTTCTCCAGAACCTGTCAGAACCTGCTGGATTTCACCCCTGTTCCGATACCCAACTTGGTTAACATCATGTTGGTGGGTCACCAAACATCTGCAAGAAAACCAGCCAGCTCAGAGAACCTCCAAAGACCACACAGTTCAAGCTTGAGCTATAAATATTCTCTCCTCCTGGCACAAATCCCACACTTGATTTTTTTAAAAAAAAAACTCTCGGGTCATCTTGGAGAATCCAAGGCTCCTCAAAGGCGATTCCCCACCAGATCCTTGCAAGACTCTTTGGACTTGAGTTTTGCCTCTTTTGAAATATTGCGGGTGGGTGGGTGGGAGAGAAATGCGTGCAGAGGAAAGGATGGGGGTAGAGGAAAGCAGGGCGGAAATGGAGTAGCTGAGTCGGGTTTTGACGCGCCCGCCTTTGATCCATTCAGAAATTCCCGGTGGCCAAACGGGGAGAGGCGGGGGAACAAAGGACGAGGGAGCTCCCCGAGGAGGAGGAGAGGAGGAGGAGGAGGACGCGCGTCGATTGGTCGGCTCGGGACCTGAGCATCCGGGCGGGGCGAGGGAGGAGAGGGAGGGGAAGAGGCGAAGCCGCTGGGCGTCAGCAGCTGCCGGCACCACCTTGGCGGAGGCAGAGCCAAGAGGAGGAGGAGGAGGAAGAGGAGGAAGGCCGGGGGAAGGCAGCTCCCTTCGCTATCTACCCAGGAAGCTGCCGCTGCAACAGTAGCTGCGCAATCCTCTGGCCTGGCCGGGCAACGCATCATCCACCCAGCCACCCACCCACCCAAAAAAAAAAAAAAAACAGCGCTTTTTCTGCAGGGCGCAAACCAAAAGCTGCGAGCGCAACGAAGGAACGGACCCTCGTTGCTTTTTGGCCCGGCTCTTGGGGGTGGGTGGGTGGGTGGGTGGGGGGCGTGATGGTCGGGTGAACGCCTGCCGGGCAGCTGTCCCCCCCTCCTGCCACCGCCCCACCCGCTCGCCATGGCTGCCAAGGAGGACTTGTACAGCCAAGTGGCCCCGTGGAGGAGCCGGCAGAGCCGAACGGGGACCATCAAGCGCGGCTCATCGCTGGAGATCCTGCTCTCCATGGGCTTCCCCAAAGCTCGAGCGTGAGTTAGGCCCGGGATAAGGCGGGGAAGGAAGGAAAGGGGTGGGGAGGAATCTGCTTTTTGGGGTGGGGGAGAGCTGGAGGGGAAGAGGGGAGGGTTCTCCAGGTTTGCGCCTCCCGGAGCTAGCGCGCTTCGCCCGTGTGCCAAAAGCAAAACGCGCGCATCCCGGAGGGTCTTGGGTTCTCTCCAACCCGGGTGATGTTCTCTCTTCCAGCCTTGCCTGTCGGACAGCGTGGGTAGCTGCTTCTCCAGACTAGGCGATGGGGGTTTTTGGGGCTGCTGCTGAGCATCTTTTTGGCCGGGCGGGCTGTTTTTGTTTTTTTTTCCTTCCCAAGGGAGCCGTGCTTGGCTTGGAGATGGGTTGGATTGCGCTCTTGTGGCACCGCAAGCGCAGAGGCCAAAGCGACGCCTCGCCCAGCCCAGCAGCGGGCAAGCCAAGCTGCTTTCGGGGTGGTCGGAGCGAGCAAGACGACGAGAGAGGCCAGCGCGCTCCGCCGGTTTCTCATTTGGGCTTTTCATTTCGGGTCCTTGTCTCCTTTGCGCCTCCATCGCAGCTCCGAGAGGCCCCTAATAAGCCAGGACTGAGTCCGCAGCTGGAATCGAAGCTAGATTGCTACCCTCCCCCCCGCTCCGAGGCTGGGAGTGATAGAGGTTGTTGTGGTCCAGGATGCCAGAGCATCCTTGGCTCCCAGACAGGCGAGCGCTTGCCTGGCACCCCTGGCAGGGCCGGTCGCCTCCACTTTGGGGGACTTGGCAGGGTCTCCCCTGCGAGGAGAGGATGGCATGAATGTGTTCTCCAGCGGGGAGTCGGTTCCTCTCTTCCCTTTCGCTGGGCATCGCCTCCTACGCCAGCTTTTCCAGCCGGTGCCCTCCAGCTGTGTTTGTGTGTGTTGGAACTCGACTTCCCAAGCTGCCCAAGCAGCCAGGGTGGGTTGGCGAAGCTGCGGAGGAATGCTGGGAAACGTAGTCCTGGCACATCCGAAGGCCGGCAGGGTTTGGAAAGCTGGCTTCCACAACATTTCAGGCTTGCTGGCCTTGCTGGAGATTTTTGGATTGGCAAGCCTGGGTTTTTCCTACAGGCCGTTCCCTCTCCTTCTCTCTAGCCAGGTAGGTCAGCCCAGGGATGATATTAGCCAGTCAAGTGTCAAGGGAAAGTCTGTCGATTGTAAGGGGAAAAACCGGTTAGGCTGTTTTTAAAATATCTTCCAGAAGAATTTAAATGCTAACCTTTGGCATCATTAACTTTTTATCCCAGCAAACATCACCCATTAATCGACCTGGGCCAGGTGCCATTCAAGGCACGGGAGCATAAAATTTTTAAAAATCCATTTTGGTTGACCAATGCAGGTAGTAGAACTGAAAGCGATACCGTCCAAAACAAGGCCATCCCCTCCGTTGCAGTTACCGTTGGATTGTGGTGACAATGTGAAGAGTTTCAAACCCTTTTGAACAAAAGGGTTTGTTCAAACCCTTAACGCTTTTCGTTAAGGGTTTGAACAACGCTCCAAAAACGACACAAAACAAAATGAAAAAAGGAAGCAGAAAGAAACAGAACCCAAAGCGCAGAAAGAAAGAAAGAAAGAAAGCAGAGAAAGAGAGAAAAGAAACCCGAAGTGCAAAAAAATAAAAATAAAAATAGAAAAAGTAAAACGAGAAATAAGAAGAAAAAAAACCCCAGAATATTTAAAGAAAGGACTCCCAGCCTTTGCAAGCAAATTTTATTTATTTACATTTCATATTTTCTAACTGCCCCTCTCCCTCTGAGATTAATATTTCCTCCCCACTCCCCATAAAATAATGAACATAATCCATTTCTTCCCATCGAGAGATTAATTGAGTTTTATGTACTTTGTTCTGCAAAACTCATTAGTGGTTCTGGGCCCACAGCAAGAGTTTTAAAGATTCCAGTTTTTTTCTGCAACCAGAATTGCTTGCCTGTAGCTGTGACTGAACCCACAATATACTGTTACAGGGGCAGTTATTTTCCAGCTAATTCAGAGGTTAAGGGAGACATTCCTGTGGGCCGCCATGCCAGTCTGTGATAATTCTTGGGGCAAGGGAGGCGACGGCTAGATCCCACCAACTCAGAACAACAGATTTAGAAGGGACCTTGGAGGTCTTCTAGACTTACCCCCTGCTTAAGCTGGAGACCCTCTTCCATTTCAGACAAATGGCTGTCCAATCTTTTCTTTAAAACCTCCACCCACAATTTCTGGAGGCAAGTTGTTCCACTGGTTAATTGTTCTCAGTCTCAGGAAATTTCTCCTTAGTTCCAAGTTGCTCCTCTCCTTGATTTGTTTCCACCCGTTGCTTCTTGTCCTGCCTTCAGATGCTTTGGAGAATAGCTTGACTCCCTCTTCTTTGGGGCAGCCCCTGAGATATTGGAATGCGGCTATTGTATCATTCCTACTCCTTCTCTTTATCAGAATAATATAAATTGGAAGGGACCTTGGAGGTCTTCTAGTCCAATCCTCTGCTCAGGCAGGAAAGCCTATACCATTCCAGACACCTCTGGTTAATTATCTTCACTGTTATGAAATTCTTCCTTGGTTCTAAGTTGCTTCTCTCCATGATTCGTTTCTACCCACCCACCCATTCATTCATTCATTCATTTATTTATTGGTTCGATTTATATGCCGCCCTTCTCTGGAGACTCAGGGCAGCTTACAATGCGTTAAGCAATAGCCTTCATACTTTTGTATATACCTGCTTAGTAGGGCTTTCGGCCCCCCCTAAGCGGTGTTCTTTTTTATACAAAGTCAGCTTATTGCCCCCACAATCCGGGTCCTCATTTTACCTACCTCGGAAGGATGGAAGGCTGAGTCAACCTTGAGCCTGGTGAGATTTGAACTCTCAGTAATTGCAGGCAGCTGGCAGCTAAGTGCTACTTTAACAGCACTTTAGTCCGCCGCGCCACCAAGGCTCTATACCCGTGATGGCGAACCTATGGCACGGGTGCCACAGGTGGCACGCGGAGCCATATTGGTGGGCACGCGAGTGTTGCCCTAGCTCAGCTCCAGCGCACATGTGCGCACCAGCCAATTGATTTTCAGGCCTCCCAGTCTGACTGGAAGTTGGGAAACTGGCTGTTTCCGACCTCCGGAAGGTCTCCAGGGGGATGGGGAAGGCTGTTTTTCCCCTCACAGGCTCCTAGAAAGCCTCTGGAGCCTGGGGAGGGGGAAAAACAGGCCTACCAGGCCCACCGTGCCATTGCGTGCCAAAAGCAGAGGGAAGTGTGGGGGGTCACGTGCGTATGTGTGGGAGGGCGGGGTGCATTGAATTATGGATGTGGGCACCCGCACTCATGACCCCCCCCCATGCACCCCCCACTTTTGGCACACGACGACAAAAAGGTTAGCCATCACTGCTCTATACCATTGCTATACCATTGCTTCTTGTCCTGCCTTCAGATGCTTTGGAGAATAGCTTGACTCCCTCTTCTTTGTGGCAGCCCCTGAGATACTGGAGCACTGCTGTCGTATCACTTCTACTCCTTCTCTTTATCAGAATAACAGACCTCGAAGGGACCTTGGAGGTCTTCCAGTCCAACCCACTGCTGAGGCAGGAAACTAAATCATTTCAGATAAGTGGTTGTCCAATCTATTCTTTAAAACCGCCACTGTTGGAGCGCCCACGACTTCTGCAGGCGAGTTGTTCCACTGGTGAATGGAAGTGAGCAAGCTTCTAAGGGGCCTAGATTGCTTCATCAAGCCGGGGGTCTAAAAGGCAGATGAAGTGGCGGAAGAAAAAGGAAGCTGCGGATACGCGTTGGTCACCAAGTCTGCCGAGTCATCATCTCAAAAATCAAGAGCTCTAATGGAATAAAAAAAAAGAGAGAGAGAGAGAAGCAGACGGAAGTAAATGTTATGCTGTCTCTTTCTGTGTTTCATTCAGCTCCTTCCATTTGCACGCTGTCTGATGAAGATTTGGAAATTTAAAAAGGGGTTTTTTCCCCCCCTCCCCCATTTGGTCGTTTTGACTGAACAGATTAACAGAGTTGGAAGGGACCTTGGAAGTCCTCTAGTCCAACCCCCCACCCATGCAGGAGACCCCACACCATTCCTGACAGAGGGCAGTCCTGTCTCTTCTTGAAAGCTTCCAATGATGAAGCTCCCACAACTTCTGAAGGCAACTTCTGTTCCATGGGTTGATTGTTCTCACTGTCAGAAATTTTCTCCTTATTTCTAGGTTGAATCTCTCCTTGTTCAGTTTCCATCCATCGTTCCTCGTATCCACCTTTGGGTGCTTTGGAAAATAGATTGACCCCCTCCTCTCTGTGGCAGCCCCTCAAATATTGAAACACTTGCTATCGTGTCTCCCCTGGTCCTTCTCTTCACTAGACTAGCCATGCCCAGTTCCTGCAACCATTCATCGTATGTTTTATCCTCCAGTCCCCTAATCATCCTGGTTGTTCTTCTCTGCACTTTTTCTAGAGTCTCCACATCTTTTTTGTAGTGTGGTGACCAAAACTGGATGCAGTACTCTAGGTGTGGTCTTATTAAGGCTTTATAGAGTGGTATTAGTACCTCAGTAATACCTTACTTGACCATCTTGGGCAGCCTGCTTACTGTAATATAGATTTTGGATGATGACGATTGGAAATTTTGATTTGGGCGAACGGAAGTATTCTTTGTTTTCAGTTTCCAATGAAATTAAACTAGGAAGAGGTTGGGGGAAAGGAAAGGGTGAATTTTAATTGGCTTTTTATCTTCCCGCGACCAGTCTGTTGAGATCTAGATAACGATAAAGCTTAGAACGGTTCATTTAGCAAGTGTTCAAAGTTACAACGGCATGGGGAAAAAGGGACTGATGCCCCTTTTCCACACTTAACGTCCACTGCAGCATCCATACAGACACAGGATCAAAATTCAGACGCTTGACAGCTGATTCATATTTATGACGGTTGCATTGTCCCGGGTGTGTGTGTGTGTGTGTGTGTGTCACGTGATCCCCTTTTGCGACCTTCCAACAAGCAAAGTCAACGGGGAAGACAGATTCACTTAACAACTGTGTCACTAATTTAGCAATTGCAGTGATTCACTTAACAAAGCAGTGCTGGGTTTCACATTTTTTTACTACCGGTTCTGTGGGCGTGGCATGGCTTGGTGGGCGTGGCTTGGTGGGCATGGCAGGGGAAGGATACTGCAAAATCTCCATTCCCACCCCACTCCAAGGGAAGGATACTGCAAAATCTCCATTCCCACCCCACTCCAAGGGAAGGATACTGTAAAATCTCCCTTCCCACCCCACTCCAGGGGAAGAATACTGCAAAATCCCCATTTCCTCCCAATCAGCTGGGACTTGGGAGGCAGAGAATAGATAGGGGCGGGGCCAGTCAGAATTTTTACTACCGGTTCTCCGAACGACTCAACGTTTCCGCTACTGGTTCTCCAGACCTGGTCATTACCTGCTGAAAACCCACCTCTGTAACAAACATGGCGAAAAAGGTCCTAAAATGGGGCGAAACTCACCGAACAAATGTCTCGCTCAGCAATGTCAATTTGGGGCTCCATTGTGGTCATAAGTCAAGGACTACCTGTCTACTCTACTAACCTTGGGGGAATATTATGCCCAGAGTAATTTTTAAACCATCGACTCATGTGTTTAGTTTAATTGTAGAATTTGTATCCATGAATGCTGTACATTCTCCAGATTTTAAGAAGGGGCTAGCCAAGACCTTGGAAGATATTTCAGATTCTTTGCCATTCTCGTCCAATTGTTTAGAAGCCAACCCCATAAAAAAAAGAAAAGAAAAAAGAGCACAATAATATAGTTTATATGTCTGTGCACTTGGCTGCCTTAGCCTGAAACTCACTCTATTCTCTCCTTCCACCCACTGGTGTGATATTTTCATGTTCTTTTTTTTTTCCATTGACCTATTTCGATGCCTTGATAGATATCAGCAATTTTAACGTGGTGAGAGATAGTCCTTGAATTACAACCACAACGTGGGGTTAGAATTTCCACGGCTAAGGCAAGGCGGTGCTCCCGCGAGTCGTGCCCGATTTCACCACCCTCTTTGCCAAGGTTGTTAAGCGAATCAAAGCTTCCCTTGTCAGAATCTCCCTGGGAGTGGGGAAATCGCATGATCCCTGGAGATGGTGCAACCATTGCAAACACATATTCATTCTCAAGCCTCTGAGTTTGGATCACGTGACTGGAGATGCTGCAATGGTTATAAGTACAGTAGTGGCCAAAATTGTGGAAACCTTCTGGGGAAAAGTGTATTTTCTAAAACTAGCTCATAACCCCACTTTCTTTTTTTTTTTTTTTGGAGTAGTACCATAAAATTATATATCAATGGAAAGATAATTTAATCAAGAATGTAATGCAATAACTTTTAGGAAGGATTTGCTACTAGAATAGCAGTGACAGTATAAAGAAGAAAAGTGAACGACATAGAAAAAACAAGATATACAAAAAATGCATATTGCATATTGCATATAAATCCAATAAAATAAATAAATAAATGATCACCATAGAAAAAAACAAGATATACAAAAATGATCACCCTGTCAGTTAATACTTAGTAGGGTAACCTTTAGCATGAACGACGGTCTTACAACGTCTTCCCATGGAGCGAACCAAGTCTTTGAGTTCTGCAGCTGTTATCATGTGAAACTAAGATTGAATGATGGCTTCTATTAACTGGGTTTTATAGCTGGGTCGCTTCTGACTAACAAGTTTCTTTAGTCGGCTCCATAGATTTTCAATTGGGTTAAGGTCTGGGCTATTCCCAGACCATTCCAGCAGTGGAATATAATCTTGAAACTCAAAAAAAGTGGTGTTATTAGCCATCAAACCAGTGGTGGCTTTCAAATTTTTTTACTACCAGTTCTGGGGTGTGGCTTGGTGGGCATGGCAGGGGAAGGATACTGTAAAATCTCCATTCCCTCCCCAATCCAGGGGAAGGATACTGTAAAATCTCCATTCCCTGCCCAATCCAGGGGAAGGATACTGCAAACTCTCCATTCCCACCCACTCCAGGGGAAGGATACTGCAAACCAGTGGTAAAATCTAAAATTTGTTACTACCGGTTCTATGGGCGTGGCTTGTTGGGGGTGGGTGGTAATGTGACTGGGTCATGATTTCTGCTTCCAAATGCATCAAATATCGAATTTGACCAGTTTTGAAGCCGTTGAGTGCCGAGGCGTGACTTTATAGTAACTTCAAAAAGTTGCTAAGTTAAGGATTGTTAAGTCAAGGACCATCTGTGTTTACAAATGACTTGGATGGGATTTACCTTCTACAAATTAGATTTACCTTCCGCGGCTGTTTTCTTTCAGGTTATTAGACTTCAAAGCCTGTCTAGCTCAGAATCATGGAGATTGAAGTCCAGCTTATTTGGACCTCTTCAGATTGGAAAAGTCGGATCACTTTTGTTATTGTTCAGGCCGCAATGTCATATTTTAACAATTGCAATCATGTGCTCTTTTTTTTTTTTTTTTTTGATACCGACTTCAAACAAAATCACAAGAATACAGGTGTAACCTCTGTGGCAAGATTCATCATCGAAGAGGACAAGGCCCAAGTTATAAAACAAGAATGTTAAGTTCAGCTTTGGGACTCGTATTACTTCTGTCCGGTTCTACATCCTAAAATAGAATAAAATAGAGTGGAGTGGAGTGGAGTGGAGTGGAATGGAATGGAATGGAATGGAATGGAATGGAATGGAATGGAATG
>WNWU01000047.1:10244953-10264664 GCA_012654045.1 Ptyas mucosa | reverse complement strand
GAATAGAATAGAATAGAATAGAATAGAATAGAATAGAATAGAATAGAATAGAATAGAATAGAATAGAATAGAATAGAATTTTTTATTGGCCAAGTGCGATTGGACACACAAGGAATTTGTCTTGGTGCATACGCTCTCAATGTACATAAAAGAAAAGATACATTCGTCAAGAATCATAAGGTACAACACTTAATAATAGTCATAGGTTACAAATAAGCAATCAGGAAACAATATCAATATAAATCGTAAGGATACAAGCAACAAAGTTACAGTCATATAGTCATAAGTGGGAGGAGATGGGTAGTGGGAACGATGAGAAGATTAATAGTAGTGCAGACTTAGTGAATAGTTTGACAGTGTTGAGGGAATTATTTATTTAGCAGAGCGATGGAGTTTGGGAAAAAACTGTCCTTGTGTCTAGTTGTTCTGATGTGCAGTGCTCTATAGCGTCGTTTTGGGGGTAGGAGTTGAAACAGTTTATGTCCAGGATGTGAGGGGTCTGTAAATATTTTCACAGCCCTCTTTTTGACTCGTGCAGGATACAAGTCCTCCATGGAAAGCAGATTGATAGCAATGGTTTTTCCTGCAGTTCTAATGATCCTCTGAAGTCCGTGTCTGTCTTGTTGGGTTGCAGAATCAAACCAGACAGTTATAGAGGTGCAGATGACAGACTCAATAATTCCTCTATACTACTGTATCAGCAGCTCCTTGGGCAATTTGAGCTTCTTGCGTTGGCATAGAAAGAACATTCTGTGTTGTGCATTTTTGATTACGTTTTTGATGTTGGGTGTCCATTTTAGATCTTGCGATATGGTAGAACCTAGAAATTTGAAAGTCTCTACTGATGATACTGTGTTGTCTAGTATTGTGAGAGGTGGACGTATGGAAGACTTTTCTCCTGAAGTCCACCACCATTTCTACGGTTTTGAGTGTGTTCAGTTCAGTTCAATAGAGATGCAGTCATTGGTATACAGAGAGAAGACAAGTGGGGAGAGCACACAGCCTTGAGGGGGCCCTGTTCTAATTGTACAGGTATCTAAAACGCCTTTAAAGTAAGACGAGATAGAATGAGGTTATGCTGAGGAATAATTAGTACGCCAAGGATGTTCTGTTAAGCTAATGAGGTAAGACATTTATTAATAGCAACGAACTGGGCTGCATATTGTCCATCTCACCCTCCGAAATGAAATCCAGCAGATTTGCAAAATAGCTTCAAGGATGGATCGCTTCCAGCTGGAAGCTGCTCGGATTTTAACTAGATTAAGACTCTTTTCCCCCCCCCAAAACAGTGAATTGATCCATGGAATAATTGGGCCTTGTTTTGTCGGGGAGATGATTGGTGGCTTCTCATCCTGAGCTGATAACCAGTTTTGTCCTAACATGTCATTGTCCTGCCAAAGGTGCTTTTTCAAGAGGCAACTGGACGTTCTGGTTTTTCTTTGAAGACGTTTGGCTTCTCATCCAAGAAGCTTCTTCTCCCACCATCCAGTCAGAGCCAAACATTGGATGAGTTCCTTGGATGAGAAGCGAACCGTCTTCAAAGAAAAACCGGAACGTCCAGTTGCCTATTGAAAAAGCACCTTTGGGACAGCCATGACCTGAATGACTCAGAATCTCCATGGACTTCCATTCCTTCCTTCCTTCCTTCCCTCCCTCTTTTCCTTCCTTCCTTCCTTCCTTCCTTCCTTCCTTCCTTCCTTCCTCCTTCCCGCTTCTCTTTCTCACTTCCTTTGTTTCTTCCCCACCATCCAGTTAGCGCTGAAGAAGCTTCTTGGATGAGAAGTGAAATGTTTTCAAAGAAAAACCAGAAAGTCCAGTTGCCTCTTGAAAAAAGCACCTTTGGGATAACCATGACCTGGAGGATGGAGAATCTCCATAGACATGTCATTGTCCTCATACAAAATGACAGCCTCTTAATTCCACCTAGCAGCTGTGGTTACTTTAAAACTGGTGCTCCAGAACAACATGTGCTAATGTGCCATCAAGCCAACCACGCAGATGGAAATCTTTAGCATGATTTCAACTAAATGTGACCCTTTGGATCTTCCAATGGTGCTGTTGCAATGGGTCTTACTTACCCACCTTGTATATCTGAAGATCAACAGGCATGTAGAGGAAACATGATGTCAGGGTTCCAAGTAACACCCCCAATGAAAGAAGACTCCGAGGTCCTGAAGTTCCTCAAAGTTCCATTTTATTAGAGAGGTCATATTGGCACATCTGGGAAAACCCGAATCTGTAAATCTCCAGGTTTCCACACCCAAAGGAAAGTTCACGTCCCTGCCCATCGCCCACATGTCCATCACATGGTCCAATCAGAGCACCGTCCCAACTGGAGATGCCTCCCAGTTCCAACCCTCCAGGTGCAGGGCAAGATGTCCTTGACTGTATGTGAAAGGAATGTTGTTATGACTACATATATCACCCTGGCTCCACACTATTCCCCCCCTCCCGGTTTCCCACAGCAGTAAATGTGGCAGGCCTGAAGATCCAACGAAAAAGATGGCTTCCACATGAATCAGGAGGTGTGAGGTGGCCTTTAGAACTGAGGGCCTTAACAACCAGGGGCAGCCACCTCAGCTTGTCTAATGATAGAGCTGGCCCAAACGCAAGCCATCCATTTTCTAGATTTCCAACCAGACTATTAATTATACTAAGCGAGAACATGGATGAAAGCAGGTCTCATTAACCCAGATCACACAAAACTTAAGATTTCCCCATGACAGGGGAAATCCAGTGTCCATGCTGGCTTGGGAATCGAAGTCCACAAAATTGCCAAGGTTGTACCTCCCTGCTCTTCATTGCACGAGTCAAAAAAAGGGCTG
Organism: Ptyas mucosa; assembly: GCA_012654045.1. Taxonomy (NCBI): domain Eukaryota; kingdom Metazoa; phylum Chordata; class Lepidosauria; order Squamata; family Colubridae; genus Ptyas; species Ptyas mucosa. The sequence goes on along the minus strand of WNWU01000047.1, from coordinate 10,261,839 downwards.
TGAAAATATCTATAGACCCCTTGCATCCTGGACATAAATTGTTTCAACTCCTACCCTCAAAATGACGCTATAGAGCACTGCACACCAGAACAACTAGACACAAGGACGGATTTTTCCCAAATGCCATCACTCTGCTGAACAAATAATTCCCTCAACACGGTCAAACTATTCACATTAGGCTACATTACTATTGCTATTGGTCTTCTCATCGTTCCTATCGCCCATCTCCTCCCACTTGTGACTGCATGACTGTAACTTCGTTGCTTGTATCCTTGCGATTTACATTGGTCTTGATTGCTTGGTAGTATGATTCGATTGCTTATTTGTATCCTATGACTATTATTAAGTGTTGTGCCTTGTGATTCTTGATGAATGTATCTTGTCTTTTTATGTACACTGAGAGCGTATGCACCAAAGACAAATTCCTTGTGTGTCCAATCACACTTGGCCAATAAAGAATTCTATTCTATTCTATTATTTGCGGAGGGCCAGAGTGCCGAAGTGCCAGAAAACAGCCCAAAAAACAGGCATGTGTACGCTGGCCAGCTGGTCTTTGGATTTCCGGCGTTCTGGTGCGTGCACGTGTGTTTCGGTTTGGGCACTTGGTGCTGAAAAGGTTCACCATCATTGACGTAGGTCAGGGGTCGGCAAACACTCAAAGAGCCACAAAGGTCCTAACTGGAAGCCCCTCTTCAATTCTGGAGCCAACCAGAAGTCCGGTTCCCCCATCATAGTCTCCTCCTAGTGTGGCATCCTTTTTCCTCTGCTGACCGGAAGTCCAGTTCCCCCACCATAGAGCCTCCTCCTAGCATGGCATCCTTTTTTGCTCTGCCTGTCCTAACCGAAAGCCCTTTCAATTGTGGAGCCGACTAGCAACAGGGAGCCACAGCAGAGGGATGAAAGAGCCACATGCGGCTCCAGAGCGACGAGTTGCTGATCCCTGATGTAGGTCATAGTTCTTTGACAAGCTTATAACAGCAGCTAAAAGCACAGGATACTTGAAGGCCAGATAGCTGTGGGTTCCAAAATGGGCTGGCTTCTCGTCCTTAGCCGCAGAATCTTCTTGAATTCGTCGAGTGACTTCCTCTCCGTTCTGGTTTTAATTGGAGGGCTTCAAAGCTCTCTATAACTTCTCAGCTGGTGATTGGAGTTTGTGCTTCATTTGTGGAGTCCGAATACAGCTACAGATGTTGCGATCTCCTGTTTGGTTGCTTTGTTTACTGTTCTTGGTCCGTATCTGATGACTACTCCAGATGTTGTAAGTTGCAGCTGCAGCAGTCTTAGGCAACCAGGAAGTTTGGCCGGTGAATTCCCACCCCTTTTCTTGGGAGATATTTTTGAGTCAATGCATTGTGGACGCATCAAACAGGAGGTTTTCCATGGCGGAGATTTATCATTTGGAGGGGTTGAAGATTTGTGTTTTCTTCCTTTTTTAAAAAGAATATGCTAGCGATATTCCACATGTTCTCTCTGGCTAAAAAAAAAAAAAAAAATTAAAATTAAATCAATGTTAATTGCAATGGCTCTTGTGAGTCACACCTCACTGTCACAGCCAGAGAAAACCAAGGTGTTTTTAGTCCAAGAACTGGTGATTGATTACGTGTTCAAAGTTGGGAAAAACGGAGTTGTTTCGGCCAATGAATGAGTACGCTTGGAATTAGGGGTGCATTAAGATTCTCACATCAAAGGGACGCGGTGACTCAGTGGCTAAGATGCTGAGCTTGTCGATCGAAAGGTCGGCAGTTCAGCGGTTCGAATCCCTAGTGCCGCGTAACGGGGTGAGCTCCTCTGTTGGGCTTTGAATTTGAGCTTGTATTCTGATTGGTTGTCAGACTCCCATGGGGCGGGGTTTTTTAGCTAACTTGGTAGGTTGTCTGTGTCCCAGGCTTGGTTGAGCCTTGCTGGGTGATGTAATCTCCCCAGGTGCCATGTGGTAAGATCGGTAGAGGGCTAATCCTATCATGTCCTGAGGGGCATGTCTTAATCCCATCACCCTGGAGTTGAAGGGGGGGGGGGGCAGGGAGCTGTTTTGTCTTTAAAACATGTTTCTCCTTTTCTCATCCAGGGAAACATAATATTCTGCTTTTTTAATATTTCCTAAAATATTTCATTCCTCTAGGAGAGGGGTGGGTGCTAATTTCCTTCAACCGAGTTGTTGGAATCACAATTTTCCACGGTTGACAAAAACTTCTGCGTTGTCGGAAACCTGTTGCCCAGCCGAGCAGCTATTTCTTTTGCGATTTACAAAAAAAACCTCCAAAAAACTGCTGGGAATGTTTGGAACAGAAGGACCAAACAACAGGGTGACTAAGGAAAGAGCAAACATCATGTTTATCAGGTATTCTTCTGGGAGACTGGGGTGGTTTTGCAAGGATCAGATAAAAAAGGCCGAGAACTTTTGTTTAGGAAAAAAAACTTCCCAAGGCTTATGCAAACCACGGGAGAAATTTGAAATGCTGCTTTTAAAGAAAGAGGGGCCTTGAATTTAGACTATCAGCAGAATGAAAGCAGCTTTTACACTGGCCTTCTGTGTTATGCTATAAACTACTGGAAGACAACTATAACTCACATGTTGGGTCTTCTGAGTAGTTTGTGAGAAATATTCAAGGGACAAGTGCTCTCTTTCTCTTTATTTCACAGTAGAGACTTTTTGCTTTTCTACCATGTTTCCCCCAAAATAAGACCGGGTCTTATATTAATTTTTGCTCCAAAAGACGCATTATGGTTTATTTCCCAGTTAGGTCTTATTTTGGGGGGAAATACGGTACTAAACGCCTCCGTCTGGTTGGTGATCTTAACTGGGACTTATTTTTGGGAGTAGGGCTTATATTACAAACATCCTGAAAAATCACGCTTTATTTTCCAGTTGGCCTTATTTTTGGGGAAACAGGGTATATCCGTTAGCTGTTTGCAAATGGGGTAGAAATTCTTTCTAGTGCACAGAAGCTACACTTGCGGAAAGCATGACTTGAGTCTGACAACCAGGGGTGAAATCCAGCAGGTTCTGGATAACTGGTAGCGGAAATGTTGAGCAGTCTGGAGAACCGGTAGCGGAAATTTTGAGTAGTTTGGAGAACCGGCAAATACCACCTCTGGCTGGCCCCAGAGTGGGGTGGGAATGGAGATTTTTGCAGTATCCTTCCCCTGCAGTATCCTTCCCTCCCTCCCTCCCTCCCTCTCTCTCTCTCCCTCCCTCCCTCCCTCCCTCCCTCTCTCCCTCCCTCCCTCTCCCTCTCTCTCTCTCTCTCTCCATAACTGCTGTGTTTCACCCTTCAAACAATAAGAACATATCATGAGTTTATTCCCAGGGTTGACTTTTAAGTTCTGGAGCAGGGGTCAGCAACCCGTGGCTCTGGAGCTGCATGTGGCTCTTTCATCCCTCTGCTGCGGCTCCCTGTCGCCAGTCAGCTCCACAATTGATAGGACTTTCGGTTATGATAAGTAGAGGAAAAAGGACACCGCGCTAGGAGGAAACTATGGTGGGGGAACTGGACTTCTGGTTGGCAAAGGAGAAAGGACACTGAGCTAGGAGGAGACTCTGTGGTGGGGGAACCGGACTTTTGGTTGGCTCCAGAATTGAACAGGGGGCTCCCGGTTAGGACCTTTGTGGCTCTTTGAGTATTTAAGGTTGCCTACCTCTGTTCTGGAGCAAGGAGAGGTAAATTGTGGCTTAGGATGATAACTTATCTGGGCTCCAAACCTTTAAGTAAGGCCCTTTCCCCTATAATCTTGGGGAGATTTGGCTTCACCCCTCTTGACCATCAATCTCCTCCGGCAGACAGAACAGCTGCACCAGACAGCTGCTCAACCTTAAGTTCCTTGGAGGGAAAATAAATAAATAAATAAGGCCCAGATGTAGCAAGTTAATCTAGTTTGGCCCTTAATCACATCACTTTGTCTACATTTTAATTTTCCCATTTGCAAGCGCTGGATAATATTGCTGACCTACTTTGCTGGGTGAGAGGCAACACGGGTTTTGAACATGTTTTGAGCCTTGTGCAAAAGCTGATCATTCGCGACCATCACTTCTGCATTGCACTTGGAACAATGGTGGGTTGCCCCCGGTTCAGACCGGTTTGCAAGAACCAGTAGTAAAACCGGCGGGAGGCTCCGCCCACTGACCCTGACGTCATCAGGATCCTTCTGTGCATTCTGGTTAGACGTACAGGTTTTAGGGAGTGGGGGGGGGGTGGAGGTACAAGGACATCTCAATGCCACACTGCCCCAAAGAAAAAGTAACTCCCTCTGACTTTGTGTCATTACTTTTTCATTGATCATCTTGACCCGTGTTGAGCATTCCTTCCTAAAATGAAAGGCGGCCATTGTTTATTTATCTGTGCATATTTTTTTGTCTGCTATTTTATTTATTATTTATTGGGTTGCTATTTAATTTGTTCAGGAGAAGAGGAGGCTGAGCTGGGAGGTGGAGTTAAGGTGCTATCAGTTTGGAGTCCTTGGGACAAGAGATCCAAGTCCAGCATCCTCTGAATTCATTGAGCCTTATCTAGCGCCAATTTAGCTTTGGCCATTAGTTGACTAAATTTGTGTGTATAGATAGCAGCAGTGGTGAAATCCAAATTTTTTTACTACTGTTTCTGTGGGCATGGCTTGGTGGGTGTGGTGTGGCTTGGTGGGCGTGACTTGGTAGGCATAGCAGGGGAAGGATTACTGCAAAATCCCCATTCCCTCCCCACTCCTGGGAGGCAGATATTGCAAAATCTCCATTCCCACCCCACTCTGGGGCCAGCCAGAGGTGGTATTTGCCGGTTCTCCAAACTACTCAAAATTTCCACTACCGGTTCTCCAGAACCTGTCAGAACCTGCTGGATTTCATCCCTGGATAGCAGCAATAAACTCTTCTGTACTTTAAAATCAATCAATCCTGTTGGTTATTTGCATCTGACAATTTGACTTCATTACATTAGAGGAATATGGCGGTTGTTGTTAGTTGCGAAGTCATGTCCGACCCATCACAACCCCATGGACAACGTTCCTCCAGGCCTTCCTGTCCTCTACCATCCTCTGGAGTCCAGTGAAGCTCACGCCGACTGCTTCAGTGACTCCATCCAGCCACCTCCTTCTCTGTCATCCCCTTCTTCTTTTGCCCTCCATCGTTCCCAGCATTAGGCTCTTCTCCAGGGAGTCCTTCCTTCCTCTTCATTAGGTGGCCAAAGTATTTGAGTTTCCTCTTCAGGATCTGGCCTTCTAAAGAGCAGTCAGGGTTGATCTCCTCTAGAATTGACCGGTTGGATCACCTTGCAGTCCAAGGGACTCGCAGGAGTCTTCTCCAACACCAGAGTTCAAAGGCCTTGGGCCTCTTTGATGTTGTCATCTTGAATTCCTCTTCATTAGTTGTCATTGGGCAACTAATGTTCCTTCTCTTTCCGGACTTGTTTTTTTTTTTATTATTTGATTTATATGCCACCCTTCTCCAGAGACTCAGGGCGGCTTACAGTGCGCTAAGCAATAGCCTTCATACTTTTGTATATTTATACAAAGTCAGCTTATTGCCTCCACAAACTGGGTCCTCAATTTACCTACCTTAGAAAGGATGGAAGGCTGAGTCAACCTTGAGCCTGGTGAGATTCGAACCTGCAATAATTGCAGGCAGCTGGTGTTAATAACAGGGTGCTTTAGACCACTGTACCACCAAGGCTCTTTTGTTTCTTTTTCCTCTGTCTTCTTTCCCTTTCTTTAAACTTTTGATGGGCAAACCTTGTGAGTGGTTTCCTTCCTTCCCCTCGGGCTAAAAGTTTGGTATCATCCAAAGATCAAACAATCGTTTGACAACACGCTGGAATGGTTGACACATTCAGCTCTGGTGCGTGTAGCAGCTAAACCTTTCCATTATGACTGTACAGTCTGGTAGTCCTGGATTGAATCAGCCTTGAAGGGAGGAAGGGCATTGAGGAAGTCAGATAAGGACTCTTCTAGATTGGTTGGGGGTGGGGGGAGAGAGAAGAGGAGATACAATGGTAGGCCGGTTTTAGAGCGTTGCAATTAATCCTGCTTGCCAGGTAGAAAATGACTCATATTTTACAAGTGCTGCCAGGGTTCCAAGTAACATACCCACACCAAACAAAACTCTGAGGCTGGTAGTTTCCTCAAAGAATAGTTTTATTGGATATGTCACCTTGGCACAGTTCTGGCGAAAACCGACTCTGAAGGTTTCCCGCGGTTTTCACTTAATTAAAAGTAAACGCTTTTCCCCCCTCCCCAAACAATCGGTCACATAATCCAATCAAGCCTTGACTAGGTGGCTCAGGGGCTAAGACACTGAGCTTGTCAATCAGAAAGGTTGGCAGTTTGGTGGTTCGAATCCCTAGTAAAGGTCTCCTGTGCAGTAGTGGGTTCCTCCCGGTTCGGCCTGGTTCTCCCAAGCCAGTAGCGGTGATGATATGACGGCACCGAACCGGTTTTTCCCCCCTGCCCCCCGCGCCCCCCTCACCCCCGTGTTATTCTTACCTTTTATTTGTCCCCACCCCCAATCTATTGCTGCCTCCTGAGTCCCAGCTGATGGCTTAGAGGGAAAAAAACTGTTTAAACTCTTGCCGGGGGGCTTCAAAGGGCCGCCCTACAGCTGATCAGTGTTAAAAGAAAACAAATGAGTAGACCAGTGCCTGCAGAAATACATGAGTAGATCAGTGCCTGCAAAAATAAATGGGTAGATCAGTACAGCTCTGCAAGCAGTTAAAAGTCTGGTAGACCAGTACCTCTGCTAAATCCTAAACAATTGTCACATGACCATCAAGCCACACCCACAAAATAAGCCACGCCCACAGAACAGGCAGTAAAAAAATTTAGAACCCACCCCTGCTCCTGCATCAGCAGGGGATTGGACTAGATAACCACCAAGGACCCTTCCAATTCTGTTACTGTTACTGGTTGCCTGGTGACATCACTCCCCCTTCCTCCAACCAGACGTGAGAACGCCCTTGGTTCTCAAGAGAAAGTATTTTGTTTTGGCTACAAAACCCTAGCTATCCCTAATCTCTCCCCTCCCTATTCCTCAGCTCCAGTGTGGCAACCCTGAAGCTTCCAAGATGGCTTCGGTTAGATCAGCTTCAGGGTTGACAAGTGCTTTATGGGTAGACATAAAAGCAGTGGTGAAATCTGAACCTGTTTGCTACTGGTTTGCTGGGGGGATCAGCTCTGCCACGCGATTTAGCTTCGCTAAGTCAGCAGGATTTCCTGCTTTCTAGCAGAGCTAAACCGCGCAGCACAGCTGATCGTCTTGTTTGGAAGAACTGGTAGCTTTTTTAAACTACCGGTTTGCCCGAATTGGTAGTTTTTATCAACTACCGGTTCTCGCGAACCGGTAGCATTTCACCCCTGCACAGAAGCCTCAAGGAAAACTAGCTGGACTATCTCAACCTAGATTTTTACAATTCAGTTGTGCACCTGTGGAGATTTCTAGGCTCTGGTGTTACCAGGAAGTGCTGCTCACCTGAAAAGTGGCTCAGCTTGTTGTGCATGTTAGAATCAAGAAAAGGCTTGCGACACGTCCTACAAATGATCTTTGCAGGACGATATTTCATAGCCATTGTGGAAAGCAGAGATCTGGGCTGCATCAGCTTTAAAGCAGCTTCTGTGGGGTTCTTCCTATGCTTGCTTTATTTATTTCTTTACACCCAGTCTTTATTCTTTTTTTATAAATGACTCAGGGTGGCGAACACAGCTAATATTCCTTCCTCCTCCTGTTTTACCCCAAAACAGTGAGGTGGGTTGGGCTGAGACAGAGGGATTGGCTCAAAGTTACTCAGCTGTCTTTCGTGCCTAAGGAGGGACTAGAACTCACCATCTCCTGATAATTGGTCCAAAGTCACCCAGCCAGCTTCTTTGCATAAAGCAGGACTAGAACTCACCGTCTCCTGGTTCCTAGCCTGGTACCTTAACCACCAGACCAAATCAGCTCTCTCTTAATGCCCTATCGCAGTGATGGCGAACGTTTTCGGCACTGAGGGCCCAAACAGGAATGTGTGTGCATGTGTCCGCGGCAGAGCATTGGAAACCTGAAGATCAGCTGGCTGGTGAGCGCATGCCTGTTTTTTGGCCATTTTCCAGGCTGTTTTTTGGGCTGTTTTCAGGCCTGGAAAATGGCCTGAAAAATGGTCTGTTTTATTGCTGTTTTTTTGGCTGTTTTTCAGGCTGTTTTCAGGCCATTTTTGAGGCCAGAAAGCAGTCTGAAAAATGGCCTAAAAACGGCACCAAAAACAGCCTGAATACGGCCTGAATATGGCCTAAAAAACAGCTCGGAAAATGGCCACAAAACAGCCTGTTTTGGGCTGTTTTTCTGGCCATTTTCCGGCACTCCGGCACCCACAAAGACCAGCTGGCATGCCGGAAACCAGCTGGCGATGGCACACGTGCCCACAGAGAAGTTTCTCTGTGCCACTTCTGGCACACGTGCCAGAGGTTCGCCATCACGGCCCTATCGAAATGCCAGGCCTCAGCAGTGCCCAAATGAATGTATGCGGCCTCTCTCTGTCTTGTTGCAAATCTCTAAGATGGAGAACCAGGGCTGTATAATGATTCCCCCCCCCCCAATCAAGATTTTAATTAGTTCATCAAAGTGTAAACTAGAAAGAAAGACAAAAGTCGTGGAAAACTAAGAAGAGGGTGAGGGAAAAGGAAAGAGGGTAAAAGGAGAAAAGGAAAGCAAAAAAGCCACCATCGACATCCGACTCCCTTGAGCACAGTAGACGATAACAACATTACAAGCACAACTTTTTTGCTTTTACACAACAAGCCGTTTCTAGAACAACGAGCCTAGCTAGTTAACAAAAACAAAGTTGTTGTTTGTTTGTTTGTTTTCATTGCGAGCACAAAAATCCGGAAGCGATTTTCAGAATAGGTGAAATATATTCTCTTCTTTGGGATAAAAGAATCCATTTGATCGTCTCTGCTTTTGTTTGCTGTGGAGAAACAGGACGGTATAATGCTCCCATGTAACACCCCTCTTGCGCGAGCTGCACTGGCTTCCGGTGGTGTTCCGGTGTGTTTCAAGGTGTTGGTTACCATCTTTAAAGCGCTCCATGGCTTAGGACCGGGATACTTACAGGACCGCCTTCAGACACCGCATGCCTCCCACCATCCGATACGCTCCCACAGAGAGGGCCTCCTCAGGGTGCCGTCGGCCAAACAATGTAGCCTGGCGACCCCCAGGGGGAGAGCCTTCTCTGTGGGGGGCCCGGCCCTATGGAATGAACTGCCCCCGGACATACGAAGGATCCCTGACCTCCGCGCCTTCCGTCGTGCTTTGAAGACCCTATTATTCCAGCAAGCCGGTCTGACGGGATAAAGGATTTTAATTGGGTTTTGATGGGGGTTTTAAAACGATTTTAGTTGGGTGTTTTAAATTTCGACCGGTGATCGAATTATTTTAATAAGTTTTTAATTTTTGTTCTGTATACTGTTTTTACCATGGCTGTTCACCGCCCTGAGTCCTTTGGGAGAAGGGCGGTGTATATAAATATAATAAAATAAATAAATAAATAAATAAAATAATGATTAAAGTACTGGACTCTAAATGGGGCGGGGAGGAGAACGGTGTCCATTATCAGTTTCATCCTCAACATTCAGCAAGTTTGGCCGGGTTTTTTTTTTTTCTGCCACGCCGACTTATCTCACAGGATGTTTGGGGTAGAAAAGAAAAAAAAATAAGTGCAGGAGGAAATGCTCTCAGCCTGCCTTTAAGCTCCTGAATGAAAGGAGGGAACGTCTCTGTAATAAAAAAAAAGTCTAAAAAAGAAAATATTGCCCAAGGAGCTTGAATTGAAAAAAGTGTGTGTGTGTTTGTGTGTTTTCTTCTCGGTTGGCAAAGGAGCACACCGTGTTCTGATAAACGCCTGTTTATTTGAATGCATTTTCAAAATGCAATTTGAATGCATTTTCAGGCCACGTTCCTCTCTGGGTTTGCCGTGTAGCTTTGGCGCACAAAGTACGCCTGGCTTTGTGGCTTTCCCAAGTTGCTGCTTTTTTTTTTTCACACAGGGTTTAGTTTGCTGACAGTTGCAGGATGATTTCCTCTGTGACGGTGGTTTAGTGGTTGGCTTTTTATTGACCGTCCCCCGAGTGTGTGACATTTAGTCTCCAAGAAGCTTGGCTAAATGTCCCTTGAGTCTATTTTGAGGGTTTCTATTCATTCCTTCCTTCCAGCAAAGAAGGGAGACGTCGCTTTGCGATTCTTTACCTGCGACGTAGAGCAGGGGGGTCTCCAACCTTGGCAACTTTAAGACTTGTGGACTTCAACTCCCAGAATTCCTCAGCCAGCTTTGCTGGAGGAAAGCTTTGCCGGCTGAGGAATTCTGGGAGTTGAAGTCCACAAGTCTTAAAGTTGCCGAGGTTGGAAACCCCTGACATAGAGAGTCAAGCGACAAATGGCCCTTTTGTTTCATCAAGTCTGTGGCCACCTATTTGGGGTTAAGCTTGGAGTTCATACAGGACAGCACACGGAGCTTACCAGTACCCCTTTTCCAATTCTCACAACATTTCAGATTAAACCTTAGTAGACAGAACTAGGGAAAGTTAAAAGAGGTTTAACTCCCCTAATTATATCTAACATGCTTGGACTGCAACAATCCAGATGGCTAGTAGATGGAAGCTGGGAGATACTAAACAATTCTATTGAGCAGTCCAGATTTTTGCAAGGGAGAGGAGGGAGGAGAAAGAGAGAGGAGAAGAAAAAGAAGGGGAGGGGGAGGGGGAGGAGAGGGGGGGAAGAAGAAGAAGAGGAGGAGAGAGAGAGGAAGGAAGAAGAAGAGGAGGAGGAGAGGGAAGAAGAAGAGGAGAAGGGGAGGGGAGGAAGAGAGAAAGAAGGAGGGAGAAAGGGAGGAAGAAGAAGAAGAGGACAAGGAGGAGAGGGAAGAAGAAGAGGAGGGGGAGGAGGGGGAGGAAGAGAGAGGAAGAGGAGGAGAGGGAAGAAGAAGAGGAAGAGGAGGAAGAGAGAGAGAAGAGGAGGAGGGAGAGAGGGAGAAAGAAAGAAGGAGGAGGGAGACAGGGAGGAAGAAGGAGGAGGGAGAGAGGGAAGAAGAAGAGGAGGAGGAGGAGGAGGAGGAAGAAGAGAGAGAAGAGAACGAGGAGGAGGAGGAGGAGGAAGAGGTCCTCTTAACATTTAGCCTGACATGACTCTCAGCCTGATGGAACTGGGAAATCCCCAGGCTAAGCCGTGGCTTGTTCACAGTTTCGTGAATGAACACATGTGGAACATTTTAAGAATCCAAAAGAATGAAGTGACTACCTGTTCTCTCCTGCAGGGCTGCTCAGTTCCCCTTGAGTCTTGCTTGACAGAAGCCCCACATCTAAGATTTCAGCCTCGATTCCCCAACCTTTATTTATTTATTTTTTTTAAGGACATTATGGAGGTTTCAGCAAATGTTGGGAGAGGCTTAACAAGGCAGAGAGGCTGTCTGTGCACCAAGACGAAGGAGAGAGAAACGTGGCAGTTAACAGAGTGAGATGCATGTAGTCGTGTAATCGGTGGTGATTTCTAGTGTAGGTTGCCATTAGAAGGCGGGGGGGAAGGGCTGACGGCGGGTTTTACAACCCCCCGTTTGCCTTACAACGTTGGTCAGCTTGGAGTCATCTGTTCTCCATCTTCCAAACCACAGATGACAGGGTGAAAGACCCACATCCAAGAATATCTGGCTTATTAGAGGGCATTTCAAACCAGGATGGTAATCCAATGACAGCCTGGAGATCGGTTTCTTTCCTATGAAGCTGTTGGAAGAAATGCCCATCTGGGTTCAGTTCCAAGTGGGGAAAAAGACACTGGAAACATGGAGGCTTGATTGGAAAGATGGTTTAATGGTGGACAGGACCACATGGCTTTGAAGTCCTGGGCAAAAAAGCACAAGGTTGGGAGAGAGAGAGAGATTTATACCCTCTGTTGCAGGGGTGGGTTCTACTTATCTTTACTACTGGCTCGTAGCGGGGCTGCACATGCGTGCTCACTTCACTTGCGCGTGCACGCTCTTCTGCGCATGCGTTCTGATGACGTCGGGGTCGGTGGGTGGAGCCTCCTGCCAGTTTTACTACTGGTTCTATAGAACCGGTCCGAACTGGAAGCGACCCACCACTGCTCTGTTGGTCTTTGAATTTGAGCTTGTATTCTGATTGGTTGTCAGCAGAGGTGGGTTCTACTTACCTTTACTACCGATTCGCAATAGGATTGCGCGCCTTGCTTCTGGGCATGCGCAGATCACCGATGACGACATCTGGGACGGTGGGCAGGGCCTCCTGCCGATTTTATTACTGGTTCTTGCGAACTGGTCTGAACCAGGGGCAACCAACCGCTGGTTGTCAGACTTCCATGGGGCCATGCAGGGGTAACTTTGTAGGTTGTCTTTCGAGTCCCAGGCTTGGTTGACTCTTGCTGGGTGATGATGTAATGAAAGGGCTTTGGGCAATTCCTACTATGGCTCTGCCTGAAGGAGGTAGATCTTTGTTATGTAGAATGGACTGGCTCAGACCTTCATGGCCCATTGACAAAGGTGGAGAGGATGGGCTGAGTTTCTGCCTCCCTTTTAGGGGAAATATTCTGCCCTTTTAATATTTTCTAAAATATCTCATTTTCCTAGGAGAGGGGTGGGTGCTAACTTCCTACAAAAGCCCTGAGGGCAGAGCCAAGAACGAGAGACAAAAGCTGGTGCAAGACTCTCTTGCATCTTGGTGGTGTTTGTGGTCGGCACTTTGTAAGTGAAGTAAAAAAAAATCTCGTTTGCGTCAAAACTCAATTCCTGTTGACCTCATGGCAACAACAGGTCATCCTCGACTTACGACCACAATGGAGCCCAACATTTTTTAAATTAATTTTTTTTTTGTGGCTGAGGAAGACAGCGGTTAAGTGAGTTTTTGTCCCATTTTGCGACTTTTCTGGACACCGTGACTCACTGCAGTTGTTAAATTAGTAAGGCAGTTGTTGAGTGAACCTGGCTTCCTGTGGACCTATCAGAAGGTCACCAAAGGGGGATCACTTGATTTCCAGATGTTGCAAGTGTCATAAAGATGAACCAATTGCCAAGCATCTGAATGTTGATCGCATGACCATGGGAATGCTGCCACAGTCGTAAGTGTGAAAAACGGTTGTAAGTCCCTTTTTTCAGCACTGCTCTAACTCTGAATGGTCAATAAATGAACGGTTGTAAGTCAAGGACCACAGTATATGGAGGTAGTTCACCATTTCCTTCCTGAAGACTGTTTCTCGATTTCCTTTTTGTTGTTGTTAGTTGCGAAGTTGTGTCCGACTCATCGTGACCCCATGGACAACGTTCCTCCAAGCCTTCCTGTCCTCTACCATCCTCTGGAGTTCATTTAAGCTCATGCCGACTGCTTCAGTGACTCCATCCAGCCACCTCATTCTCTGTCGTCCCATTCTTCTTTTGCCCTCAATCTTTCCCATCATTAGGCTCTTCTCCAATGAGTCCTTCCTTCTCATTAGATGGCCAAAGTATTTGAGTTTCCTCTTCAGGATCTGGCCTTCTAAAGAGCAGTCAGGGTTGATCTCCTCTAGGACTGACTGGTTGGATCACCTTGCAGTCCAAGGGACTCACAGGAGTCTTCTCCAGCACCAGAGTTCATAGCCTACTCTTAAAGTCCTGGAATGTCCAGAGATTCCCCCATCCTTAGATCAACCAAATCCAATTCTGTTTAGCATTTGTAGGTCAGCCAAGCTTGGCTAGAAGGTTGGGTGACCTTCCTTTGTGGACCAACCCTTTTGCTCTGAGCCATCGCTCCTTACGTTTAGCCTGGAAAACTTCAACCTCCTGTCAGTCATTTTGACAAGCCCTGTGGTCTCGAGAGCACTTTTTATGGTGCAGAGAATGCATTCCAAACTCACCATAATTAAGGATCGTGCACAGTAACTCATTAACTTCTCTCGGAGTTACCGCTTAGCCATATATGGTTGACTCAGCCACAATTAGCTAAACCTCACACTTCAAGCCGTAAATTATGGTTCACAAACCACAATGGCAGAGGTAAAATAATAGTAAACAAACCTGATGGAAATATTCCGCAGTGGGTGTGTACCGGGTTACAAGATTCACACACCAAGTTTAGGAATTGATGGAATTTCTGGGTATCTCAGCTTGGAGGCTGCCAGATTAAAGAGGGCAAATCTCCAATTTAAGCGCAGTGTTCTTTCTAAATTCCAGGGGTGAAATCCAACAGGTTCTGACAGGTTCCGGAGAACTAGTAGCAGAAATTTTGAGTAGTTCGGAGAACCGGCAAATACCACCTCTGGCTGGCCCCAGAGTGTGGTGGGAATGGAGATTTTGCAGTATACTTCCCCTGGAGTAGGATGGGAATCGAGATTTTGCAGTAACCTTCCCCTGTGATGCCACCAAGCCACGCCCACCAAGCCACGCCCACAGAACCGATAGTAAAAAAACAATTGAATTCCACCACTGCTAAGTTCCGCTTGCTAATATCTTCCCATCCCACTGGTATACCCAAGCCTTTTCTGGAAAGATTTGTCCATCTCTTAATCAGTATTTTCCTCTGAGTCACCGGGCTGTAAAATACATGATTACAAAGTCCTATGAAAGGATTTTCTCCAGCAATTATTAGACTGGTATCTCTTGAAACTCAAAGGTGCTTCTTAGCGAGCTACAGCTTATCGTTTCAAGGTAACCGAAACGATTGCGATAAGTGAGTTCGCCTTTAGGGGCTTTCGGCCAGGGGTGGGCTTCAAAAATTTTAGCAAGGGGTTCTCTGCCTGGTTTCTGGGTGGACGGGGCCATGGTGGGCGTGGCGTAGTCGGCCTCCTGCACCACGGCAGTGGGGGGGGGTTACTTTTGCCCTCCCCGGGCTCCGGAGGCTTTTCTTGAGCCTCCAGGAGGGTAAAAATGGACTCCCCAGGCTCCGGTTTTTCACCCTCCCTGAGCCTCCGTGCGCACCTTGCACTTATCTGCATCCAAAACGGGCCGTGTGGGGACTCCTGGGAGGGGTGGGGCAGGGCGGGGCGGGGCGGGGCGGGGCTAGTCAGGAGTGGGATTTTGGGGTTCTCCAAACTGCACAGAATCTTAGCTAGAGGTTCTCCCGAACCCCTGCGAATCCCCCCAGCAGCCCACCTCTGCTTTTGGCCCCGCATTAGAATCACGGCTTGTGAGAGTGATGTGCAATAGGAAATAAAAATGCCCCGCACCTTTTCATTTAAAGGCATGTAGTAAACATGATGGAGGAAAGGAAGCCATATATAGCCAAGGATGATGGATGCTTTTGGAGCTGATAATGAAAATTAACCGCTCCCGAAGCACTTTATATTCCTAATGCCCTTTGCTGCCTATACAAAGGGATTTTAAAGCCATCCAGCTTGGCCTACCTGGTTTCTTTCGTTCCTGTAAAATTGGTCGATTAAATTAGGAGCCTCCCATTAGCAGGAGAAGACGCCGAGAACTATTAAAACGATTGTTGCATGCAACGGTTTCTTCTTGCAAATTTTCTAGCTATTTGCGGGCAGAGAAAAAGGAGAATATTTTTCATTCATTTCCTCAAAGAACAACGAAATTCTCTGGGCATTTAAGGCAAGGTGCAGCTCATAATTAGCACGGATTTTTTTCCCCCCCCCTCTTCTTTTTCTGAGTGTTTTTATTTCATCTTCCTTCCCTTTGCAAGTGGCGTTAACATCTTAGCAACCTGCTCGCCGTTTTTTTTTTCTTTATTGCTTATGGAAAGCATCATTTCAGAAGTTTGCACATGGAAATGAGTGTGAGTTGTGAAAAGAAACCAGAGAGCATCTTCCGAGAAAATGGAGCTGTTTCTAAGAGCGTTAACAGAGAGAGAAAAAATTTGACTCTGGGGGAAAAAATAGTCTTGAGAAGATTTGCCTGAACACTGATTTAAGCCAGATGATGCTCAAGTTCTCTCAGTACATGAAGTTACTTAAATAACAGTTTGATTAAACAGCCACAATTGGAAGCGATTACACTAATCCTCAAAGGTGTTTGATAAACTAGAGTGGCTGCATTCGTGCCGTAGAAGTCACCAAGATGCATCCAGGTTTAGCTTATGCTTTGAACCCAGCCTAAGTATGTTTAAAATCAAATAGACATTCTCAGCTTCTGTTCTTTATATGGGCCCATGGAGAAATCTAGTGCTTATTTGTAGTACAGGATGCCTAATTTTGTCAGCCTATTAGCCAACTTTGCAATATCTGGCCATCTGATCTGTTAAATATGAATGGGAAGGAATGGAATGGAGGAATAGAGGAATAGAATAAGAATATACGGAAAGGGAGGGTGGGGTGGAGGAGGGAGGGGAGGGGAGGGGAGAAAAGAGAGAGGAGGGATGGGATAGGGAGAGGGGAAGGGAACGGAAGGGAAGAGAAGGGAAGGGAAGGGAAGAGAGGAGAGGGGAAGGGAGGGGAAGAGAAGGGAAGAAAGAGAAGAGAGGGGAAGGGAAGAGAAGAGAAAAGAGGGGAAGGGAAAAGAAGAGAAGAGAAAAGGGAAGAGAGGGGAAGGGAAGAAAGAGAAGGGAAGGGAAGGGAAGAGAAGAGAAGAGAAAAGGGAAGAGAGGGGAAGGGAAGAAAGAGAAGAGAGGGGAAGGGAAGAGAAGAGAAGAGAGGGGAAGGGAAGGGAAAAGAAGAGAAGAGAAAAGGGAAGAGTGGAAGGGAAGAGAAGAGAAGAGAAGAGAAGAGAGGGAACGGAAGGGAAGAGAAGGGAAGGGAAGGGAAGAGAGGAGAGGGGAAGGGAGGGGAAGAGAAGGGAAGAAAGAGAAGAGAGGGGAAGGGAAGAGAAGAGAAAAGAGGGGAAGGGAAAAGAAGAGAAGAGAAAAGGGAAGAGAGGGGAAGGGAAGAAAGAGAAGGGAAGGGAAGGGAAGGGAAGGGAAGGGAAGGGAAGGGAAGAGAAGAGAAGAGAAGAGAAGAGAAGAGAAGAGAAGAGAAGAGA
>WNWU01000047.1:10218437-10238680 GCA_012654045.1 Ptyas mucosa | reverse complement strand
TTCTATTCTATTCTATTCTATTCTATTCTATTCTATTCTATTCTATTCTATTCTTCATTCCAATATTTATTCTACTCTACTCCTATTCTATTCTATTTATTCTATTCATTCTAAAATTTATTCTACTCTACTCTAATTTTATTCTATTCTACTCTACTCTATAATTCTATATTCTATTCTATTTTTTTCGATTCTTTCGATTCGATTCTCCTCTACTCTCCTCTATAATTTTAAATTCTAAATTCTATTCTACTCTACTCTACTCTACTCTACTCTACTCTACTCTACTCTACGCCACGCCACGCCACGCCACTCCACTCCACTCCACTCCACTCCACTCCACTCCACTCCATTCCATTCCATTCCATTCCATTCCATTCCATTCCAATAGAGGCTAAATTATTTAATCTGAGTGATTTCCAGCTGTGAGGGGGAGGTGGACCGTTGCCCAGACTGTTGTTGCTTCAGTGTTTCCCCTTCAAACTTCTGCTGCAAAGGACTTTTTACTCCTTGCCTCTTCCACACCCGTCAACACAGTTCGAAGCTCTCCAGAAGAGGCTTGTAAGGGACGCACAACGATTGCACACAATTCCTCCGCATCTCGTGGGGATGGGATCATTGCATCTTGTTTGCAGGTAGACATATCTGAAGCGTCTCTTCATTCCTTGCAGCGCAGGGATCGTTTCTCTTCCCTTCTTCCCCCCTTCCCCCAAGAAAGGGGTGAGTTCTGGAAAAGATTTGTTTTTCTCTTGAGACTTTGCTCCTAAAGCCATTTCCTTCCTGGAGTCTCTCTAATGAGAATGTTATTGCTTTCCCTTGCAGCGGTTTTCAAACTTCATCCACATTTGTGGGGGAAGCTTTTTTTTTTTTTTAAAAAATTGAGTTAATAGCCATGAAATTTCAGAGCCTCTCCACCGGAATCCCGCTTGCTAGTTATTTGAGGAGGATGATAGCAGCACAGATGCAATTAGTCCATTCATATTCCACTTTCTTTTAATGGTGGCACTTAAAATGATTTAGAAGAGGAAGAGGCATATGGTTGTGTTTCGGATATTGGCTCGTTGATGACTTGTTTATAAAGAATGCAAATCCTGTATATTCTTTAATACATGGAGTTGGTGCAAACTCTTTTGGGTAGCCACTGTTTAATTGGAGTGAATCAGAGGTGGGTTTCAGCAGGTTCTGACCAGTTCTGGAGAACTGGTAGCGGAAATTTTGAGTAGTTCAGAGAACCGGAAGTAAAAAATTCTGACTGGCCCCGCCCCCATCTATTCTCTGCCTCCCAAGTCCCAGTTGATCGGGAGGAAATGGAGATTTTACAGTAACCTTTCCCTGGATTGGAGAGGGAATGGAGATTTGACAGTATCCTTCCCCTGCCACGCCCACCAAGCCATGCCACGCCCACCAAGCCACACCCACGGAACCGGTAGTAAAAAAATTTGAAACCTACCACTAGAGTGAATGGTTCTGAGAAAACGCAGAATCTCTTTTTTCACAAGTAAAGAAAATTTGGGAGGATATAATTTTTTTTTTTGTAATAGATTTTATTGTTATTCTGTTGTTTACATTTTGTTAGTGCTTAATAAACATCGTGTGGTCTGGGTTATTTAATTTGTTTGACAATACAGATTACATTCTTAATCTCCACCTCTTAGTTTTTCTGGTGTTATGCCTAATAAAAACAGTTCAGGTTTAAGATCTGCCTATTATCCTATCATCTTTTCCAACCACTTATGTATTTTCCAAAACAATTTTTACGTTAACCCCAATCCACCATCTATAGTAACATGTGCCCGTTTTTCGGTGACATTTCCAATAGTTGCTAAACAAATTTTTAAACATTTTAGCTAACCTAGCTGGTGGTAAGTGCCATCTATAGAGCATTTTATATAAATTTTCTTTATAAGAAGTTGCCATGGTCAATGGATAGTTCTTGTTCTTAATTAATTTTTTATCAGAGTTCAAGAATATCTGATCGAAGACTATTTGACCTTCATAAAGGTCATACTGGAAGATAGAATTCTTATTGATGCATTGCAGTGGTGGGTTTCAAATTTTTTTACCACCGGTTCCGTGGGTGTGGTTTGGTAGGCGTGGCAGGGGAAGGATACTGTAAAATCTCCATTCCCACCCCACTCCAGCAGAAGGTTATTGCAAAATCCCCATTTCCTCCCAATCAGCTGGGACTCAGGAGGCAGAGAATAGATGGGAGCGGGGCCAGTCAGAGGTGGTATTTACCGGTTCTCCGAAGACTCAAAATTTCCACTACCGGTTCTTCAGAACTGGTCAGAACCTGCTGAAACCCACCTCTGATGCATTGATGATGTTACCTAGTTGGGTAATGAAACATTTGCAAGAGTTTCACAAAACTCACAGATCACTAAGGTTCCCTTAGCAGTTCGATCCTGAAGTACACATAATCTATTGATAGTAGTCTTACTTGGCCGGTAGATATAAGGAAAAGCTGGACTCATTCATCACTTTAAGCTAAAGAAATCCACAAATAGTGGGTAAAATAGGACCTATTGAGCCCCAAGATCAAGTCATCCTCAACTATGGAATCACACTGGATGGGACAAGATTAATCACTTTTTCTCAATCCAACCTACCTCATGTTGTGTGCTGTTCTGCATCGAAGGAAATATGTTCCATGGCCCAAATTTTGCATCCACATTTGGTGGCAACAAATTCTAAGCTAAGTGGATCTTTGACTGATCCATCCTTGGGGCTCTTCTGAGGTTCTTACTTTCATTTTGGCCTGGCTGAATTCACGAAGAGTCTACTACCCAAGGAGATAATCCATGATGCTGAAGTTCAACCCATGAGACGATAAAAATGAGTACCGGTTGTACTGGAAGTCATATTTTAAGGTTCATCCTTACGTTGAGAATATGGCAGCGCTGAATGGAACATGCTAAGATAGATGTCCACCAGGCTACAAGTGCCAGTTAGATCCTTTTGAGAGCAGTTAGCTGGGGTTAACATCTCGAATGCTTCCCCTTTAGCATCTGTGTGGCCTAAGCAGATTTAATGTGGTCTAAAGAATAGATGTGATTGTTGCTCGAGATGCTTGTTAATCTTGTTAAAGAGACAATGTGGAGTGTCTCCTGAATGGGGATCTTGTTTTGTTTTGTTCTTCTCCTCCCATTCAGCTGCTTCATGCCAAATTTAAGACAGAATCCAAAATTTATAGCACCTCCGTTGCATTCTTGGTGTTCTCTGAGCTTGATTGTTTTCTTGCAGATGGTTCATTACCAAGCTAGTTAACATCCTCGGTCTCTTCCTTAACATTTCCTTTTATGAAGCCGTGCATGTTATGTAGCGAAGGGATTGAGTTTGTGCAAAAATCCATGCCTGGCAACTGACCCATCCATCGGGTTGCTATGAATTACGAATAGGTTGGTGCTTCTGCTTCAGTTCCATGGTCAGCATGCAATTTGGGAAGACCAACACAATAAAAAAATAAATGAAAAATAAGGCTGCCCCTTGCAGAATGTTTCTTTTCTTTTCTTTTCTTTTTTCCGAGCCGTTCGTGGCCTTTTAATCTGAAATCTGTTAATCTGCATTCTGTGCTGTCACCGCCCTATAATCTGCATTCTGCAAATCGTTAGTCAATCTGTCAGGTCGGGGTGTGTGTGTGTGTGTGTGTGTGTGTGTGTGTGTGTGTGTGTCCCCCCCCCCCCCCGGCTTGTTATGTTTCACTTTCTTTTGCTTTTTAAGAAAAGTACAAACAGATTTGGGTTTGTTTGTTTTTTTTCCCTTCTAAGCCATAAAATGCCAATCTGAAGGAAATTGGCTAGGATCCTGGGCTCATTGTCACAAGTAAACAGATTCCTTAACAACTACAATTCATCGAAATGTGAAGACAGGCTGCGAAGATGTGGTTGCGGTTTTGTGAAACTTCCAGAAATGGAGCTATGCACAAGTTCTACATTTCTCCACTCAGCCTCTTCCTAGCTTGATCCCTGGTTCAGAAAAAGCTTGGGGTGAGAAGCTGCCTTGATACCAGTCTTTTGGTTTTTGGTTTTTTTTTTTGACAAGTTTTATTAGTTCCCCCCTCCCCAATACACACCCACATTTTTTTATAACTTTTATTAAACAGTTTTTAAAAAACAAACAAAACAAACAAACAAGAACAGATATTTACATCTTCTTTTCAACAGCTTCGCATCAGTAATCCATATTTATACGTTTTCTCTTTCTGATCTTAATATATCTTTTATACCTATATTTCTAGTATATCGTATATATATATATATACCGCTATAATATATTCTCTTAATCTAAATATTTTATTTACATTTAAGATAGAGTATTGACCATATCGTATCATATCACGTACAATTTATCATATCCAAATATATTCTACTTAGTTACGGTTTCTGCCAAAGTGTTCTTTTTCCATATTTGTTAATCAAATCTTAATTTTTCTATTCTTATTTCTATAAACATATCTTCTTTCACCCTCAAGTTCTATTTTTTCCATTCTTAATCATATACATTCTCCTTTTTTTAAAAAAAAAATTAATTCATTCTTTATCTTAATATATTTAAACGTGTTCTGGGATGCCTTTCTTCCATTTCAATTTTTTGTTTTGTTTTACAGCAATCTTTCTTCTCTTTCTCGTCCTCTCCCTCCCTTCTTTTATCCTCCCTCCCTTCCTCTTCCCGCCTTTCCTGTTCCTTCTCTACTTCCCCTTCCTTTCTCCACCTCCTCATTTGCTCCCCCATCTAACCTTCTCTCCTACTCTTATTCCCCTTTCCTTTCTTCCTCTCCTCTTCTCTTTCTTCTGTTCCTCTCTCTCCTTCTCCCTTCCTTCAATCTCCCTACTCGTTCTTCTATCTCTCTCTATTGCTGTATTCATTTTCAATTCAGTTGCAGGCTAATTCTGCCAATTGCCAGGAGTTCGATTCTGACTAGCTCAAGGTTGACTCAGCCTTCCATCCTTCCAAAGTGGCTAAAATGAGGACCCAGATTTTGGGGGGGCCAATATGCTGACTCTGTAAACCACTCAGAAAGGGGGGTAAAGCACTGTAAAGCGGTATAGAAGTCTAAGTGCTGTCTGCTATTGCTATTCTGCAACTTACGAATGTAATTCTGGGCTCCGTTACCATCATAGATTGAGGATTATTTGCAGTTATTTTGAATGGTGGATGCTAAATATGGGTGCTGGAGAACTGAGTTCTCTGTACCACGTGACTTGCCTAGTGCCCCCCCTCCCTTTTCCGAGGTAGTACGTCGCCTTGAAATGCGGCTGAAGGCCTCCAACCAGGGGTCAAATCCAGCAGGTTCTGACAGGTTCTGGAGAACCGGTAGCGGAAATTTTGAGCAGTTCAGAGAACCAGTAGCAGAAATTTTGATGTCCTGGCGGGTGGGCGGAGCCTCCTGCCACCACCACTACTGGTTCACCTGAATTGGGGCAAACTGGTAGAAACCCACCACTGAGGAGAACCTATACCTGTAATGGCGAACCTATGGCACGCGTGCCACAGGTGGCATGCAGCGCCCTCTCTGTGGGCACGTGAGCCGTCATCCCAGTTCAGCCCTGCCGCGCATGTGCGCATGCCTCCCAGCTGCCAGCTGGTCATTGGGTCTCTGCCGCGCATCCACGCCGACTGAGGCAATTTGCAGGGAACAACTTCATTCACTCTCCTTCGTGTCTTGACACCTTAGTTCTTTTATCAGTTTCCTGCCAATTCCTCCTGGGCTTTCTGCCAATCATAGTAAGATTACGATTATTTATTCTTTGGATTCTTGTGGGCTGTTAAGAAAGTTAATTAACAGGCCCAAAATGGGGTGTATGTGGCAGGGGTGGGCTCTAAATTTTCGTACTACCGGTTCTGTGGGCGTGGCTTATTTTGTGGGCGTGGCTTATGGGGGTAATGATGAGGTGGATGGGGTAAGCGAGCAGCGATCGAGCCATGGACCAGTTCGGGGGCGTGGCCAGCCAATGTTATTATCTGTTCTCCGAACTTCTACAAATTTTTACTACTGGTTCTTGCGAACTGATGCGAACCGGAAGCAACCCACCACTGATGTGTGGTTTGCACGCATGCATGGGGGGACGTGTGCACATGTGCGGGGGGCACTCACGTTGCATTTTGGGGATTCGTGCGCTTTGGGCACCAAAAAGGTTAACCATCACTGGTCTTGACTCTTACAAACCTCTAGTGATGGAGCACCCAAGGTTAATTGTCCTCACTGTTAATTGTCCTTAATTCCAGATTGCTTCTCTCTTTGATTTAATTTCCAACCATTGTTTCTTGTCCTGCTTTGGAGAAAAATTTGAAAACCCCCCTCCCTCCCTCTTCTTTGTGGCAGCCCCTCAAATACTGGAAAACCGCCCCTAATTCATCTTTTCTCTTGACTAGCCAAACCCAAATCCTGAGCTGTTCTTCCTTATGGTTTAGTCTCCAGGCCTTTGATCATCTTAGTTGCTCTTCTCTGAACTTTTTCCAAAGTCTCAACCTCTTTTTTTGCAGCAACGGTGACCAAAATTGGTTGCAGGATTCCTGGTAGGGTCTCAGTAGGGTTTTATAAAGCGGTACTAATACTTGACGTGATCTTGATTCTGTGCCTCTGTTGATACAACCTAGGATTGTATTCGCTTCTTTGGCTGCTGCTGCATACGGCTGGCTCATATTCAAGAGATGATCCACTGAGACTCCAAGGCCCCTTTCTCCCAGTTACAATTGTTGGGCGAACAAGCCAAAGAAGCTAAATGGGCCTTTGGAGGAAAATCAGCACAAGGGTCTTAAAATAGCCGAAAAGCTTCCTGAACAAATGGGAAGGAGGCCTGTCTTAATTTGGAACTGTGATGTACAAGCGTCTTCCTTCCTTGTTTCTTAGAACTGGATACTTCCTCAAGAGGCCAAACACTTCCTCTTTTTCTCTCTCTCTCTTCTTACCCAGCTTCACCTTTTCAGTAACATGGATGAGGGACCAGGGGTGAAATCCAGCAGGTTCTGACAGGTTCTGGAGAACCGGCAGCGGAAATTTTGAGTAGTTCGGAGAACCAGTAAATACCACCTCTGGCTGGCCCCAGAGTGGGGTGGGAATGGGGATTTTGCAGTATCCTTCCCATGGAGTGGGGTGGGAATGGGAATGTGCTAGTCGTTCCCGACTCTAGGGGGCGGTGCTCATCTCCGTTTCAAAGCCGAAGAGCCAGCGCTGTCCGAAGACGTCTCCGTGGTCATGTGGCCGGCATGAGTAAACGCCAAAGGCTCAAGGAACGCTGTTACCTTCCCACCAAAGGTGGTCCCTATTTTTCTACTTGCATTTTTTTACGTGCTTTCGAACTATTAGGTTGGCAGAAGCTGGGACAAGTAACAGGAGCTCACCCCATTACGTGGCACTGGGGATTCGAACCGCTGAACTGCCGATCTTTCTGATCGACCAGCTCAGCGTCTTAGCCACTGAGCCACCGAGTCCCTTGTCCCAGGGTTATGCAATCACTATTTGTAACTTTCCCAGCAGGTTTCCAACATGCAACTTCAAAGGGGGGGGGGAGTCAGACTCACTTAATGACTGCAATGATTCCCTTAGCAACCGTGGCAAAAAAAAAAAGTTATAAAATGAGCCCCAGTTCGCTTAACAACCATCTGGCTGAGGAATGGGAATATTGGCCTCGATTATGACTGTGCGTCCAGGACTAAGTATCATTCTATCTGGATCTGGTGGTGGGGGCTGTCCCCTTTCATGTCGAAAGTGGGAGGAAAGATGTCCTATCTCCTTTTGATCTTGCAGAAGACCGCGAGAGAAATGTATTGCACTCGGATCCACACGACAAGCATTTCCTTTCCTGGGGCTGCTACTCCAGATGGGTTTCTCTCGAACCTCTCTTAACTCATCTGACTCTTATTTGCCCCTCTCCCCCTCCTCCCCCCGTTACTGTATTTCTGGTTTTCAAGTGTGGGGGTGGATGGGGAAGGGAGGGTCCCCCTACATGCCGGGCTGGGGGCTGTGCATTCATTGTGCAGACCTCCTCTTCTCAGGATGGCGTGGCTCTGCCTTTGAAGGAGCAATCCCGAGCAAAGCAGCACATGGTAGCCATGTGGATTGCAACTCTTTGCATTTTGCAATGGCGGGGTGGGTGGGTGAGGGGAGTGGGCAGGACTTCTTCCTGGCTGGGCTAATCGATTGCACGTTTCCAGCCCCCCCCCCCCCCCCCTCCTTTGAATTCTGCTCCTGCAGCCTCTCGGCCCCGCTCCGAGCCAAACGTCTGGTGATCTGCACCCTTAGAACATCTCCTTTTCCTTCTCTAGACCGCAAAGGTTGGCCGCAGCGAAGCCCTTTCGAAAGCAAAAGAATTAACCACAGACATTTTTCCACTGATGCCAGCCAATGTTTCTCCACTCCGCGCAGTTTTTCTTCTTCCTTTTTCTTCATCCGTTGGTTTCATGTGAAAGAGAGGGCCAGGGAGCAGATGGACAGGAGATTCCCAACTCTTCCCTGGCAGGCCTTCAAGTCCATCAGAGCCAGGTCATGTTACTCAGACTCTGATCCTGACCTTGCTTTTACTCCTCCTCTTCCGTTCTGTTTTGTTTATCATCTTATTCCATGTCCAGCTCAGGCATCGTCATGAGCCACAATCGGAGAGGCTTGCAAACTCACAACTCAACCCAACGTCTCTGGAGATTCTCAGTCATTCGGGTCGTGGTTGTCCCAAAGGTGCTTTTCCAAAAGGCAACTGGACTTTGTGTTTTTTGGTTTTGGTTTTCTTTGAAAACGTTTTGCTTCTCATCCTGGAAGTTTCTTCAGATCTTCAGAAGGGAAATTCTTCAGTCCTTCAGAATGGAAGAACTGAAGATCTTCAAGTCTTCAGAATGGAAGAACTGAAGTTCTTCAGGTCTTCAGAATTGAAGGAGCTTCTGGGATGAGAAGCGAAGAAAAAAACAAAACAAAGTCCAGTTGCCTTTTCAAGAGGCACCTTTGGGACAACCCCTACCCAACCATTTTCGATTCGTAACTTATCTCTGCTGGTAGTTATTTCCCTGGCCGATGTTATGCTTTGTTTTTTGTTCTGCTTGTTTGCTTTCTTTTCCCTCGACCGTTGAAAGGTTACGGATTTGTTTCTGTGCCACCCTTCCTCTCAAACAAATCCAAAGGGTGAGTCGTGCCAACGGGAAGAGGAAACGTCTTCCCAAATCTTTGGGTCAAAAACGCCTTCGTTCATTTGCACTTCCCCTTCCTCCTTGGCCTCGTGATGTCCCTTTAGTTTCAAGGGTTCTGGAGAGCTCTGCTTGTGCAATCCTTGATGTGCACATCACCCCGCACACCCCAGCTGTGGTTGTGCCAATTGTTTGTGTGTGACTGCGTCCTACGCAAAGGCTAAAATTCAGCATGCCGTGGCAGAGGTAGTGTTGCAAATTGGCACGTCTTTCTCCTGAAATGACTGTTTTATGAGAAAACCAAAAAGGACTTGTGGGAAAGGGACCATGAGGTGATCTTTTTTCAGGAGAATTTGTAAATTCATGGCTTTCTGCTGTTGGCTTCCGGCTTCTCCTTTTAGTATCAGACATCAAGCAAAGAGTAGAGTTGCAAGGCCACCAACCCAACATCAATGAAAGGGCATGTCAATGCACTCTGCAGCTATCAATCACCTTACTACAGATGTCAAAGAAAACACCTTATCAAAGTGATAATTTAAGAGCTGACCAGCTGATGCAATGAGGGGAATGAGTCAGCAGGGTCTTTGGCTGTTATCCCTTTAAGAGCCTGTGTAATAAGAGGCGGCCTGCTAGAGTGTTCATCGGATCATCGAGTTTCTCCTCTGCTATAATTGCTGTTTGTTTAGATACTGCTTGTAGCATGTGTATGTATAGTATTCCTATATTCCTATTGTAGATAAAAACCACTATTTGACAGAATCCACTGTTGGCTGTACTTGCTCCTGGGTTGATACAGTGCACGCTTTGACACATCTTCACAAAAACACATGTTCTAATGGACAAAGAACCATTCTGGTAAAAGGTTGTACCAAGGATTCAGAGAAGATACTGCGGACTTCCGCTTCCGGTTCCGCTGGCGACAGACTTTGATCGGGCTAGCTCTGGCCCCAGAGTCTGATCCCCCCCATCTGGAGGCCCTTTGGGCCAAGCGCCCCATTATTGGGGCGTTTGCCGTTTGAGGGCGGCTCGCCAGGGGTCCCCTGCCTCACTTCCAGGGGCCGGGAGGCCGATGCTGGCGCGCCCGAGGCTCCAGAGGCGGCGGGAGGCGATCGGCGGCTTTTTTTCGAGGCCGCCGAGGCGCCACAGCGCCTAAGGGGACTGGTGCTACCTAAGAAAGCACAACGGACTGTACTGACTGATTGCAGAGTGGAGCAGGCATCCTGGAGGCGAGAGGGGGGGGTTGGAGTTCCCCCCCCCTTGTAGCTGGAAAGGTGCCGTGGCAGAGAACTAGGGGGAAGGAGATGGGGTGAAACCCCTTACCTTTCTGACTTTTCCTTGGAGGATGGCTGTGGCAGAGCTTCTTGGAGAGGTCTGGTGGCCCCTCCCCCCGGCAGACAATGGCGGCGATCTGACTTCCTGCTTCTTTATTTATGATTGAAGACAACATTCTCCTCTGGCTTCCTGTTTGACCTACTCTATACTTCGGACTCGTTGCTCCTGTGAGCGCCCACTGGTGGACAGTTGAAAAATTACTTAGATTGCGAATCCCTCTTTCTTCTCTGGAGGTTTGCCCTTTGATTTCTCATCTTCTACTGATCTAAGATGGCTAAGGGCCACAAATCAGCAGCAACTGACATGGCGAAAATTTTGGAAAGACTGGCAATATTGGACCAAAAGTTGGACAAATTAGATGACGTCCAAAAAGGATTATCTGAAATTAAATCTGAAATGACACTTATGAAAAAAGATTTAAATGATGTTCAACAGCTGGCAGAGCAAAACAAGAAGAAGATGGGGGGTCTGGAGGGGGAGGTACGGGCACTCCAGAAGGTGGAGGATGGGAGAGGAAATGCAATGTTAACCTTACAATTGGATAAGATGTCTTATTTTCTCAGGTTCCAAAACGTGGAACAACTTGACCAGGAAAATTTGAGAGAAGTGATGGTTAAAATGTTGGGTGAATTTTTAGAAAGAGATTTGGAGTCTATTGGAAGGGATGTGGACTTGGTGTACAGAGTAAACTCACAATTTGCAATTTTACATAATCTACCAAGAGAGATTCATATTAAATTTGTGAGAAGGGAACTGAGAGATGAGATATTGAGAAAACAAAGACTGGGGGCGCTGGTGTACAGGGGCAAGGAGATCACCATCCTGAAGCAGATTCCCAGATAGGTACGAGAATTAAGAAGAAAATATTATTTTTTATCAAATAAGCTGTACCTCAAGGGAGTAGGTTTTAGGTGGTTGATTCCGGAGGGCTTGATGATTTTTTGGGAGGACAGTAAGAAGAAAATTAATAATGTAACGGAAGCTAAGGCTTTTTTTGACCAACATAAATCCTTCCTAAGTGGAGAAGATACAGGAGCCGAAGAGGGGGAAGTATCAGATGATCAAGGAGCGGAGGCGGACGGAGCTGTTGCGGTCCGGGAGGGGGAGGGAAGCCAGACCATGGTTTTAAGAGCCAGAACTAGGAAATGAAGAAAGGAGGGGAATCTATTGTTTAAGGTTTTTTTAATTGACATTTTTCTTTTCTCTCTCTTTTTTTATTGTATTTTGTATAACACTCCTTTTTTTTTGTTTATATAATTTTTATATAACCTGGTTGTTTGTTTTGATTTAAGATAATAATGTCTGTTGTGTGAGAAATTTAAAAAAAGAAAATAATAATTGAAATATCTTTTCATAAAGATATTGAAAATTCAACATATTGTAAACTATAATATTGTATATTCTTAACCAATAAAAACTTTTTATTAAAAAAAAAAAAAAAGATACTGCGACTGAACCATCTCATGGGTAGTCCTTGACTTACAAGAGTTGATTTAGTTACAAGAAAAACTTATAATCATTTTTCACCCTTATGACCATTGCAGCATCTGCAAAGTCACGTGATCAAAACGCTTAGCAACTGACTCCTATTTATGACGGTCGCACTTTTGCGAACCTCTGACAAGCAAAATCAAGGGGAAGCCGGATTCACTTAACAACCATGTCACTTATCAACTGCAGTGTTTCACTTAACAAATGGGGCAAGAAAGCTGGTAAAACAGGGCAAAATTCCCTTAACAAATGTTTCACTTTATTATGCTAAAAAAATTTTTTTGAGCTAGCCACGCCCACCCTGGTGACGCCTAGCCCAGGGCCCCGAGGTCAAACACAACCCTGATGTGGCCCTCAATGAAATCAAGTTTGAAAACCCTGGTCTAGCCCTATCACTCCCTACTTTTTTGTGGAGTGAGAAGTGATGAAATTCAATTTTTTTTACTACTGGTTCGGTGGGTGTGACTTGGTGGGCGTGGCAGGGGAAGGATACTGCAAAATCTCCATTCCCACCCCACTCCATGGGAAGGATACTGCAAAATCCCCATTCCCACCCCACTCTGGGACCAGCCATAGGTGGTATTTGCCGGTTCTCCAAACAACTCAAAATGTCTGCTATCGATTCTCTGAACTACTCAAATTCTCCGCTACCGGTTCTCCACAACCT
The DNA here is from genome assembly GCA_012654045.1 of Ptyas mucosa. NCBI lineage: Eukaryota > Metazoa > Chordata > Lepidosauria > Squamata > Colubridae > Ptyas > Ptyas mucosa. The sequence goes on along the minus strand of WNWU01000047.1, from coordinate 10,226,079 downwards.
GTCAGTACCTGCTTGATTTCATCCTGGGAGTGATTCACCAATTTGGGAGGTGGGAGGTGGACAAGGTGCCCACTCCAAATAGTTCTCCGTTTGCCCAGCTGGGAAATGGAAGAGGGAAGGTCCTGCTATCAGCATGAGGGAACAACCCTGATTTCCTGACGCTTAGAACCATTAACCAGTGGAACGACTTGCCTCCTGAAATTTTGGGTGCTTCCTCACTGGGGGTTTTTAAAGAAGAGACTGGGCATTCATCTGAATTGGTACAGGGTTTCCTGCTTGAGCAGTGGGGTTGGACTAAAAGACCTCCAAGGCCCCTTCCAACTCTGTTATTCTGTTTACCCATCTCCCCAACTCTGACTCCCATCTCCATTGCTTTGAGTGAAGACATTTCCCTGCTTAAATCCAAGCCAGGAAGATCTTTAGCGGACATGAATCTTTAATGGAAAGGACGCTCAGAGCCGTTGACGAAAAGTCACATGCTAGAATATGTCAGGGGTACTTTATTATGAATCAGGAGATGAGGAGGAGACAAACCAGGAAGATGGAAACTTTGGTGGAAACTAGGATGGGTTATGAGTGTCTCCCTCAGTCTTGACATTGTAGGAAGGGAGTTATATTTATTCTATATTCCATAATTCTTAGCTGTCTTATCTCCATGGGAGAGGATCTCTGGGTGGCATAGAATCTAATACATAAAATTAAACATTAACAATTTGGATTAAGAATGAGGAGTCTTTGGTGTTCTTTGAGTTGGATTGTTGATTGATTGGGGTTCCCCCTCCCCAGATGTTTCCTTCACACAATGGCATCCTTCAGTCTCAAGAGACTATGGTATCGGGCTCTGGAAAGAGGTCCTAAAACAGCATTTAGTGTGACTAAAAAGGCCCAATTTGAGAGTGGCCATCCCTTCCACACTGAGGGCAGATACATTCTGTCCCGTGCCCAGCCCCCAGATTTCTCTGGTTCCAGGACTGCCTCTTTGCCTCAGCCTGCCGAACAAGTGTCTCTTCGAATTGGAGAAGGCCATGTTTCCTTACCAAACTAGATAAAATCCTCAGTTTTTCTTATAACTTAGAAGAGTCCTTCTAAACCGGTGCACTGATAGCGTTACCTAATTGGGTCATGAAACGTCCATAAGAAAACAACCTAGAAAGCAACCAAGGAATCCACAGTTCGACCCTGAGCTACAAACATTCCCTTCCTGTCAGAAGGAAATCTATGGAGCACACACTGCACACTCACAAACGCAAAATGTAAACCACAAGGTACTTCCATTGTTTATTTAAGGGCCCGGTGGTTTGATTTTTCATTCTTTGAAAATAAAATAAAAAAATACCCCATCTCCATGGAGACTCTGAAGTCTCATCTCTCTTTGGTGATTCTCCCTCCTTCCCTCAGCAAAGAGGAATTATCCCAGGGAAAGATGGATAGAGTATTCATAAGAAAACCAGCGGTCGGTTTCCAATATTCTTATGACCGGTTCGCCGCGTGCCTCACTCGTGTGCCTTCCGCGCATACGCCCGGCCTCAAAAATAAGACAGCATACAGCCGGGGTGGGTGGTTGGGCCCACCTGCTATTTCCGCTACCGGTTTGCACAAACTGGTACGAACCGGCTGAATACCGCCTCTGAAGAAAACACTCCACTTTTAATGGATAAAAGCATCCACTTGGATTCAGATGGACAATCCAATACCTTTTTTTTTTGGCAAGGAAGAAGGGCAGTACAGAAGAATGCCTGTCGCAGCAAAGTTTTTCCTAGCCTTTTTCCCGCTTTTCTTTAAATAAAGAAAAGAAGGATGTCATAGGATTCAATCTGGGTCGGTCAGCGGGACAAGAGGTTTAATCTTCCGAGCTTTTGGCCTTGTGCTATTTTGGCCCTATCCTCAGGGAACTTCTCTCTCACCAGAACTTCTCTTTCACACATTCTGGTGAGAAATAAGACTAAATCTCTGGTCCCAGTGACATTATCCAGGGACACTTATACTGTATTTCCCTTCATTCTTGACAGAAGGATGTGTTTCTTGACTGCCATCTAGTGTTCTGACCGGAACTCACAACTCATCTCTCTCTCTCCCTCTTTTGTTTTTCTGCAGGCAGAAAGCTTTGGCGTCCACCGGAGGTCGAAGTGTGCAAGCAGCTTGTGACTGGTGCGTATGAATTCACATATTATAGAATCTGTAACCCTGCCCGTATGGTGGGAAATAAAAATTTTCCCCTTGCCCCGGAAGAACTGGGAATTAAATTGGTGGCTTTGTCTGTAGGCAGACATGGTCTTCTGGCATTGATCTGTAGCTACATCCAAAGTGATTATCTCTCGGGCATCTCACAGATAAAAAATAAGAGCAGGTTTTCTAACTTCCCCAGCACTGGAACACCATTTGCTGTCCAATTCGCATCGGCTATTTGCATTAAAAAGGTAAAAGTCCCCTCAAAACAAAAATGAGAACAAGAAAAAGAGAATAAAAATGCAATGGCAAGGACGATAGGCATCTTAGCGCACTTATGCATGCCCCCTCTACTGACCACTTAAGTACTGTGTTTCCCCAAAAATTAGACCTTGTCTTATATTTTTTTGAACCCTGAAATAAGCGCTTAGCCTTATTGCCATGCGCTCAAAAGCCTGATTGGGCTTATTATCAGGGGATGTCTTATTTTGGGGGAAACAGGGTATGAGGTAATAGGGTATGAGGTATGAGGTAAGGTCCAAGGAAGTCAATTTGTGACTGAAACTGTGAAAATGTGTAGCTGAGACAACTGACTCAGGTAGGGCATTCCAGACTTTGACAACTCTATTACAGAAACCTTTTTTTTTATATAGTCAAGTTTAGAACGATTTACATTGAGTTTAAAGCGCTTGTTGCAGGTGTATTATTGCGATTAAAACAGAGAAAAAGTCATTTACAGATAAAACATTACTATGTACAATTTTGTATGCAATACCTAGGTCTGACTGCAAGTGACGCAGTTCTAAGTTATCCAAACCGAAAATTTACAGCCTCGTAGCATAAGGAATTCTATTGTGTATTCAAAATCCAATGAGGACCGGATTGTGGGGGCAATAAGATGACTTTGTATAAAAAAGAATACCACTTAGAGGGGGGCCGAAAGCCCTACTAAGCAGGTATATACAAAAGTATGAAGGCTATTGCTTAACGCATTGTAAGCCACCCTGAGTCTCCGGAGAAGGGCGGCGTATAAATTGAACCAATAAATAAATAAATAAATAAACTGGATTTGTTCCGTGGATCTGAAAGGACCATCACATCCCCTCTGTTCTTCCTTACAGGCTCTTTTCCCATGTCTGTGACCCCTTCCTTGATGACCCTCTTCCTCGGGAATATGTCCTCTACCTACGTCCCACCGGCCCGTTAGCGCGGAAGCTGACCGACTTCTGGCAACAGTCGAAACAGTTGTGTGGGAAAAACAAAGCCCACAACATCTTTCCCCACATCACACTCTGCCAATTCTTTATGGTGAGTCTGGACCGGAGCACCCGGAGTTCCTCCTTGAATTGGCAACGCGACTTTGAGGTCTGCGTCTCACCTTCTTGTGGGATGTCTTGCAGTGTGAAGACAGCAAGGTGGACGCTCTCTGTGAAGCCCTGCAGGCTACTGTGACCCGGTGGAGGTGCAAATTCCCTCTTCCTTTGCCTCTGGAACTCTATACCTCATCCAACTTCATCGGTCTCTTCGTTAAGGAGGACTGCGCGGAGATCCTGAAGAAATTCGGGGCGGACTTCGCGGCGGAAGCCACCGCTAAAGCTGGTGAGCAGGGAGCGGAATAACAGAACAGACTCTTCCCATTTAAATTCTGCTGAAATGGTCTGTGATGGTCAGGGATGGTATTCACTTACCTTCGCTACCGGTTCGCAAATGTGAGCATGCACGCGTGGTCGCTTTGCTCACACGCATCACCTCCGCGTATTCACAGGACTTTCTGTGCATGCACGGAGCGTCAAAAATGGGACGTGATTACATCCAGGCAGGTGGATGGAGCCTACCTCTGCCGCCGCTGCCGGTTCTCTCGAACCGGCTGAATACCACCACTGGTGCTGGTGCCTTTAGAATGGCTTTCCATGAGCTCAGGTAGACAAGCTTTCTTTGATGCCTCCTCAAATCCAGTTTGCTTTTGACGAGGGATCTTGAAGAACCCAAGGAAAGGGTTTGCCTTGAAAAGATCCCAGAAACAGAATCACAGAGTTGGAAGGGACCTTAAGGGTCTTTTAGTCCAACCCCCTGCTCAGGCAGGAAACCCTATACCATGAGCGCAGTGGTGGCGCAGTGGTTAGAATGCAGTACTGCACGCTATTTCTGCTGAGTGCTGGCTGCCTGCAATTTGGCAGTTCGAATCTCACCAGGCTAAGGTTGACACAGCCTTCCATCCTTCCGGGGTGGATAAAACGAGGACCCAAATTGTTGGGGGACAATATGCTGACTCTGTAAACCCCTTAAAGTGAGCTGTAAAAGCACTGTGAAGCAGTATATAAGTCTAAGTGCTATTGCTATTTCAGACAAATGGTTGTCCAATCTCTTCTTAAAAATCTCCAGTGTTGGAGCATCTACAACTTAAGGCCCCTTTATGGCCTGTGGACAACAACTCCCACTCACATGGCTGGCTGAGGAATTCTGGGAGTTGAAGTCATAAAGGGGACATATTTACCCACGCCCATGCTAGAGATTTACAGGAGTGGGATTTTCTTTGCCATGACATCTGCCCTGTTGGAATATTCTCCCATCCCTGAATTCAGGTTAGCTCCATCCCTCTTAGCATTCTGGAAGGTCCTTAAGGTCTGTTATGTCAGTAGGCTTGGGGGTCCAAGAGAACCAGTAACAATCTAGGATGGCTCCACTAATGTGGCTGATATATTTACTCTCTCCATGTGGCAAGTTGTTCCACTGGTTAATTGTTCTAACTGTCAGGAAATTTCTCCTTAGTTCTAGGTTGCTTCTCTCCTTGATTAGTTTCCACCCATTGCTTCTTGTCCTGCCTTCAGGTACTTTGGAGAATAGCTTGACTCCCTCTTCTTTGGGGCAGCCCCTGAGATATCGGAACACTGCTATCATGTCTCCCCTGGTCCTTCTTTTCCTCAAACTAGATACAATGACTCAGGCAACTGAATTACAGGTAGTTCTCAACTTGGTAACAGCATTTCTATTGCTATACAAAACAGTTGTTGAGATGCACCTGATTTTACCACCTTTCACACAGTTGTTAAGCGAATTTGGCTCCGCCCACTGCGTTTGCTTGGCAGAAACCAGCTGGAAAGGTTGCAAACGGTAATCACATGAACTTGGGGCCCTGCAACCATCATAAATAAATTACCCGAATTATGATCATGTGACTGTGAGGATGCTGTGGCAGTCGTAAGTGTGAGGATCCATCATAAGTCACTTTTTTTCAGCGCCATTGAAGGGCCACTAAAAATAGTTGTAAGTCAAGGGCCAACTGTACAATTCTGCATTAATGTATATTAGATAGATTGAGAAGGAAAATGGGGGGTTTGGGGGTGGAATCCATGAGAGCATTGATTGGTTCCCCTTTCAATAATGCTGCAAAAAATAGTATTTGTGAAGTTTCTGAAAGATGCCATAATTAATTCATAAGCCATGTGCCAAACTTCAAAAGAAATACAGTCATTTATTAGAAGCACCATTTCGGCAATATTCGGATGCAGTTAGAACTAATCCCAGGTAGATTTACGTTCCCCTATGACCCTGTCTCTCCCCTCCTCCCTGGCCATGTCATAAATCACACTCTCCAATTAACCACTTTGGCTGGCTGTGAAATCCAAGACCCTCCTACTGATGGCGGTAAGAAAGCATCTGTGGAATGTAGCTTCAGTTAGGGAAATCAATCAGCTCTATCAGTTCTCCCTCCCTCCTGCTCATGGCAACTTGAAAGCTTTGCAAGTTGACAGTATTTTTATATTCATTTTCTGCTTAGTAACTTCTGCTAACATCTGGTCATCCGTAACGCAAAATGAAATGCTGGATCCGTTGGACTTCCTGCTGTTCTCGATGGCATGCCGTTGACCACAATTTTCCTTCTTGTAGACGTCCATGTGGAACCCCACAAGAAGCAACTCCATGTGACCCTGGCTTACCACTTCCAAGCCAACCACTTGCCCGCCCTTGAGAAGTTGGCTCAGAGCATTGATGTCAAACTGGGCTGTGACTGGGTAGCTGCCATCTTCTCCCGTGACATTAGATTTGCCAATCATGAGGTAAGTTGGACTTGAAGAAACTTCTTGTAAAAACCAGGAAGATATTCTGAAATGGACTCACTAGGTCCATGGTGCTTCCTTGGCAGTATTATAGAAGTTTGTCACGTATTCTGGGATGGCCTCTTGATTTCTCGGTTGAGTCAAGGGTCTTGACTGCCCAGTCTTGCAAATAGTCCAAGAATTCTGTGCTGGGTTCTCAGAATTCAAATACTGCTAAAGGTAGTGAAGTAGGAACAAAAGAGTGGTGCGGTAGCCTAGAGGTGGAGCCCTCGCGTCACAATCAGGAGGCTGTGAGTTCGATCCTAGGTAGAGGCAGATATTTCTCTCTCTGGGCACAATGAGAATATATCTGCTGAACAAAACTCCGCATTGGTGACAAGAAGGGCATCCGGCCATTAAAATACTCTGATAGCTCCATTCAGTTGCCCAGACTCTACCCACAAGGGATTATGGGGTCATTAAAAGATGATGATGAAGTGAAGTAGGAACAAAAGATTATTTATTTGGGGATGGGAATTCCAGAAGCTTTAGCCTTAGAATTTCTCCCTGAGAATCCATGGTTAGGGGAAAAGTAGAATAGAATATAGAATAATAGAATTGGAAGGGACTTTGGAGGTCTTCTGGCTTAACCCTCAGCTCCATCAGGAGACTTCCATTTCAGACAAATGGTTGTTCATTCTCTTTGAAAGCTTCCAGTGATAGAGCACTCACAAATTCTGAAGGCAAGGTATTCCACTGGTTGATTATTCTCACCATTAGAAAATTTCTCCTTGGTTCTAGGTTGCTTCTCTCCTTGATTAGTTTCCATCCACTGTTTCTTAGTTTCAATCCATTGTTCACATATTTTGAAGGATTGGAAAAAGGAGCCCAAAGCAAGAGATTTATTGGTCAGTGCTCAATTTCTTCCTCTTCCTCTTTTCCAGACCCTGCAAGTCATCTACCCCTACACCCCACAGAACGATGACGAACTTGAACTCGTGCCAGGAGATTTCATCTTCATGTCTCCTGTGGAACAAATCACAACTAGCGAAGGCTGGATTTATGGTACTTCTTTTGCCACGGGGTGCTCAGGATTGTTGCCAGAGAATTATATCACCAAAGCCGATGAATGTGGCACTTGGGTTTACCATGGGTGAGTAATTCCATCTTCCATGGTTTCTAATATTTTCATGGGGAATAACCCTAAACCCATAAGAACTTTTCTTGATGATGTATGTGTGAAATAGCTGAGTAGACATACCTTATTTTTTGGAATATAAGATGCACCTTTTTCCCCCCAAGAGAGGGAGAGAGAGGAAGGGAGGGAGAGAGGGAGGGAGAGGGAGAGAGAGAGAGAGAGAGAGAGACAGAGACAGAGACAGAGAGAGACAGAGACAGGAGACAGGAGACAGGAGACAGGAGACAGGAGACAGGAGACA
>WNWU01000047.1:10202024-10214658 GCA_012654045.1 Ptyas mucosa | reverse complement strand
CAAAATCCCCATTCCCTCCCCACTCCAGGGGAAGGATACTGCAAAATCCCCATTCCCTTCCCACTCTGGGGCCAGCCAGAGATGGTATTTGCTGGTTCTCCGAACTACTCAAAATTTCTAGATCCTGTTGGATAGCACCCCTGGATCTGGCCTGCGGGGCCATCCTGGAAAATGTAAGGGGCCTGCCCGTGTCGCTTTAGCCCCGTCTACCCAGTGCGAAGAGGAAACATGGCAGCAGTTTGGGGAGTGGCGTCAAGCTGGCCACACCCACCCAGTCAGCCACACCCACCCAGTCAGCCACACCCACCCAGTCAGCCACACACCCCTCCCAAGATCAACCACAGCCCTGATGTGGCCTTCAATAAAATTGAGTTTGACACCGCTGGTCTAAAGCAGAGATCCCGAACCTTGGAGCGTGTCCCAGTATTGGGCCGTGGCCCATTTGGACTCGGGCTCCACAAGCAGCAGGCGAGCTGTGCACGCAGCTCCATTTGCGTGAGTGGCGGGCACTCGCGTATGCACGCGAAGCTCCATTTGTGCGAGTGCTGCTACTTGTGCAAGCGGAGCTGCGCGTGTAAGCACACATGCCGGCCGCTCACACGGAACTATTTCCTCTCCCACTCTGCAAAACCTCCCTTTCTCACACCTCCCCAGGACTGCCTTGCTTGCCACTGGCGCAGTTTGGCTGCAGCGTCTCCACTGACATTGATTTGTGTCAATGACGTCAATTGTGTCCCTCGGGTCAAACAATGTCACCGGCGGAATGATCTCCGACCTCTGCCCCTTCCCCAGGAGTCCATGGAAATGAAATTCTGCAATGCCCCACTGCAAGTCTCACGTTTTCCAGAGTGACAATGTGATAACACACCACTCAAAATGAACTAAGCTTTTAAAAAGGAATACACGTTGGATAGAAACATTGTTTTTTGCAGCACGACTGCCATCTAGAGGCCGAATGTGGTTACTGCCTTGCAGGTCACAGTTTTAGCTGCTTTTTCTCCCCAAAAATGCAATCATAGGGAAATGATCTGCCCAAATTTGTTAAAACCTACGATAGCTCATGTGATCAATTTGAAATCAGAAATGGTAACAAAGCCAAAATATTCTCTTTGAGAAAAACTCAATATCAGCTGATTTCCAATGTCTTCTCTATTAAGTCAAATGAACAGCAAATAGAATACAGTATAAATAATAATACTACAGGTAGTCCTTGAATTATGACCGTAATGTGATCCAACTGATTTTTTAGGACTTTATTTATTGATTTTATGAAATGTTAGGTAGTCCCAGATTTACAACATTCATTTAGTGACCGTTCAAAGTTGAAACGGTACTGAAAAAAGGGACTTGTGACCATTTTTCACACTTACGACCTTTGCAGCATTCCCAGAGTCACGTGACTTACCTTCAGAGGCTTGGCTACTGACTCACATTTATGACGGCCGCAGAGTCCCGTGATCAACTTTTGTGACCTTCCGACGAGCAAAGTCAATGGGGAAGCCAGATTCACTCAACAACCATGCGACTCATTTAAGAACTGCAGTGAGTCCCTTAACAAAGGAAGTGAGAAAAGAAAAATGGAGCAAACTCACTTAACGAATTTCTCACTGAACAACATAAACGTTGGGCTCAATTGTGGTCGTATCTCAAGTTCACTCTGGCCGATTTATACAATACTAAATGTTTATCAGGGATCGTGAAGGGAACCAGTGGTTCTCAATGGATGCGGTTTTCTTAAAAGCTGGAAGTAAATAGCAATAGCAATAGCTCTTAGACTTATATACCACTTCACAGTGCTTTACAGCCCTCTCTAAGCGGTTTACAGTGTCAGCATATTTGCCCCCAACAATCTGGGTCCTCATTTAACCGACCTTGGAAAGGTGGAAGGCTGAGTCAACCTTGAGTCGGTCAGGATCGAACTCCTGGCTGAGGGCAAAGTTAGCCTGCAATACTGCATTCTAACCACTGTGAAAGGAAGGAAAGAGGGAGGGAGGGAGGGAGGGAGGGAGGAAGGAAGGAAGGAAGGAATAGCACTTAGACTTATATACCGCTTTACAATATACTTTACTTTACAGCCCCCTCTAAGCAGTTTACAGAGTCAGCCCCCAACAATCTGGGTCCACATATTGGCCCCAACAATCTGGGTCCTCATTTTACCGACCTTGGAAGGATAGAAGTCTGAGTCAACCTTGAGCCTGGTGAGATTTGAACCGCCAAATGTCTGGCAGCCGGCAGTCAGCAGAAGTAGCCTGCAGTACTGCACTCTCTAGGGGACGCAGTGGCTCAGTGGCTAAGATGCTGAGCCTGTCAATCGAAAGTTTGGCAGTTCAGCGGTTTGAATCCCTAGTGCTGCGTAACGGGGTGAGCTCCCGTGACTTGTCCCAGCTTCTGCCAACCTAGCAGTTCGAAAGCACGTAAAAAATGCAAGTAGAAAAATAGGGACCACCTTTGGTGAGAAGGGAACTGCGTTGGATGCTGCAAACGGTCGTAAACATAGCCTGGTTGCCAAGCATCCGAAGTCCGGCCATGTGACTGCAACGGTCGGAATTTCGAATCCAGGTTGTAAGTGCCTCCTGGTTCTGTCGAAACGTCCAATGGTCGCTAAGGGACTGTTCATAAGTCGAGGACAACCTGTTCCCAAAGATGATATCCGTAGCCTGTCCCAGAACATCATGGCCCCTATGGGCAGAGTAAAGATTTCCCGTTATTCTTTGACCCATCTTCAAGGTCTTTTTAAGGGTGGGAAGTCACAATTGTCCTAGCTTGCAAAAAAGCCACTTTGGCCCTCAGCGTCTTGCAAGACGCAGCCGTGTCCTTCATTTTGAGCCCCGTGTCTCCGTACAGGCGAGGCTCTTCTTGAAAGCAACACTGTCATCCATCACATCTATTGTTCTCCGTCGCTGCGCTGTGTGCAAACCGCATATCATATCCTGAAAGGTAAGCCGGTGGGTGGGTGGGTTGAGGTTGGTTTCCCTGAGGGACACCCCAGGCCCAGTCTGTCCTAGGGATGAAACAGAACGCTTGCTCCTACGTTTCTGTAAGATTCTGTTTCACTCAGTCAGAACTGTGATTGACGTGCACGCAACGTTCCGTTGATAAAAGCAGAGAGCTAGGAGACCAAATTTGTTGATCGGAAAGGAAACACAAACATTTGCAAATGGCGTGTATTATTATGAAGGGTTGGTGTCAGATGCTTTTTTTATATTACGCTCCTTCCTTCCTTATTCTTTCTGTCCACTTCCTTCCTTCTTTCCATCCTTTCTTTCCTGCTTTCCTTCCTTCCCTCCCTCTTTTTTCTTTCCTTCCTTCCTTCCCTTTCTTTCCTCCCTCTCTGCCTCTTTCTTTCCATCCTTTCCCTCCTTCCTTCCCATTTTCTTTTTCTCTTTTTTCTTTCTTTCTTTTTCTTTTTTTCTCTTTCCTTCCTCCCCTCTTTCTTTCCTCCCTCCCTTTTTTCTTCCTTCCTTCCTTCCTTCCTTCCTTCCTTTCTTTCTTCCTTCCCTCTTCCTTCTTTCTTTCTTCCTTCCTTTCTTTCTTTCCTTCCTTCCTTCCCTCTTTTTCTTTCCTCCCTCCCTCTTTCTTTCTTTCTTTCTATAGGCTTGCAACAAGAAAATAACCTGAAGATTCGAGTCGAGCCAGGGTTGTTTGAATGGACCAAATGGGTGCCAGGGAATTCTCTGCCAGCCTGGATCCCACCCCCGGATTTAGCTGCAGCTAGTTTGAGTGTTGATACAACATACAGGTAAGATCAACTGTTGCAGGGGTTGGGAATGTCTGGTTTAATGAAAAGAAGGACTTATGAACAACTTAATCAAGGAGAGAACCAACCTACAGTTAGAACAATTACTCAGAGGAAGGACTCGCCTCCGGAAGTTGTGGGTGCTCCAACCTCCAAACTGGAGGTTTTCAAGAAGAGATTGGATAACCATTTGTTTGGAATGGTATGGAGTCTTCTGCTCGAGCAGGGGGTTGGACTATATGACCTCCAAGGTCCCTTCCAATTCCATTATTCTCTTATTTGTTTGTATTTATTTGTTTCGATTGATTCATCTCACAAACCCAATTCTGTGAGGTTAATGGAGTGCAAAGTAATAAGAAAAACAAAACAAAACCAAAAAGCAGAAAGACAAGAACAGAGAATGGTAGCTGAGCTTTTTCTTCTTACAATACTTGGATTTTTTTGCTTTCTTCTTCTTCTTTTAACGTCCACAGACCTCATTTAGCCGTGAACAAATTAGGAATTTCTGAATCGTATGAAACCTACATCAGCAGAAGTTTCCAGGTCACCAAGGAAATTCTAAGTGAATGCAAAGCTAAAGGCAAGTATAATTGCATCCTGAGGAAGAGAAGAACAGTAACATTAGATTAAGAGATACAGGCAGACCTTGACTTACAACGGTTTGTTTAGTGGCGATTTACAATGGCACTGAAAAAAGCGACTTACAACCGTTTTTCATACTTCCAACCGTTGTAGCATCCCCACAGTCACACCATCAAAATTCAGATAATTGACAACGGACTCGTATCTATGATGGTCACAGTGTCCCGGGGTCGTGTGATTCCCTTTTACGACCTTCTGACCAGCAAAGTCAATGGGGAAGCCGGATTCACATAACAACTGGGTTCCTAACTTAACAAGTGCAATGATTCACTTAACAACGGTGGCAAGAAAAGGCGTAAAATGGAGCAAAACAAATGTCTTCGCTTAGCAGCAGAAATTTTGGGCTCAGTTGTGGTCGTAAGTCGAGGGCTACCTGTGTATGTAACGCTGCCACTCAAGATTACGGTAGGATAGGATTGTAAAGACAAGGCAGAAGAGAAAACCATTGTCCTGCTTTACGACGGGAAACTCATGAACATTGTAAATAGGCTTTCTCTCTTTTTTAAAAAAAAGTTGTAAACGGCAAACCTCTCTATTCTGTTACGTACAAAGTTAAGAAAAAAAAATAAGAAGGCCCATCCCATGTAAAGAGCCACTCTTGGGAAAAAGATGGCACGAGAATTTATTGTTGCTTGATCTCCTCCCATTGACTGTGTGGACCTTGATTTAAACTCATTTAACTTTGGCCAAAAGCATTAATCCAATTAATGACTAGATAGTTCTTTTCTTCCCCATTTCAAATGTCTCGAACCTTACCTCTACATTGAGTTGGGTGGGTTGGGTTGGGTTGGGTTGAGTCAGGTTGCCTTGCATTGGATTGCATTGGGTTGGGTTGGGTTGGGTTGAGTTGTATTGTGTTGGGTTGTGTTGGGTTGAGTTGAGTTGCATTGGGTTGGGTTGGGTTGGGTTGCATTGGGTTGGGTTGGCTTGCAATGCATTGGAAATGCATCTTATGGAAATGGTTATGTTGAATAAAGGAAGAAGAGAAAGGAAATTCTACCAGAGATTGTGGGAAAGCAAGATAGGAAGAAATTGATTATAAGTAGACAAAAAACTGCTGTCTGTGTGTAGTGAGTTGCATTATGTTGAGTTGGGTTGGGTTGAGTTGGGTTGGGTTGAATTGAGTTGCATTGTGTTGGCTTGGCTTGGCTTGGCTTGGCTTGGCTTGCAATGCAATGCATTGGGTTGGAAAAGCACCTTATGGAAATAGTTACGTTGAATAAAGGAAGGAGAGAAAGGAGATTCCACCAGAGATTGTGGGAAAGCAGAATAGGAAGAAATTGATTATAAGTAGACAAAAAAACCCCCGGTATCTGTGTAGAGTGGTTCTCTACTTTCTCAACTTCTCACTATCTTCAGCTCAAAAGGACAGCCTTTTGGAGCTGCTTTGGACTGGAAAACCCACCAGCCTCATCAAACCCACGTCAAAGCTTTGCATCTGGGCCCCAGAGAGCTCATCCCTGGGAAACTTAAATCCACGTAATTCTGTGTTTATCTGTTGTTATTGTTTTGTTTTGTTTTGTTTTGTAACTGCAGGGAATAACATTTTGATTGTGGCACACGCATCCTCTCTGGAGGCCTGTACCTGCCAGCTACAAGGACTGTCACCGCAGAATTCGAAGGATTTTGTCCAGATGGTCCGGAAGGTGATTGACATGCTGACAAGATAAAGCTCTTTAGATGTGGTTTTGTTTGTGCCCAGATGAAAATCTTCTTACGCGACTCCAAAACATGCTTTATTCAGTCAGGCGTGATCCCTAAGCTTATTGTCTGAGCGCAAGAACCCCATGAGCAGGGGAGATGGCTTGAAAGGGATTGTCCCCTACATCATTTGGACAACCAGTTGGTAATGCCCATGAAATTGTGCACGTCGATGCACATTTGCAGAGCAATTAATTCTGACTGTGCATGATAGACTTCGCGTTTCGAAAAGGTTATTTCAGCCTCCGCTTCTCTTTTGTATTTGCAACACGTGTGTTGCTTCCACGCACCCGGAACAAAATCGCAAATGTGTAGAGGAAGTGCATGGCTAAAAGGTATTTTTTTCCCCTCTCCAAACACAACCTAAATAATGTTATTTGACCAATCATACCGAAATCCAGGTACTGGCTTGCAACGTCTTGGCTAGAATGGAATAAGAATAGAATAGAGCTGGAAAGGGACCTTGGAGGTCTTCTAATCCAGCCCCCTGCTCAAACAGGAGAACCTAGACTATGTCAGACAAATGACTGTCTCGTCTCTTCTTAAAACATATGAAGAACAGTTGCATATAAACATAAGAAGAACGGTTGCAGGAAGTGGGTATGTCTAGTTTAATCAAAAGAAGGACTAGGGGAGACATGATAGCAGTGTTCCAATATCTCAGGGGCTGCCACAAAGAAGAGGGAGTCAAGCTATTCTCTAAAGCACCTGATGTCAACTTGCAAAGCTTTCAAATTGCCATGAGCAGGAGGGAGGGAGAACTGATAGAGCTGATTGATTTCCCTAACTGAAGATACATTCCATACATGCTTCCGTACTGCAATCAGAAGGAGGGTGTTGGATTTCACAGCCAGCCAAAGTGGTTAATTGGAGAATGTGATTTATGACATGGCCAGGGAGGAGGGAAGAGACAGGGTCATAGGGGAACGTAAATCTACGTGGGATTAGTTCTAACTGCATCCGAATATTGCCGAAATGGTGCTCCTAATAAATGACTGTATTTCTTTTGAAGTTTGGCTCATGGCTCATGAATTAATTAGGGCATCTTTCGGAAACTTCACACCTGAGGGCAGGACAAGAAGCAATGGGTGAAAACAACTTAGAGAAGCAACTTAGACCTAAGGAGAAATTTCCTGACAGCTAGAACAATTAATCAGTGGAACAACTTGCCTCCAGAAGTTGTGAATGCTCCAACACTGGACGTTTTTAAGAAGATGTTGGACAACTATGTGTCTGAAGTGGCGTAGGGTTTCTTGCCTAAGCAGAGGGTTGGACTAGAAGACCTCCAAGGTCCCTTCCAACTTTTGTCATTCTGTTAAAACTCTCGCTGATGTTTCTTTTCCTTCCATTCAGATTCCCTACCTGGGCTTCTGCTGTTGTGAAGAGCTTGGAGATACTGGACTTTGGCAACTGACCGATCCACCTATCCTGCCACTCACTCACGGACCAACCGGCGGATTTAACTGGAGAGAAACTCTGCTCCAAGAATAAAGCCAAAAAAGTTTGGGGGGGGGAGTCAGAAGGACAGGGAAAAAAAAGTTTCTTAAAAAGTGGAGCACGTCTCTCACCTCCTCGAAAGTTTTTTTTTTAAAAAACAAACAAACAAAAAACAGGAAATATTGATGGTAGAGAAAATTACTCCTACCCCTGGAAATGGCTTTAAAAATAACAGTTAAGCGTATCTGCCACCGAACAGCACTTCTAGGGGGGGAAAAAAATAGCAAATATAGCATCTGCTTGGATTGTGGAAAAATATAACGGTATTCCAACTTATTTTCATTCTTTGTCTCTTCAGTCTCCTGTCCAGCAGATAAGTCTCTCTGATGTAAGCCATTGAGTTTTAATGTATATCTCTATGTATGTATTTATGTGTGTATATATATATATATATATATATATATATATATATATATATATATATAATTTCAAGAATTTTTTTAAAATTTGGAATTAAGGTCTAAGGAAGGAAAACTTGTTTTCACTGCCTTCTGTATAATTGTTAGCAACGAAGTCGTAAACTATGGATTTCATTTCATGTTAGTTTTTTTTCCCTTTTCTCAAAGTACAATTTTGTAAAATTGTACAATTTTGTAAAATTATTTTTCTGTGGAAGAAAAAGTTCAGGTCAAAACAGAGAAGGCTGCCTAACGTAACAGTGTATCTAATTTTTCTAGCATTGTCAGGACAGGGTTTACGAACTGATATTCGAAATGAACAAAAGGAATCGGAATGCAAAAAAAAAAGGAGAGAGATTTTTATACAGGGAACTCTTGTTTGCACACTAAAGATGTCCAGGTAATCTTTTGACTTACAACCACAAACTGAGCCCAAAAGTTCTGTTACTAAGCGAGACAATCGTTAAGTGAGTTCCGCCCCATTTCATGACCTTTCTTGCCACAATTAAGTGAATTACTGCCCTTGTTCAGTTAGTAACCCGGTTGTTAACTGAATCTGGCTTCCCCGTTGACTTTGCTTGTCAGAAGGTCGCAAAAGGACATCATGTAACCCCGGGACACTGCGATCGTCATAAATATGAACCAGTTGCCAAGCGTCTGGATTTTGATCACATGACCATGGAGATGCTGCAATGGTCAAAAGTATGGAAAACGGTCATTTGTCGTTAGTTACAAAGTTGTGTCCGACTCATCGCAACCTTATGGACAACTTTCTTCCAGGCCTTCTTGTCCTCTACCATCCCCCAGAGACCATTTAAGCTCAAAATGGTCATGGGGTGTTGTGACCCAGGCCCAAGTAGGTATCAGTTCGAAAACAAACAGACTTTATTAGAACAGCTGAGAATTAACTCATTCTCAGTCTAGTCCAAACTAATTCAAAACAAATTCTTCATAACACAACTCTTTAGCCTTATCACCAACTTTGGTCTAATTCGGCAACCTGCCAAAGGCTTTTCTTGGCAAAAGTTCAGAAGCAGAAGACGCCGACAAGAAATGAATACAGTGAAACAAGAAACAAATCTATCAACGTTGTTTTCCGACAAAGAGGCCAAGCTGTTGCTGGTCTTTTAAGCCTTCTGGGAGGGGCCAATCATCTCTTGGCCCTACTCCCAAGTCGTCCTTTTTGCTTCACCTGCTCTTGCCTTCTGGCAGCTCTTCTCATGCGTGCACTAGGAACAGGCTCCTCCTGTTCCTCTGCCTCTCTACTGTCAGCCTCTGGAGGCTCTGGAATTTGTGCATCACTCCCCGATGGCCCTGGCCCCATCTCTGCCTCCGATGCAGAGCCCTCGTCCGGGCCTTCCCCAGCCTCCAGGACTGGCCCATGTTCTTCCTCAGCCTCATCACTGTCAGACTCCACTGCCAGCTCCTCAGGCTGCTGACGGACCATAACATAGGTCAGGGTTTTTTTTCAGCGCCGTTGCAACTGGGAATGGTGACTGAACAAAGGGTTGTAAGTCAGGGACTACCTACGTTATCTCGCCATACTGGAAAAACCTCAAGGGAAACAATTGTCTAGTTAAAGAGACTGGAGAAACTCTGTACTTTATTGGCAATGATGTATTTCAACCACGATCAGCACCTCTTGATGTTAAGAGTCAACCGTGTTGAGCCTACAACTCAAAAGATGGACAAGTTGGGCAGGCACGTTGAATATGTGATTTTGTGGCCCTTAAAGCCATCGTCTTCAACCCTCATGAGACAGCTCTTCCGTGCATTTTTTTTCCTTTCTTTTTCATAAATATTGCTCAGAAAAGTCACCGTTAAGTACTCTTTTCATCGACTGCAAGACAACGATTCTTCTCTATAAATGTTTAATTATCCTCCCCACCCCTATTTTTCCCTCTTCCTGATGCTTCAGAATATCGATTTTTCAAAACTTCACAAGTTCCTTACAACGATTGGTTTCCGCAAAGGTTCGGATGGTCTTGTTTTGTTCTTTTTGTACATTTGTCCTAACTGGTTTTTTGGGGGGGCAGTTAGCATTCAGAATTCCTTGCGCGAAGAAGCCACTGAAAGTTGTTCTCACTTTGTGGCTGTTTTGTACCCAGAGCCGGTCCTATCCTGAGGCAGAGGGAAGCAAGGGTCTTAGATGGAAGGGCTTCCGTCTGTGACTCTGAGACACTATGAGAAAAAGTCCTGTCCTGCAGGATGATTTAAACGTGGTTGCCATTGGAACAGCTCTTAGATTAAACACGCAAGATCTGATCCTGGATATATCTAGTCATGGGATTAAGCTGGATGGTAATCTTGAGCATTCAAAATATTATGACGCCTGTTGACTTTCCTGCTGTGAACTTGGGGACTGAGAATTAAAGAGGGGAGGCCTAGTTGCTAACAGAAGTAGACGAAGCAATTTAATAACAGCTTGATATAAGAGAGGCTGTATCGTTAAAAATTCACCCAGAAAATGCGAGTTCAGAATTCATAGAAATGGGGGGAGTGGGGTTTGTCTTTCGGATAAGTCTGTTTTTCGGTGCCATTTTAATGTTGTTTAAATGCTTCATTGAATCGATCAGCCATTGGTTTATCAAATGGTTTGAAGAACATGATACTTTTCATCCATTTTAGGCAGCTTCAAGGTACCTCTTTTACCTGCAACTAACTCAAAGCCAGTATAAAACCTCCAAGTATTATTATTATTATTATTATTGGGGGTGTCCGGTTGGGAACAATAAGTATCTTAAGATAGTTTCACCAGACATGAAGTTGGCCCCAGCAGATACCGCCTCTTACAAATAAGTTATGCCAACGCTAAACTTGGTTAACTAGGGTTCATACATTACCAGTAGTCCTCCACTTGGGAGCAGATCCTCTGTTGCTAAGCAATGCCGTTGTTATGTGAGATGCGGTCGGTTTTATGATTCTTGTTCCTGAGGTGGTTAAGTGAATTGCGTGGTCATTAAGGAAATCCAACTCCCACCCCCATTGTCAGAAGACCCCTGGGAAGGTCACGAACGGCCATCACATGACCACGGGGATGCTGCAGCCATCATAAATATATGCCGGTTGCTGAATGCTTACAGGTTGTAAGTCATTTTGTCAGCACTCCCCACAGTTGCTAAACGAATAGTTGTAAGTTCAAGGACGACCTATATTCCTTAGTGGTACAAGTGACTTAGATGCAGGGTTGAAATCTACTTACCTTCCCTACCGATTCGGAAGTGCACGCGCCATCATCACGTTTGATTTTGGACCCTCTGCGCATCCGCAAAGCAGGTTACTTCCTGGTTTTAACTCACCCGGATGTCATTACTTCCTGGTTTTAACCAGGAAGTAATGATATCCGGACAGGTGGGAGGAGCCTCACGCTGCCGCTACTACCAGTTTGCCGAATCACACGACGATGACGCTACAGGTTCGCTCGAACTTGAGTGAACTGGTAGCATTTCACCCCTGCTTAAATGGTAGAACAATCAGCTTCAATTCCGTCCAAAATATCGTGCTACCCTAAAGTAACCATCGGAATGGTGCTCCCTTTTAATCCACATACCAAAGTCAACCCTACTGCCAAGGTGAATCTTTCTTCAACCGCGGTGGCGATCGGTCCCGTCGACCACCGCCTTCACGACTGCACCTCAAAAGGCTCAAAGACTAGTTCAGTGTAGCACCAAGTTGGTTCTCTGGGCACATAGCTTACGCCTCCTTGTTTGACACCTTCCTGAATTCTGCCAAAGGATAGGGCTGGCCAGCTCCGAACAGAGCTGCCACCTGGCCGGGTTCGAATACCTAATAATGCCATTTGCATCTTACATATATATATATAGATAGATAGATAGATAGGATAAGCTTTTGCTTTTAAAAAGGAACTTTCCACCGAGGGTAGCAGAGGGAGCTACGCCGATCCCTGAAAGCTCCTTGTGTGCAATATGTAAATTTACTTAAATTATGTATATTCTACCCATGTAAAAGTAAGCCAGGCATTCTGAAAAGTGTTATTTTTAACCAGGGATGTACAGTCAAGAGGATGCAGCTGAGAGCAGGAGAACAATTGCAGGCTTTGTATTATGCAGTTGGTTGCTGCTAGTATTTTTGGGAATGTATACATATGTGTATAGACACACACACCCCTGTAAATACATACATACGTGTATGTATGTACGTATGTATGTATGTATGTATGTATGTATGTAATTTAAAATATTTTTGGCTATGTACAGATATTCTAAAAACGAACCGAGAATCTAGCTGCTTCTTCAGGCTGGTTTTTCTGGAAGAGTCTTTGCGATCTTTGAACCGTGTTTGACAATCAATGCCGACCTATTGTTGACTGATAATGTATTTAATTGGGGCGGGAATTTTCTTTCTTTCTTCTTTTTTTTCCCGCACTGACAGCTTGCAGGTTGTTTATACTTAATGATGTACTGTACAAGAAAGAAAGAAAGAAAGAAAAAGAAAGAAAGAAAGAAAGAAAAGGGAGAGGAAGGAAGGAAGAGAGAGAGGAAGGGAGGGAGGGAAGGAAAGAAAGGAAGAAAGAAAGAAAGAAAGAAAGAAAGAAAGAAAGAAAGAAAGAAAGAAAGAAAGAAAGAAAAGAGAGAGGAAGGAAGAGAAAGAGGGAGGGAGGGAAAGAAAGAAAGAGAGAGAGAGAGAAAAGAGAGGAAGG
>WNWU01000047.1:10189024-10201308 GCA_012654045.1 Ptyas mucosa | reverse complement strand
AATAGAATAGAATAGAATAGAATAGAATAGAATAGAATAGAATAGAACAGAGTTGGAAGGGACCTTGGGGGACTTCTAGTCCAACCCCCTGCTTAGGCAGGAAACCCTACACCACTTCAGACAAATGGTTATCCAACATCTTCTTAAACACTTCCAGTGTTGGAGCATTCACAACTTCTGGAGGTAAGTAGTTCCACTGATTCATTGTTCTAACTGTCAGGAAATTTCTCCTTAGTTCTAGGTTGCTTCTCTCCTTGATTCGTTTCCACCCATTGCTTCTTGTTCTACCCTCAAGTACTTTGGAGAATAGCTTGACTCCCTCTTCTTTGGGGCAGCCCCTGAGAGATTGGAACACTGCTATCATGTCTCCCCTAGTCCTTCTTTTCATTAAACTAGACATACCCAGTTCCTGCAACCGTTCTTCGTATGTTTTAGCCTCCAGTCCCCTCATCGTCTTTGTTGCTCTTCTAACGGTGGTTTCCAATTTGGCAGGAAGGACAACTAAAACAGGATGTGGTAGACCCTTTCTAAACCCTTTCTCAAAGGGTACATAACAAATAGATTGGGATATTATTCTCCCTCTCCCATCATAACTAAGGAACAGACATCGCAAGTTGCATAAAATTTACGAGGGAGTGAGTCCCACAGAGAAAAAAGGGATTTAAAAAGAGTTGGAAGAGACCTTGTAGGCCATCTAGTCCAACCCCCCACCCAAGCAGGAGACCTTACACCATTTCTGACAGATGGCAGTCCAGTCTCTTCTTGAAAGTTTCCAATGATGAAGCTGTCATAACTTCCGAAGGCCACTTCTGTTCCGTGGGTTGATTGTTCTCACTGTCAGGAAATTCCTCCTTATTTCTAGGTTGAATCTCTCCTTGTTCAGTTTCCATCCATTATTCCTTTTCTGGCCTTCGGGTGCTTTGGAAAATAGCTTGACCCCCTCCTCTCTGTGGCAGCCCCTCAAATATTGAAACACTTGCTATCCTGTCTCCCCTGGTCCTTCTGTTCCCTAGACTAGCCAGGCCCAGTTCCTGCAACTGTTCCTTGTATGTTTTAGCCTCCAGTCCAGTGGTAGGTTTCAAATTTTTTTACTACCGGTTCTGTGGGTGTGGCTTGGTGAGCGTGGCAGGGGAAGGTTACTGCAAAATCTCCATTTTTTCCCAATCAGCTGGGACTTGGGAGGCAGAGAATAGATGGGGGCGGGACCAGTCAGAATTTTTACTACCGGTTCTCCGAACTACTCAAAATTTCCGCTACCGTTTCTCCAGAACTGGTCAGAACCTGCTGAAGACCCACTTCTGCTCCAGTCCCCTAATCATCCTGTTTGTCCTGAATCATCCCAATAAATTTGGTTTTCGGTTCTTTTGGGGTTTGGCAAGAATGCACTTCATTGCAAGATGCGGGACTTTTTTTATACCTCTTATTTACAAGGACAGTCCTGTTTTCACTTCCTCTAAAGTCCATCAACAGCACTGGATAACCAATGGAACACAAGCATTGTACGAGTACATGGGATAAACATTGAATAAGAGGAGGGATTTAGGTAGCACTACTCGGAAGGGGTTGTGCTGGAAGCAGAATCAATCGAGTAAGTGCAACACCACATTTCTACAAATCAAAGTGTTATGGCAAGGTTGACATGGCCGCTTGGAAGGATGTCCATGATTTTTGGGGGTGCACGGGGGGTGGGGGTTGAAATAGATAAGTGTTGGGGCTATCTGCCTGCTGTGAATCAGAGGTGGGTTTCAGCAGGTTCTGACGAACCGGTAGCGGAAATTTTGAGTAGTTCGGAGAACCGGTAGTAAAAATTCTGACTGGCCCCGCCCTCATTTATTCTCTGCCTCCCGAGTCCCAGCTGATCGGGAGAAAATGGGGATTTTGCAGTAACCTTCCCCTGCCACGCCCACCAAGCCACACCCACAGAACCGGTAATAAAAAAAATTGAGACCTACCTCTGCTGTGAATCAACATGGCAATGTGTTTGCAAGTGGAAGTAACCAGGAATAGCTTGTAATGGTTATGATTAGCATCAGGGTTAAGGAAGATGATAAGAGAGAGTGTTCTGACCCAGCCTTAGCAGAAACAAGAAACTGATTCCTTGTTCCGAAAACTCCTCTCTATTTATCTCTTGTGAATTAATGGCATTCACCCACCGAAAAGTCCAGGCAAGAGTCCTTCAAAAGTTAACTGCAGTAACAGACCTTATCAGTTCCTTGGTGAGCTCCCAGCCGCATAGCTGCAAATTAAGTTTTGGCAGGCGGTCTCGGTGGCATGAAACAGAATGAGCGAAATCTTCAGAAATACGAACGGTTGTCTCCTATGAGACAACCATTCCCCTTTCCTTCTATTTTATTCCCCAGCCAGGGAGGGGCCATTCAGCGTCCACGTGTGCTCTGCTTCCCGAGTCGACTCCTTGTCCTCCGTTGTTCTCCTCTCCTAACTGCTCTGCGCATTCGTGCATCTGGAACAGGCCCCAGCTGTTCTTCCTCCCCCCCTTATCTCCACCTCTGAAGGCAGCTGACTCTCCGGTGGCTGGGAAATGTTGGACGGCCCTGGCTCTCTCTCTGCTTCTGACGCAGAGTCCATCGGAGCCTTTCCCAGACTCCAGAGCTGGCCCAAGTTCCTCTCCAATCTCCTCATTGCCTGAGTCTGCCACCAACTCTGTTGGCAGCTGGCAGGCCAGGCCACAACAGAGAGAAAGAGAGAGGTGATAGGCAGGCAGGCAGGCAGGCAGGCCGATGTCACTGGAGCATTGTGCTTCACAAAGACAAAAATCCATGTTCCTTAAGGAACCAGCAGTCGGCCTTTCCTGCAGAAGTGTGACGTGGCTTGTCCCATTTGTACGAGAGGCAATTCAGGATGCACCCACCAGGAAGCTGTGAGATGCATGCACAATGCACCTTGCAAGAACTCGTAGTTGAGCTGCGCTTCGACGCTCAGCACAAAGTGAAGTGTGGGACGCTCTACAAAGAGAGGTTCAGATTTCCCACAAGCTTGGAGATCAGTTGACCCTTTGCTGTGAAGGAAACTGTGAAGCTACGGGGGAAGGGGGGAGGAGTCAAGAGGAAGAGGGCTGACTTACTACTGATGAAGTCATGGTACATGACTTTTGGCTGCTCTGTAGAAAAGGAGAAGTTGTCAGCAACCCCCCTGAGATTGAAAGTGGAGAGGAAGCTGATCAGGCATCACCTCAAGATGACTTGCCTTCCTCAGGTCTGGGTGCTGGCTTTCCTATCACTGCGAGGTACGTAACGCCCAAAGCGTCTGCTCGAATTCTGCGCCAGGCGTTCGGTTCTGAGATATCTTTGTGGCTTTCAGAAAACCCGCAGGGTAGAGGATCCTGTAGCTTCTTTAGAAATCAGGCTTGCCTCAGCTTCACCTCCTTCGAATGGGTGTTGAGACCAAGCCAACGCTTTCTTTGGTCTTCCGGCAGTTAGGGCCAGCTGGCAGTGGCTTAATTGCAAGGATTCTTCTCAAGGATGAAGATTCTTTCAACGAATGAGATCCTCAGGGTTATTTGGTTGGATTACTCTTTTTTTTTTCTCTGCCAGGAGTTAGATACAGAGTCGGAAGGGACCTTTTGGTCATCTAGTCCAACCCCCTGCCCAAGCAGGAGACCCTACACCCTTTTTGATAGATGGCAGTCCAGTCTCCTCTTGAAAGCTTCCAGGGATGAAGCTCCCACAACTTCCAAAGGAAACTTCTGTTCCATTCGTTGATTGTTCTCACTGTCAGGAAATTTCTCCTTATTTCCAGGTTGAATCTCTCCTTGATCAGTTTCCGTCCATTCTTCCTTGTCTGGCCTTCAGGTGCTTTGGAAAATAGCTTGACTCCCTTCCTCTCTGTGGCAGCCCTTAAATATTGGAAGACTGCTATCATGTCTCCCCTGGTCCTTCTCTTCACTAGACTAGCCAGGCCCAGTTCCATTGTATGTTTTAGCCTCCAGTCCCCTAATCATCTTTGTTGCTCTTCTCTGCACTCTTTCTAGAGTCTCAACATCTTTTTATAGTATGGTGACTGAAACTGGATCCAGTACTCTAGGTGTGGTTTTACTAGGGCTTTATAGAGTGGTATTAATACCTCACTTGATCTTGATTGTATCCCTCTGTTAATGCAATTTAGGATTGCATTGGCTTTTTTGGCTGCTACTGCACACTGCTGGCTCATATTTAACTGGTTGTCCACTCAGACTTCAAGATCCTTCTCACAGTTACTGCTATTAGTTGCTACAGTTGTTGGGATGATAATGATTATGATGAGATATGCTACTCTTAGGGGTCTGTGGTATTCTCTGAGCTTGGTTTGTTTTCTTGCAAGAAACAACCAAGCTTAGAGAGCACCAAGGAAACTTCATTTCAATCCTGAACTACAAATATACTGCTCTATTGGGGCAACTCTGACTTTATTGTGAGTCTACATTAACAGAGTCTTGCAAGTCTGAAAGAGCAAATCTAGTGTTTCCTCTGAGAAGTTAGGGATGCTTTCTTCTCAGCTTCTTTCTCTGCCTATTATACAGCTACGGCCTCTGCCGTCTCTTATCTGATCCTTCCCTAGGTAGCATCACCCCATTTCTCAAGATCTTTCTCCCGCTGCCATCCACCTTTTCATGAAATTTCATAGAATAGAATTCTTTTATTGGCCAAGTGTGATTGGACACACAAGGAATTTGTCTTTGTTGCATATGCTCTCTGTTTACATAAAGCAAAAATAAAATACATTTGTCAAGAATCATAAGATACAACACTTAGTGATAGTCATAGGGTACTAATAAGCGATCAAATCATACTAGGAAACTATAAAAACAAAATAAGTCGTAAAGATACAAGCAACATGGATATAGCCATAAGTGGGAAGAGATAGGTACTAGTAAGGATGTATGGCTATGAACCATAAGGAAGGCTGAGCACCAAAGAATTGAGGCCTTTGAACTCTGGTGCTGGAGAAGACTCCTGCGAGTCCCTTGGACTGCAAGGCAATCAAACCGGTCAGTCCTAGAGGAGATCAACCCTGACAGCTCTTTAGAAGGCCAGATCCCGAAGAGGAAACTCAAATACTTTGGCCACCTAATGAAAAGGAAGGACCGGAGAAGAGCCTAATGCTGGGAAAGATTGAGGGTAAAAAGAGAAGGGGACGGCAGAGAATGAGGTGGCTGGATGGAGTCACTGAAGCAGTCAGCGTGAGCTTAAATGGTCTCTGGGGGATGGTAGAGGACAGGAAGGCCTGGAGGAACGTTGTCCATGGGGTTGCGATGGGTCGGACACGACTTCACAACCAACAACAACAAGGATGAGAAGAAGAATAGTAATACAGCCTCAGTAGTTAATTTGACAGTGTTGTGGGAATTAGTTGTTTAGCAGAGTGATGGCATTCGGGGAAAAAACTGTCCTTGTGTCTTGTTGTTCTCGTGCGCAGAGCCCTATAGCATCGTAGCATCCCTTTTGCCTAGGTATTTATTTATTTATTTATTTATTTATTTTACTCACATTTGTATGCCGCCCTTCTCCCAAAGGACTCAGGGCGGCTCACAACAATAAAACACAAGACAATAAATTAACGCTAAAACAGTCGAATTACAATTAAAAATCCCAACAATTAAAACTAAAAACTCCCAGCAGATCAAGAGATCTGCTGAAAAAGCCATGTCTTCAGGCCAGTGCAGAAAGAGCGGAGGTCGGGGGCCATCCGGAGCCCAGCGGGTAATTCATTCCAGAGGGTCGGTGCGGCCACAGAGAACGCCCTCGTCCTAGGCGCCACTAGCCAACATTGTCTGGCCGATGGCACCTGGAGAAGGGCAGCCCTATATGAATGCACAGGGTGGTGGGAGGCCAGTAGGAGGAAGTCCTGCAAGTACCCTGGTCCCATGCCATGTAGGGCTTTATAGGTGAGGACTAGCACCTTGAAACGGATCCGGAGGACCACCGGGAGCCAGTGCAGCTCGTGCAGGAGAGGTGTAACCTGGGAGTAACGGCAGGCTCCCGTAACAACCCGCATTGCCACATTCTGGACCAGTTGGAGCCTCCGGGTGCACCACAAGGGCAGCCCCATGCAGAGGGCATTGCAGTAGTCCAAGCGAGCTACTCTTTGGTAGCCCTGTTTCTCAAGGTCTTTCTCCCCCTTCCATCCCCCACTTTCATGAAATTTCATTTGTTCGTTGACCGCCAATCATTTCTTAGATGAAAATCATTTCATAAGAAGTACATTCGCTAGTAACACTATGAATAATTATAACCATAAGAACCATAATGGATAGTCCCACCAACCATAGTGGGTTGATATTGACCATTTTGGAGAACCCCGGCTTACGGCAATGTCTGAATTCAACCTGGGAATTCCTGGGACCAATGCTGGGTAGGTGGGAGGATGCTAAGCCAAATGTGGGGGAAATGAGTGGTTCCTCATTTCCTGTTCTCCGACATCAGTCAACCAATCAGAATAGAGTTGGAAGGGACCTTGGAGGTCTTCTACTCCAGCGGTCACCAACTGGTGGTCCGTGGACCACTTGTGGTCCGTGAGAAAATTTTGGTGGTCCACAGAAAAATTATTTGCATTTTTTATATTGCACTAAATCCAGGGTCCTCAAAATACGGCCCCTGGGCCAGATATGTGCAATGAACGCTTGTGTTGCTGCAGAGCGTCTCCCCCTTCGGGGACTTTTTGTGTGGGTCGGAAGGGGGCAGAAATTCCGACTTGGGGTCTGCGTCGGCCTCCTGGTGTGGGGCTTTGGGCGAAGGCTGGAGGGAAGCACCACTGGTGGCGAAGAGCCGGAGGACCTCGTTCCAGTGGGACTGCCTCATGGCCTGGAACTGGCTGACCCTCTCAGCCTGCTCAGCCTTCAGGCGCCGGTATCTGTCCTTGCACTCCTGCAAGTCTTCCCTCTGCTTGGAAAGCCTCTGCTCCTAGTCCTCAGTGAAGTGCTTCTGCTGAGCCTCCTTCTTGGCCAGATCCAATTTGAACTGAGCCAGCTGTTTTGCCAACTCTCTCATGGCGGCTGCTTAGCTCCAACAACTGCTTCCTGTTGGGATCCTAAGGAGCCTTAAGGATGGGGAGGCGAGGAGTTGGCCACACCCACCAGTCACATGGCAACGTAGGCACGCCCACCCAGCCGGTCATTAGGCAGATCATATTAGTGGTTCGCGGGATTTAAAATTATGAATTTAGTGGTCCCTGAGGTCCGAAAGGTTGGTGACTCCTGTTCTAGTCCAACCCCCTGCTCAAGCAGGAGACCCTTTACCATTTCAGACAAGTGACTGTCCAGGCTCTTCTTAAATACCTCCAGTGTTGGAGCACCCATGATTTCTAGAGACAAGCCATTGCACTGGTTAATTGTCCTCACTGTTAGGAAGTTTCTCCTTAGTTCTAAGTTGCTTCTCTCTTTGATTAGCCTGGCTAGGTGGCTCAGTGGCTAAGACGCTGAGCTTGTCGATCTGAAAGGTCGGCAGTTCAGCGGTTTGAATCCCTCGTCCAGGTCTCCTGCATGAGCAAGGGGCTGGATTAGATGACCTCCAAGGTCCCTTCCAACTCTGTGACTGTTACTGATTAGTTTCCATCCATTGTTTCTTGTCCTGCCTTCTGGTGCTTTGGAAAATAAGTTGACTCCCCCTCTTCTTTGTGGCAGCACTTCAGATACTGGAATACTGCCATCACATTACCCCCTAATGTCAAGAGCCTTGGTGGTGCAGCAGACTACAATGCTGTTAAATAGCCCCAGCTGCCTGCAATTACTGCAAGTTCGAATCTCACCAGGCTCAAAGTTGACTCAGCCTTCCATCCTTCCGAGGTAGGTAAAATGAGGACCCGGATTGTGGGGGCAATAAGCTGACTTTGTATATAAAAGAACACTGCTTAGGGGGGGCCAAAAGCCCTACTAAGCAGGTATATACAAAAGTAGGAAGGCTATTGCTTAACGCATTGTAAGCTGCCCTGAGTCTCCGGAGAAGGGCGGCATATAAATCGAACCAATAAATAAATAAATAAATAAATAAATCTTCTTTTCTCTCCATACTCGGTTCCATTTAAAATACACATTTACATGTATTTCAACCACGCCTTCTGCATATATATATATATATATATTTTCACTCTCGGTTTTTCTAAGACCTCAAATGAAAAGGAAATGCACAATTGATTCTAGAGCCCAGTCTCTGTCGCGCGGGTGTGTTTCCTTTCGGCCTCATCTCATAGTTTGTGAACAGACCTGCGGCAGGAAACAGTGAAGCGAAAGAGGAGTCCACAGGAAGACCACAAATTCTGCCTTTCAGCCCCCAGGAGAAAACTTGACAAAGGTCTCCCTTTGGTGTGAGCGTTTTTGGAACGTTTTATTCCATCCGATGGAAAACACACGTTCCAGCCTCAGCGACACTTTTCACAGATAAGGTGGAGGTATAAACCAGTTTCGGGAAACTCCAACGTTTGTAAGAAGTTTCGACGTTATTTTAGGTGGGCGAAATGAAACAGAAAGATAGAATGGAAGCAGCCCCTCTGTGGGTAAAATTCAGCACCTCCGTGGGGCTGGTTCCCCCTGGCATTTGGGATTCATCAGATCTTGGATTGGGGTCATGTTTTAGCTTCATTGGCAATATTTATTTATTTATTATTTATTTATTAATAAAATTTATGGGTGGAAATAATGAAAAAATGTGGGTTTCATTGGGAGGGGCTGAGGGATAGATGGGGTGTTTTTAAGGTTCTTTTATGGTGAACAGCTTGGAATCTCACAGCTTGGAGGATAGGCTGTTTTTTTAGAATAAATGAAAATGAATAAATGAATCTTTGGCGTCAGGATTTGGACCTCACCGTGACGTGCTTAAGTGTCTTTGGGCAAACACCGTTTGTGTGTCTGGCTCACACAAGGCGTTAAGTCCAGCCAATGTGTAGGATGTGTTAGGAGAAAATAAGAATTCAGCAATACTGTGTGTGTGTGTATTTATGAGAGGGGGGGGAGGAGAGGGAGGGATGGGGAGCATGGGTGGACAGGGTAGAGAAAGAGAGAGATGTAGGGAAGGACAGAGAGACAGAGGGAGGGAGGGAGAGAGGAAGAGAAAGAGAGGGAAGGGAAGAGAGGGAGGGAGGGACTGAGGGAGGGAGAAAGAGAGAGGGAGAGAAAGAGGGAGGGAGGGGGAGAGAGGGAGGGAGGTAGAGAAAGACAGAGGGGGAGGGAGGGATAGAGAGAGGGGGAGAAAGAGAGAGGGAGAAAAGGAGGGCGGCAGAGAAAGAGAGAGAGGGAAGGGGAGAGAGGGAGGGAGGGAGAAAGAGAGAGAGGAAGAGAAAGAGGGGAGAGAGGGAGGGAAAAAGAGAGAGAGGGAGAGAAAGAGGGAGAGAGGGGGAGAGAGGGAGGGAGGTAGAGAAAGACAGGGGGAGGGAGGGACAGAGAGGGGGGAGAAAGAGAGAGGGAGAAAAGGAGGGAGGTAGAGAAAGAGAGAGAGGGAAGGGGAGAGGGGGAGGGACTGAGGGACTGAGGGAGGGAGAAAGAGATGAAGAGGGAGAGGGAGAGGGAGGGAGGGGAGGGAGGGAGATAGAAAGTGCGCCAGTTGTGACCTTTCCTAGATAGGGATGCCCTCCGTACAGTCACTCATGCTCTCGTTATCTCTCATCTGGACTATTGCAATGCCCTCTACATGGGGCTGCCCTTGGGGTGCACCCGGAGGCTCCAACTGGTCCAGAATGCAGCCGTGTGGGTTGTTACGGGAGCTTCCCATTACTCCCATGTTACACCTCTCTTGCGCGAGCTGCACTGGCTGCCAGTGGTCCTTCGGATCCGCTTCAAGGTGCTGGTCCTCACCTATAAAGCCTTACATGGCATGGGCCCGGGGTACTTGCAGGACCACCTCCTACCGGCCTCCCACCGCCCAGTGCACTCACATAGGACTGCCCTCCTCCGGGTGCCATCAGCCAGACAATGTCGGCTGGTGGCGCCCAGGATGAGGGCGTTCTCTGTGGCCACACCGGCCCTCTGGAACAAGTTACCCACTGAGCTCCGGACGGCCCCCGACCTCCGCTCTTTCCGCGGTGACCTGAAGACGTGGCTTTTTCAGCAAATCTTCTGATCTGTCTGGGAGCTATAGTTTTAACTTGGGGATTTTAATTGGATTTTTAGTATTATTTATTGTTTTGTTTTTATTGCTGTGAGCCGCCCTGAGTCCTTCGGGAGTAGGGCGGCATATAAATTTTAATAAAATAAATAAAATAAAATAAAATAAAAAGAGAGGGAGGGAGGGAGGGAGGGAGGGAGGGAGAAAGAGAGGGAGAGAGGGAAGGAGGGAGAGAAAGAAAGAGAGGGAAAAAGAGGGAGGGAGGGAGGGAGAGAGAGAGGGAGAGAAAGAGAGAGAGAGGGGGAAATAGAGGGAGAGAGAGAGGGAGAGAAAGAGAGAGAAAGGAAAGGAGAGGGAGGGGGAGAGGGAGAGAGAGAATACATATTGAGTCAAAGATACGTTTCCCCAAGAGATTAGAGGAATATAGTAATTCTGTAAATGGCCGATGTGAGGCTACTCTTGTATTTTACTCAAAAGGACTCAACCTCTGGGTCTCCCTGGAGTAACCCTTTACAAAAAAAAACCCTTTTTCTTTGCTAGGGATTTTTTCCCAGGTCCTAATGGAACGTCTCAGCTTGGAGGAAGGTCAGAATCTGGATCTCCACTGCGTCGCCAGTAAAGGCAACACCTCTGCTCTAGAATGGAAGGATCCCAGGGGCTTTACGATATTTTTCAAAGATTGGCCAGGTAGGTCAGAGTGGGATGAAACTGTTGGCGGCAAAAACCTTTTCCACCAAAACCCTTCCACCAAGAAGGGGTTTTTCCAACCGGCCTCTGAAGTGTAACAGGCTGACATTAATCCATTTTCACAACCTGCCCTCTTTGTTTAAAGCCACAAGGTCTCCACCATGTGGTTAGGATGTGTGAACAGGGCAATTCCGATAGTTTGATCACTGCCTCCACACTTCTTTTTCTTTCTTTTTTAAAGAAATACTTAAAAGTATTCACTCTGTTCAACAAAAAAGCACTCTGCATGATGTTCAGTTGTGTTGAGGTCCAGCTATGTCCTGAGCATTCATTCATTCATTCATATCGAAGTATATGTGTGAAGTTTCTGAAAGACGCCCTAATTAATTCATGAGCAATGAGCCAAACTTCAAAAGAAATACGGTCATTCATTAAGAGCACCATTTCGGCAATATTCGGATGCAGTTAGAACTAATCCCACGCAGATTTACGTTCCCCTATGACCTTCTCTCTTCCCTCCTCCCTGGCCGTGTCATAAATCACATTCTCCAATTAACCACTTTGGCTGGCTGTGAAACCCAACACTCTCCTACTGATTGCGGGAAGAAAGCATCTGTGGAATGTAGTTTCTGTTAGGGAAATCAATCAGCCCCATCCGTTCTCCCTCCCTCCTGCTCATGGCAACTTGAAAGCTTTGCAAGTTGACAATATGCTCATTGTGGGGTCCTTGGTGCTCTCTGGGCTTGGTGGTTTTCTTTCAGATGTTTCGTTACCCAAACTAGGCAACATAATCAGTGTACAGTTACGGTAGTTCTCAAGGGGATAATGGATGGAAACTGACCAAGGAGAGATTCAACCTAGAAATAAGGAGGAATTTTCTGACAGTGAGAAACAATCAACCAGTGGAACAGAAGTTTCCTTCAGAACTTGTGGGAGCTTCATCCCTGGAGGCTTTCAAGAAGAGACTGGACAACCATCTGTCAGAAATGGTGTAGGGTCTCCTGCTTGGGCGGGTGGGGAGGGTTGGACTAGATGACCTCCAAGGTCCCTTCCCACTCTGCTGATCTGTAATCTGTATCTGAGAAGGGAAATGTCTTCAAAGAAAAAGAAGAAAGTCCAATTGCCTCTCGTAAAAACAAAACAAAACACCCTTTGCGACAACTGCAGTGATTCATGTACCCATTGTAGCAAGAAAAAGGGAGTCGAATTCACTTAACCATTGCCTTGCTTAGCAACAGAAATTTTGGGGTCAATGATGGTCCTAAATCAAGGGCTACTTGTATACTTATTTTCAGTACAGATGCCTTGTATGCCCTTGCCTTGCCTCTCTAACAAATCCTGGCTGTGTTTAGATTCATTCCTTCATGCTGAGGCAGAACCAGTTCAGTGTTTAGAAGAAAGAGCTTGCAGAAAAATCTCACCCATATATTCATAGAATAGAATAGAATAGAGTAGAGTAGAGTAGAGTAGAGTAGAGTAGGGTAGGGTAGGGTAGGGTAGGGTGGGGTAGGGTAGAATAGAGTAGAATAGAATAGAATAGAATAGAATAGAATAGAATAGAATAGAATA
>WNWU01000047.1:10148282-10167031 GCA_012654045.1 Ptyas mucosa | reverse complement strand
CTATTCTATTCTATTCTATTCTATTCTATTCTATTCTATTCTATTCTTGTTGATGCCCAGCTCGCTGCAAGGCGACTCTGGGCAGCTTTCAACATGAATTATTCTGGGACATTTAAAGAGATAAGATTTTGAATGTCTTTAAAAACTATGACCCTCTTGGCCAACTTTTAAATTCCTTCACCTTTTGCTTTGTTTTTTAGCACTCGGGGAAACATCGTGGACGAGTATTCCGAGCTGCGCTACAATCCAAACTGGAAAGACAGCCCAGAAGGAAGAAGCTTTCTCGAGTTAGAAGATTCCCATCAGGACGAACTGGAAAACTTCAGCTTGACTTCCCTTGATCTGACCTGCTGCCCTTCCCAAGGCGTCCCATTACAGGAAAGTCCTCGAAATATCTCATCAGCAATTGGGGGAGAACTCTGGAGCCCTTCTGGTGACGAACCTGGAGCTGGGAGAGACAGACCTTCCGGGCTGGAGAAGAAAGGAAGAAAAGCAGGTGTCATCCATCACCATGACAGCAATGACAGTTTGGCCAGCTCCGGCTGCAGGGTTCGGTTCAAAGAACCGCCAAAACCGAGACCAGAAAAAGACATCATCGAGAAAAACAAAAGCACGCTGGGATTAGCAACCCAGCAGAACAAATCCTACCTTCGGCTCCATGGCAAAAAGCAGAGAGAAGAAGGCTTTGAAGAGAAGGTAACGGTCATCCCTGGAAGCCATCTTTTCTTTGGCTCTTCAGGGCTGCCACATTTAGTGCCATGGGAAATTGGGAAGGGGGATTGTTGCAAGATTCTTTTAATTAGAAAACGGAACGGGGGTAAACGGGCATCCTGCAAAGCGGAACATTAGCTTCCTTTTATTGACAAGATCAATGAAAAAAATAAATGAAAAAGATAAGTTACTTGTCCCAGCTTCTGCCAACCTAGCAGTTTGAAAGCAGGTAAAAAATTGCAAGCAGAAAAATAGGACCACTTTTAGTGGGAAGTTAACAGCGTTCCATGCGCCTTTGGCGTTGAGTCATGCCAACCACATGACCACGGAGACGTCTTCGGACAGCGCTGGCTCTTCGGATTTGAAACGGAGACAAGCACCGCCCCCTAGAGTCGGGAACGACTAGCACATATGTGCGAGAGGACCCTTTACCTTTGCCTTTATTGACAGGAACGTTTCTGGGTCCCGTTAGAACTCGAAAATAAAAATGGGGGAGGTGGCTATGGCACAGGACCGTTTTAGATTTCGTCTAAAATATCTTCAAAGTCAAAAATCAAATTTAGGGCCTGGAGTTGGAGGTGGGGTGGGGTGGAGAGGGAAGATCTTGGAAGTCAGAGCTGGGAAAAGTTTTTATCAGTTTGCTTTATCGTAAAGGGGTGTTTTTTGTACCACGTTTCCCCGAAAATAAGACCCTGTCTTATATTTTCTTGAACCCTGAAATAAGCGCTTGGCCTTATTTTCAGGGATGTCTTATTATTTTGGGGCGCGTGAAGCAGGACGGGGCTCCTCTTACCGTCTTACCTGATTTCCGCTACTGGTTTGCCTGAACTGGTCTGAACTGGCTGAATACCACCTCTCTTGTTTAGCCTCCTGAGTTTCCATGGGTTTATTTGGTGGGTGGGTGTGAAATCAGAGGCGGAAATAAAGCCAGGCAGGGTTGGGACTTGAGCATCAAAGGAAGCCTACCGAGCATCTCGGCGCCCGCGATCACCGCCTTGCCGACTTCCGCCTGAAGACAGACGCTTTAAAAAACACAACTCTCGGCGGCACAAAGCAGCGTTCGGCTAAAGCCACTTTCAGCCTTTGGGCAAAGAGCCTTCTATTAACGTTCTCCATTATGACGGCTGCGGCCCCGTCCTTAAATGGGTGCACACACCTGCGCTAGATAGTCTAAACCTGGTTGGAAGTTGAAATGTCCCCTTAATTCCCCCGGCGCATTTTCTCAAGCATCGGTTTCTTTTTCGGCCCATCAGGATTGCCTGATTTCTCTGCGAATCCGAGGATGATGAGTTCCTTTGAGAGAATGGAGCTGCCTCCTGTCTCTCACTCAGCTGCGCTCTGAGCCAGTTGCTTTCCTTCTTAAAAAAAAAAAAAAAAAAAAGCCTCGTCTATTCCCCCTTTTTACTTCAAAGCCAGAAACATAATGTACAATTTTTTAATGGCTCTAGACTAAGGCACTCAGGCTTTCTGTGCCACTCCGCCTTACCTCCGTGTAAACACCTCATCAAGATTGCCCGGGCATCCACAATAGCAGCCAAATGCAATTCAAGAACCCGAAGCCTTTGAAGTTTTCTTCCAAAGGCCGGTTTGCTGGTCTGGAGATAATGACATCTCATGATTGCACGCCTTTGTTGTCGTCTCCTTCTCCTTCTTCTTCTTCTTCTTCTTTTTTTTTTTCCCCCAGCAGGGAAGCAATTACGGGCCTCAATTTAATAGAAGAGACATTACACAGCTTACGATGCTCAAAATGCAATTTCATTTGATCATTTTCTCAATTTGATTGGCATTAATAGAACAGTTCGGGAGGTGGACGGGGGGGAAGGAAACAAAATTGCGGGTCGAAGTTGTGGCTCCCGTCTTTCTTTTCAAAGAGCTAATGCAGAAGTATGTTTGCTCTACCTGACGGGCACATGACAGCTGAGTTGCGCGCAAGCACAAACATTTTTTTTCCCCCCTCTCTTGGAAAAGTTCAGATCTTCTTCACGTTTTTTGCTTTGCTCTGAGTTGCAACCGATTGCAACTCGGTCGTTAATTGATATTTGGATCAATGCAGCTCTGCGGGAGGGTTGTTTCTAGGCCCGTTGCAGCCACTAAAATGTTGAATTTTGCTCGGTTTCCTATTTGGAAAGAGTGCCTCTGAGTACATCCCTTGTCTACTTGAGCTATTCTAAACCCCAGATCTTGGCACATTAGAATAGAATAGAATAACAGAGTTGGAAGGGACCTTGGAGGTCTTCTAGTCCAACTCCCTGCTCAGGCAGGAGACCCTACACCATTTCTGACAGATGGCAGTCCAGTCTCTTCTTGAAAGCCTCCAGTGATGAAGCTCCCACAACTTCTGAAGGCCACTTCTGTTCCACTGGTTGATTGTTCTCCCTGTCAGAAAATTCCTCCTTATTTCCAGGTTGAATCTCTCCTTGTTCAGTTTCCATCCATTATTCCTTTTCTGGCCTTCGGGTGCTTTGGAGAATAGCTTGACCCCCTTCTTCCTCTCTGTGGAAGCCCCTCAAATATTGGAAGACGGCTATCCTGTCTCCTCTGGTCCTTCTCTTCAGTAGACTAGCCATGCCCAGTTCCTGCAACCGTTCATCGTATGTTTTAGCCTCCAGTCCCCTCATCATCCTGGTTGCTCTTCTCTGCACTCTTTCTAGAGTCTCAACATCTTTTTTATAGTGTGGTGACCAAAACTGGATGCAGGACTCTAGGTGTGATTTTACTAAGGCTTTATAGAGTGGTATTAGTACCTCCCTTGATCTTGATTGCATCCAGTGGTGAAATCCATTTTTTTTTTACTACCGGTTCTGTGGGCGTGGCTTGGTGGGCGTGGTATGGCTTGATGGGCGTGGCAGGGGAAGGATGCTGTAAAATCCCCATTCCCACCCCACTCCGGGGGCGGGAAGGATACTGCAAAATCCCCATTCCCTTCCTACTCCTGCAAAATCTCCATTCCCAACCGTCCTCTGGGGCCAGCCAGAGGTGGCATTTGCCAGTTCTCCGAACTACTCAAAATTTCCGCTACCGGTTCTCCGTATTGCTTCAAATTTCCGCTACTGGTTCTCCAGAACCTGCTGGATTTCACCCCTGATTGCATCCCTCTGTTAATGCGTCTTAGGCTTGCGCTGGCTTTTTTTGGCTGCCACCGCACACTCTTCTTAAAAACATCCCGTGATGGAGCTCCCACGATTTCCGAAGGCAAGCTGTTCCACGGGTTAATTGTCTTCGCCGTTAGGAAGTTTCTCCTTAAAATGTTATTTTACCCACTGCTTTGATCCATCCACGCAGGGCAATACAGGCCTAACTCCCAACGGCTGCTAGAAACTCAAGAGTTCGGAATTAGAGTCACTACATTACAAACATTAATCACTAGTATAAAAGCTTCGGCTAACAAGTTATCGTCTTGCCATCTGGAATTGTGAGTTCCCCGGGGTTAAACCTTTTACTGCAACGTTCTGCTCTATATGTGACTTTAATAAGTACCATTAAGCAGTTACTCTGAGTGCATATTCTCCAACCCGAAAGCCGGTGTGGTTAACAAAGAGAGCCTGGGGTGAAGGCCGGATGAAATGGAGGAGGCCAATGCGGGCAAAGATTAAATGTACTGTGGATGGCTTTGTGTTCTACCCCTGGGAGATCCCCCATCTCACCTCGTGAGGAGTAGCACCTGAGGCCTTAACTGGAAGTTGATGAAGCTTTAACTTCAAAATAAAAAAAAAAATTAAAAAAAACACCCCAGAACACAACATCTCTTTCAGCTTTGATGGTGCTTTCCAAGGGCCGGTTGCAGGAACTGGGCACGGCTAGTCTAAGTGAAGAGAAGGACCAGGGGAGACATGTTAGCAGTCTTCTAATATTTGAGGGGCTTCCACAGAGAGGAAGAAGGGGGTCAAGCTATTTTCCAAAGCACCTGAAAGCCAGACAAGGAATAATGGATGGAAACTGATCAAGGAGAGATTCAACCTAGAAATAAGGGATACAATCAAGATCAAGGGATCGCTCTATAAAGCCTTAGTAAGACCACACTTAGAGTATTGCATCCGGTTTTGGTCACCACACTATAAAAAATGACGTGGAGACTCTAGAAAGAGTGCAGAGAAGAGCAACCAAGATGATGAGGGGACTGGAAGCTAAAACATACGATAGAACTGGGCATGGCTAGTCTAGTGAAGAGAAGGACCAGGGGAGACATGAGAACAGTCTTCCAATATTTGAGGGCCTGCCATAGAAACGAGGGGGTTCAAGCTATTTTCCAAAGCACCGAAAGCCAGACAAAGAAAAATGGATGCGCATGCACAGATTGTCTGTGATGACGTCTGGCCGGGTGGGCAGAGCCTCCTGCTGCCGTTACTACCAGTTCGCAAGAACCGGACTGAACCGGGACCAACCCACTGGTGCTGTAACACTACCCAAAATGAACAGAACAGACCACAGATGAACATACCAAATTGAGTCAGGGGTTGTGGAGAAAGGATTCTTCTCAAGACATTGACCAACGGCTCCGAAATTTGTGTGGTGCATGGTAACCCATGCTTCCAGTGTGGATAGACTTGACCATACAATGACCTACGGCGAGGGTGTCAAAGACGATTTCATTGAGGGCCACATCAGGGTTGTGTTTGACCAAGGGGTAGGCTTCAAAAATTTTAGCAAGGGGTCCTCTGCCTGGTTGCTGGGTGGGTGTGGTCATGGTGGGTGTGGCCTAGTCGGCCTCCTGCACCACGGCAGGAGGGGGGGCGTTTTTGCCCTCCCGGGGCTCTGAAGGCTTTCCTCAAGCCTCCGGGAGGGGGGAAATGGTCTCCCTAGGCTCTGGAGGCCCTCTGCCCATCCTTCCTGACCTTCCGGTAGGCCCGTTTTATGCCCTCTCCGAGCCTCTGCACGCACCCTGCGCTTACCGGCATCCAAAACAGGCCATGTGGGGACTCCTGGGAGGGGAGGGGCAGGGTGGGCAGGGCTAGCCAGAAGTGGGATTTGGGGGCTCGCCGAACTGCACAGAATCTTAGCTAGAGGTTCTCCCGAACCCCTGCGAACTCCCAGCAGCCCACTCCAGGTTTAACCTCAGGGAGCCGGTGTGTACCCGGCCAGGGTGGACATGGCCAGCTTGATGTCACTCGTGTCAGGGGCACCTGTGGTGGTCTGAGCACTCTGCCAGTATAAACAGGCTTCCAAGCTCCATTTTCGGCGGGACGGCCTCCTTCAACCCTCTGCCAGTGAAAATGGAGCTCAGGGGGGGGGCGTGGCCTTTGTGAGCCCTGTTTTCGGCTGGGACGGCCTTCTGCAACCCTTTGCCAGCAAAAACAGAGCGCGTGGCCCTCCCGAGCTCCATTTTTCCTGGCAGAGGCACCCCGCAGGCCGGTCCTTCGCTGTTTCCAGGATGGCCTCACGGGCCAGATCTAAGCACCCTACAGGCCCGGATCCATCCCCCAGGCCTTGAGTTTGACACCCCTGACCTAGGGCAAGGGATCAGAAGGAACATAGGGACCAAGTTCTACATGCTTTCCCTCTCATCTTTTTTTCTTGTTAAGTCCCGGTACGGTTCTATTGATGCCAGAAGTTGCAATTAAGGGAAGACCTTCTGAGGCTGATTTTCTTTTCCGCCCTAACCGTTATCCTGAAGCATTGTGCTGAGAGGAAAGCAGCCAGTGTATGGTCCTCTGGCTTAAAGAGATGGACCACTTAACCAAGCCTGCCCTTAATTTGTTCGGTTCGAATAAAATCTAATTTGCTTTCTTCTCCCCCCCCCCCCCCCCGCTTTTCTTCTTCATGAAGCAAAGGTTTTCCGCTTCTGATGTCTGTAATGAAGACGAGTCGGTAATCTCACAAACGTTGCTCTTCAGAAAATATAGCAAACCCTGAGACACCAAAATATGAGACCCCAATTATAAGTAGAAAGAGGTCAAAGTTGAAGATGAGGGCTAGAAGATGTTACCATAATCGAGACCCAAGAAAACACCCTGGCCTACCTGTTAAGGAAATATGCGCAGAGTAACCCTTGAGTAGCAAGGGTGTGCACATGAGAAAACGGCTGAGAGTGATTGTGACTAAGCACTGTCAATACACAGACACACTGAGTTGTGATATTCTTTTACTTTTAGAAAAAAAGTAAAACAAAGTCCAATAAACAATCCAGGTCATACACAGATAAAGATACTTAAATTGTCAATCCAGAGATATTCGAAGAACAAAGTCTTCTTGCCAGTTGTTGTAGTCATATGCAATAAAACAGTTCTTTTTGGAGTTGCAAACAGGAACAAGTACAGCAGTAAAACAATCAGTATAACAGTAGAAAACAACAAGTAGCAATGATCAAGCAGTGATCATGCAGAGAGAACAGGCAGAGAGGAGCAGAGATAGCAATAATAATGTAATAAGAAAAAAATGAGCCATGATTCAAGCTTCCTCTTAAGTACGTTGGCCACAGAGCTAGCCAATCAGAATACAGTATGATGCAATATAGCATTACATCTTAAAGCTATACATTACATTTTGACTGCAAACATGCATTGATTGTTTATATATATTGCCGACCCAACCAGTTAGGCAATAGCCATTTCCTAAAACTACCTTCCATATACGCTCTAAGATACAAATTTCAAGGGCTGGCTCGCTTTTCGCAGAAAATAACTGTTGCCTTTGGTTGGTTCAAAGTCTGTGCCAAACTTTTGGGTGGTGGGTTGAGGACGTCACTCCAAAAATAAATAGGAACAAAACCCTGTTTTTGGAGAGTAAATTTAGGCATGTTAAAGGAGTGCAGTGGGAGCCTGCAGCCCCAGCAAATCTGAAGACACCTGTTTCGTCCTTGGATACCTCCCAAAAATGCAATTAAAAGGCTGGAAAAAAATGACCTCATTCTGATTATGACAAGGGCACCCTGGACCACAGAGGTAGAACTAGCAGGCAGATACTTTTTGTACCTCTTTCCTAAGAGATTTTTTTTAATTAAAGTAGCAATACCGCTTAAACTTATGTACCACTTCACAGTACTTTACAGTCCCTCTCGAAGCAGTTTACAGAGTCAGCCTATTGCCCCCAACTACCGTGTTTCCCCAAAAATAAGACCGGGTCTTATATTAATTTTTGCTCCAAAAGGCGCATTAGGGCTTATTTTCTGGTTAGGTCTTATTTTGGGTGAAATATGTCACTCTAAATGCACCCACCTGGCTGACAATCTTAACTGGGGCTTATTTTGGGGGTAGGGCTTATATCACGAAGAGACGCGGTGGCTCAGTGGCTAAGACGCTGAGTTTGTTGATCAGAAGGTCGGCAGTTCAGCGGTTCGAATCCCTAGCGCCGCGTAAACGGGGTGAGCTCCTGTGACTTGCCCCAGCTTCTGCCAACCTAGCAGTTCGAAAGCAGGTAAAAAATGCAAGTAGAAAAATAGGGACCACCTTTGGTGGGAAGGGAACAGCGTTTCGTGTGCCTTTGGCGTTGAGTCATGCCGGCCACATGATCACGGAGACGTCTTCGGACAGCGCTGGCTCTTCGGCTTTGAAACGGAGATGAGCACCGCCCCCTAGAGTCGGGAACGACTAGCACATACGTGCGAGGGGAATCTTTATATTACGTGCATCCTGAAAAATCATGCTAGAACTTATTTTCCAGTTGGGTCTTATTTTCGGGAAAACAGGGTATCTGGGTCCTCATTTTACCGAACTCGGAAGGGTGGAAGGCTGAGTCAACCTTGAGCCAGTCAGGATCGAACTGCTGGCAGTGAGCAGTAAGTTAGCCTGCAGTACTGCATTCTAACCACTGCACCACCAGGGCTCTTTTCACTGTTTTACTCTACGCAAGCGTGGAGCAAATGATGGAAGGCAAGGCAACGTTACAGAATATCTTTCCTGAACAGATTTCCCAAGCACAGTTTAGAGCAGCGGTCACCAACTGGTGGTCCATGGACCACTGGTGGTCTGCGAGAAAATTTTGGTGGTCCGCAGAAAAATCTTTGCATTTTTTATATTGCACTAAGTCAGGGATCCTCAAACTATGGCCCCTGGGCCAGATACGGCCTGCCAAAGTAATTAATACCACTTGCTGATGGGATGGGGTCCTTCAGGCATTTAGCTTGGCTGCCTGTTTAGTAGCTCCAGCCCCTCCCTCCCTCCTTGGGAGTCCAGGTGCTTCAGTGATTGGTGCACAAAACTTCACCCCGGCTCCTCGAGAGACAGAGTTTGCAGGATGGGGGGCGATCTAGCGCCCGGGCTGGCTACAAGACAAACGTTCATTCTTGGTCGTATTCAAAATTCCTAGCTACAATAGACAGCAAAGCTAGGGTTGACCTCGGGCGCTTCTCTTTGCTAACGGGCGGCCATGCTAAGTGCCTGAAGGACCCCATCCCATCACTAATTCATATTAGTGGTCCGCGGGATTTAAAGTTATGAATTTAGTGGTCCCTGAGATCCGAAAGTTTGGTGACCCCTGGTTTAAAGCAAGGGTCCCACAACCCCAATCCATGGATCAGTACCGGGTTCGTGGCATGCCAGAAACCGGGCCACGCAAACAAGCAATGCAGACAGCAGGCAAAACTTCCACAGTCCGTAGAAAATCCGCTCTCCTCGGAACCGGTCTCCGGTGCCCAAAAGGATGGGGGTGGTGATGCTGGTTTAGAGAGTCTCCACTCTGTTTCAGATTCAAAACACCTGATTTTATTCCTGGTTAGAAACAGGCTCCTCCGCTAGGAATGTTCTCCTTCGCAGACCAAGCTTCTTAGCTTAAATAGCTAAAGCAAGCAAACATTTCTTAATCACCTCAAGAATAAAATCCTATTAGCGCCGGAGAGATGTTCTGAAGGTTGGGATCAAAATCCCCTAAAACCCAAGTCCTCCTAATTAAGCGAAGTATATGATGGGACGCGGTGGCTCAGTGGCTAAGACCCTGAGCTTGTCGATCGAAAGGTCGGCAGTTCAGCGGTTCGAATCCCTAGTGCCGCATAAGGGGGTGAGCTCCCGTGACTTGTCCCAGCTTTTGCCAACCTAGTAGTTCGAAAGCCCGTAAAAAAGGCAAGTAGAAAAATAGGGACCACCTTTGGTGGGAAGGGAACAGCGCCATGGCGGGAGCTTCCTTGAACCA
The DNA here is from genome assembly GCA_012654045.1 of Ptyas mucosa. Taxonomy (NCBI): domain Eukaryota; kingdom Metazoa; phylum Chordata; class Lepidosauria; order Squamata; family Colubridae; genus Ptyas; species Ptyas mucosa. Next base: position 10,157,260 of record WNWU01000047.1, on the reverse strand, counting down.
CCATTTGTCTGAAATGTTATAGGATTTCTTTCCTTGAGCAGGGGGTTGGACTAGAAGACCTTCAAGGTCCCTTCCAACTCTGTTATTGTGCTTGTGCCAGACAGCAGTTAGCTCAGATACTCAGAGAAAGGCAGACAGAACTGAAGATGTACTGCAGTGGGTTTCCTTAGATTAGAACTTGGGAAGGAATCCAAATATAGTTTACTACTATTTGATATATTTATTCAAGAACCAAAATGGGCTGCCTGTACTTTGTATAGAGAAGAAAATTGTTCTTTTGCATGAGAAACAGGGATGAAATCCTACCGGTTCGGACTGGTTTGGGTGAACCGCTAGGGATTATGGGCATCAGTTTGCCGAATTGGTAGTAACTACCCCTCCTTGGTCTCACCCACGCCCGGCCGGTCGCCGCTCACCTCTTCCGTCCGCTCGATATTCCACAGAATTCAATGTTAAATGCAGCAGAGAAAATGCTAACTTTTCTCCCTCCATTCAGAACAGAGCTGCTGCAGCCTGTCCCTTTAAGGTAGTCCCCAGGAGAGAGGGGGCCAGGAGGGAACCATAAAGGGAGCAGCAGCTCCGTTGTGAATGGAGGGAGAAAAGTTAGCATTCTCTCTGCCACAGACTTCAATGTTAAATGCAGCAGAGAGAATGCTAACTTTTCTCCCTCCATTCACAACGGAGCTGCTGCAGCCTGTCCCTTTAAGGTAGTCCTCAGGAGGGAGGGGGACGGGGGGGGGGAACAGCTGGAATGGAGCCATTTTGTTGAAAGACAGGAAAATGGGGAAGGGGATTTTCCTGCCTGTCATCCATTCCTCAATCTCAACACAGACTGAGGGAAGGATGGTAGGCAGGACTATTCCCCTCCCCATTTTCCTGCCATTAGCGACAAGGAGTGGCTGGGAGGGGAGGGGCCGGTGAGGAGCCCCTTGATGTGAGTGATGTCAAGTTAGCCACACCCACCCAGTCACATGACCTCCCCCCAACAAGCCACGCCCACAGAACCGGTAGGGGAATTTTTTTACTTTCACCTCTGATGAGAAACCAGTCTTCCCATTTAATGGTTAATGCTGTCTATATATTCATATTTGGCACAATAAACTCAGGACCCGGGATGGGGCGGGGAAATCTTTCTTGTCCGTTTGTCTGTTTACAACCTTCAATTGGTCAGAACGGGGCATCGTAAAACAACAATTTTGGAATCAGAGTTCTTTGGATGGGCGAACTTAAAGAATGCGTCCAAAATCCAGGACCCATTGCACAACTTGAACCCACCACTCGTGTATGTTGAGCTGTGTGTGTGTGTGTGTGTGTGTGGTGAGTTGCTGCCCACCACTCGTGCAACCCCAGTTCCCCTCCCCCCCAGCCCCCTTGTTGGGCCGCCAAGGTGCCCAACGTTCTTCTTACCCAACCAACATAGAACCGAGCCTTAAGTTTCCCTTACAATTTACTCATTTTAGGCTCACCAATCTGCGAGGCGTCCGACGGATGGCGTGGGTTCCAGCCAAGCTGCATGGCTGAACGTAACCCCCTCAAGCAAGGGTTCCACCCAACATCCCTTAGGAACCCAGGTGGAACTAAGAAGCCGGCCGAGCGGTGGTAACAATCTGCTAGAACTTGAGAATGCTTGCCCAGGTTCCAGTGCTTACATAGAAACATCCGAGGGGGAGCAGGACAGCAGAGGTGCTCTGCATTGTGAGTTATATCCACCCGCCTGCTTTCCCGTTGCCAGTGAAAACAGCCCGTTCTCCGCCCAAGCTCCCTACCTTCTTCAGCACCATGCCAAGAAACGGTCCGTGAATTTAACCTTTGCTGGGAAGCCTCTTCAGCGGAGTTCCTACCACAACTCGCCAGGGTTTCCTTCGCCATGCGCGGGTGAAAAGTGCCAAGCCGGCTTTGAAAACGCCTCTGGACTCCATCACCCATACTTCTACAGGGGTACCGTTTCAGAGCCTCAGCCTTTCCCCTGTCATGGCCAATGCTGGAACCCCATAGGGGAGGAGTGCGCGTCGTATGCTCACAGCGGTGGCCAGAAAAAGCCGGTAAACGGAGCCGTTGCACCTTGCAAAGCTTGGCACATTTATACAGAAGAGATCCCTAACAACTATGCTTTTGATTACTCAGGGTAAAGATAATGTTTTATGAATACCGTTTTAAGAAGTACTCAAATGAGATGCTCTGTTGACACCTCCTTGTTTTATCGATCCACCCGTTAAACCAAAATCAGTGTCGGGGGTTCCAAGTAATCTACCCATACTAAGCAAAACTCAGAGGCAGGTGAATTCCTCAATGAATAGCTTAATTGGATATATCATATTGGGGCAGATCTGGTGAAAACCGACTCTGCAGGCTGCCACGGTTTTCACCTACCGTATTTTTTGGAGTATAAGACGCTCTGGAGTATAAGGCGCATCTTATTTGGGGGAGGGGGGAATAAAAATAAAAAAAATCTGCTTGAGAAGCCGTCCGTTAGAGAGACTGCATTTGCAGCCTCCAAAAGCTGCGTTTGCAAAGGAGCTTTCCTTTGCAAAGGCAACCTCTGAAACGGAAGCTGTTCGAGAGGCTCTCTGTTTGGGAGGCTACATTTGCAGCCTCCAAAAGTTCCAGAAGGGTGGGGGCCGGCGGGTGGGCGGGGCTACATTTGGTGTATAAGACACACCCAGATTTCTATCCTCTTTTAGGGGGGGAAAAAGTGTGTCTTATACTCCGAAAAATACGGTAATTAAAAGTAAAAGTTTTTCCCTCAACCCCAATCAATCAATCACATGGTCCAATCAAGGCACCGTCTGGTTGCCTGGTGACGTCACTCCGCCTTCCTCTGACCAGGTGTGAGAATGTCCTTGGTTCCCAAGAGAAAGTATTTTGTTTTGGCTACAAAACCCCAGCTATCTCTAATCCACCCCCTCCCTATCCCTCAGCTCCAGTATGGCAGCACTGAAGCTCCGAGATGGCTTCAGCCAAGCCAGCTTCAGGGTTGATAGTCAGTTTGGCCATGGTTTTCTGGGCAAGGTCAGTATAGCCAAGGCTTTCTGGAAAAATGTAGAGTCTGAGAGGAAGAATGGATGGGAAGTGGCCATGCAGGTATTTGGGGAGTAGGCAGGAAGAGGAAGCAGCTGGAGTCAAGGCAGGAAGAGGAAGCAGCTGGAGACATCTCAGGTAGCTTCAAGAGGTTGACGATGGGAGTGGTGCTCCATGAGTAATGATCCCAGGAAGGGGTACATTGGGACAGGGGTTTCCAACCTGAGCAATTTTAAAACTTCTGGACTTCCATCTCCCAGAATTCCCTAGCCAACATGGCTGGCTGGAGACTTCTGGGAGTTAAAAGTCCACAAATCTTAAAAGTTGCCAAGGTTGGAGACTCCTACATTCGAATGCAAGGCAAAGAAGATGAACAATGTTGAAAGAAATGTGGGCAGGATTCAAAGACAGACTGGAAACTAGAGAAAGGGTTGGAGGAGAAGACTTGTCCGGTGAGAACATCATCTCAGGTAGCTTCCAGAGGTTGACGATGGGAGTGGTGCTCCATGAATAATGATCCTAGGAAGGGATACATTGGCACAGGGGTCTCCAACCTGAGCAATTTTAAGACTTGTGGACTTCCATCTCCCAGAATTCCCTAGAATTCTGGAAACTAGAGAAGGGGTTGGAGGAGAAGATTTGTTTGGTGAGAACATCATCACCATCAGATTATTTTGAGTTCTAAAAGGGGTGCCTATTGACAAGGGGGGGGACCGCATTATAAGCTGCTCACAAAAGTCAGTGCCTTTTCATTGCTTCTCGTGTCTTTTTCTCCTGGCACCCCTCTTTACTTGCCCTTGTTCCTTGAGGTCCTCACAGCCACTTGCTCCTCACCCGGTGAAGAGAAGCCTCTCTCCAACGGCGCGGCTCATCCAGGCGGTAGAACGGCACCACCGAGAAATCTCTCAGCTGGCAAATGACCACCTTGCCAGGAATCATTTGGCTAGCATGTTTCCCCCCATAATCCAGAGAGGGGAGAGCGACTCGCAGCTCCACCTGGAGAGCGGCGAAGAGGCCCAGCCCGTTCTCAGCCGCAGCAATTCCGAGGGCTACTTGCTTCAGATGGAAAAGCAAAAAGAAAGGAAAGGAAAGAAAGAGAACCGGAAGGTGAGGAAAGGAGAGTAACCGACACGGTGCAGGGAAGGGTCGGAGTGGGTGGGGAGGGTCGATCTTCATCTTGTAGTGTTGCATAACCATAATGACTTTGTAGACTAGCAGGAGCTTTTGGATTCTCGGTGGTTTTTGCAGAACTAACAGTGAAAATAAATATATTTCTCTCTCTTCATACCCACCAGGCAGAAAAAAACCTCAGCAAACAGGGCAAAGAGATGCTGCCCAAGGAATGGTCAGATAAGAGACGGTGTGTCAGGGTTCCAAGTAACCTATCAGGCCTGGAAGCCATCTTTTGTATTAGGCCTTCAGACCTGACACGGTGTAGCCCTTGACTGTGTAACAGGTTGAGAAAGAGGCTCAGAAGGCGGCCTCAGGATGCAAAGCAGACAGCGGGAGCTTTGTACTTCCGGGCTTGCTCTGAGAACCTGTTAATGTAGCCTTATAATGTGAAAGCCAGCTGAGTTAGTTTGGGCAAGTCATTCCCACTCAGCCGAACCCACCTCACAAGGTGGTGGTTGTGGGGAAAATAGGAGGAAGGGATTATGTAAGGTGTGTTTAGATCTCCTTGAGTTATTCATAAAAATAATAAAGGCGGGAGGACAGACACAGGCAGACAGACAGGGATGGATGGATGGATGGATGGATATGGGATGGACGGAAGATAGATAGATAGATAGATAGATAGATAGATAGATAGATAGATAGATAGATAGATAGATAGATATGGATGGACAGACAGACAGACATGGATGGATGGATGATGGATGGATAGATAGATACCGTGTTTTCCCCAAAATAAGACAGGGTCTTATTTTCTTTTGACCCCCAAAATATGGGCTTGGCCTTATTATCAGAGAGTCCGGCAGAGAGAGGCTCCCTCTGTGCACCCTCCCTCCTATGGGGGGGGGGAACTCAAGTGGCCTGAAGGTGCCAAGCCACGCAAGCGCCTGTTCCCACCCCCGATTGAGCGCCTCCCAAGCCTCACCATGTTCATGTGGGCGAAGCCAGTGAGCACCCAGCTGGAAGCCGCTGGAAACGGAGAAGACGCCAGTCGGGCCAGTCGCCTGCTGCCAACTCTTCCAGCAGCCAGGGTAGAGAGTCTTCCGGCAGCTGGGGCAGAGAGGCAGTGAAGGGAGCTGCAGCCCCACATGGGGAGACCGCACCGCCGTCATCCGGGTACTGAGGATGGCTTCCTCTACAGTTTCCAAAACCCAGCTGGAAGCAGAGAAAAGGCCGGTCGGGACAGTTGCCTGCTGTCGAGTCGTCCGGGAGCTGGGGCAGCCTCATGGAATTGGAACCATAGAGCGGGAAGTGGCGCACTAGAGGGTTAACGTCATTGCCCAGAGGATCATTAGTTGCCCTCTCCCCTCTTTGGAAGAGCTTTACAGCTCCCGCTGCCTTAAGAAAGTTCAAAACATTCTTAAAGATCCATCTCATCCTGGGCACCCCCTTTTTTTTTTTTTTTTTGAACTATTACCATCTGGCAGACGGTACAGGTCAATCAAAACAAGGACGAATAGGCTGAAAAACAGCTTCTATCCCAGGGCAGTAACCATATTGAATTCTACGATATAGTTCAATATCGGGTTTTCAGTTTCAATGATATAGAATGTAAAGGATGTATGTTTGCATTTTTATAGTTCTAATGTACGCTGAAGATGGCATTTAATTTCGTTGTACCGCGTGCAATGACAATAAAGTAAACTAAACTAAAACTTCTTGTCACCCCTTTGTTCAGGGCTCCAGGGCAAAAGGTTACACAAAGATGGATGTGAGGCTCGGAGGCCTTGGACCTGACTATGAAACCATCAAAGAAAAAGTAAGAGGAATGGCATTTATGAATATCTTCTTCTTCCTGTGTGCTGCTTGTCCTGCAGAACGTTACAAATGGAGGGTTTTTGGCTGAGTTACCAAATTGAAATCAGGAAGAAGGGGGTGGACAACGAATCTCTAGACCAGAGGTCTTCAAACTTGGCAGCTTTCAGACTTGTGGACTTCAACTCCCAGAATTCTGCAGCCAAGAAATCAAAAGACGCTTGCTCCTAGGGAGGAAAGCTATGGCAATGTTAGACAGCATAATAAAAAGCAGAGACATCACCCTGCCAACAAAAGTGCATATAGTCAAGGCGATGGTTTTCCTACAGTGACGAAGCTCCCACAACTTCTGAAGGCAACTTCTGATCCATGGGTTGTTTGCTCTCATTGTCAGAAAATTCGTCCTTATTTCTAGGTTGAATCTCTCCTTGGTTAATTTCCATCCATTATTCCTTGTTTGGCCTTCAGGTGCCTTGGAAAATAGCTTGACCCCCTCCTCTCTGTGGCAACCCCTCAAATACTGGAAGACTGCTATCCTGTCTCCCCTGGTCCCTCACTTCACTAGACTAGCCAAGCCCAGTTCCTGCAATGGTTCATCGTATGTTTTGGCTTCCAGTCCGGAAGTCCTCCAACTTCCAAAGGCCTTTAAGCTCCCTTGGGTTCTGTCCTTCATGACCAAAATAAATAAATCAATGTCTGGCTACGTTCAGAGTAGATCAGGCTTCTAAGGTGTAGCTTTTTTTTTTTTAAGCCTTGGTAGAACATATCCATTAGTCCAAATGTTCTCCTGCAGAGAATTCCAATTGCAGATCAGGATGCACAAATCCATTCTCTTCTAGCGTAACCGAGGGTGCTTGCTTTAATGCAGTTGAGCTGTTCTGGGGAATTTAGATGGTCCTGGCTTTATCACAAAAGGATAAATAATAATAATAATAATGGAAGTCAACCCAACCGAGAAAAATCTAACTGTGAAGAGCTGAACGCGCATTATGCCTTGTTAGGAAAACATTGGGCATTAATCTGATGCCTGATGTTTCTCCTTCGGCCCAAAAGAGAAGATGAAGCTGATTAACGGAGAAAGAATTGAGAAAAAAAGCCTCTTTCCTAAACCTTCATATATATATATATATATATACACATTCTCTCAGCTTACACTCAATTGTTTTTAGCAAGTTATAGTGGTGATTTTGTAGCACCCGATCCTGTTGGAAAGCAGGTAGGGGAAACAATTACGATCTTCAACAGGCCAATAAGGGGAAAGGAAAGGTTCCCCTTGTACATATGTGCTAGTCGTTCCTGACTCTAGGGGGTGGTGCTCATCTCCGTTTCAAAGCCGAAAAGCCAGCGCTGTCCGAAGACAACTCTGTGGTCATGTGGCCGGCATGACTCAACGCCAAAGGCGCACGGAACGCTGTTCCCTTCCCACCAAAGGCGGTCCCTATTTTTCCACTTGCATTTTTTACCTGCTTTCGAACTGCTAGGTTGGCAGAAGCTGGGGCAAGTCATGGGAGCTCACCCCGTTTATGCGGCACTAGGGATTCGAACCGCTGAACTGCCGACCTTTCGATCGACAAGCTCAGCGTCCAAGCCACTAAGCCACCGCGTCCCTTACCAATAGAAGAGAATATTTACCATACCAGTAGGAGAGAATATTTGTAACTCAAGGTTGAACTGTGGGATCCTTGGTGCTCTCTGGGCTTGGTTTTTTTTCTTGCAGACATTTCATGACCCAACTAGGTAACATCATCAGTGCTAGAAGGGAGTGGGGTTTGCTCTGAGTGGTTTGTTGTTTATTGCTGCTGTTTATTGCTTGATTGTTTGTCTTGTGTTTGTGTTAATTTCTGCTCATCTGGGTGTTGATTGAGTGGTGCAGTGGCCTAGAGGTGGAGCTCTCGTCTCACAATCAGGAGGCTGTGAGTTCGATCCTAGGTAGAGGCAGCTATTTCTCTGGGCGCACTGAGAATATATCTGCCGAATAAAACTCCGCACTGGCAACAGGAAGGGCATCCTGCCAGTAAACACATCGGCTCCATTCAGTTGCCCAGACTCCACCCCGCAAGGGATTATGGGGGGTCATTAAAAGATAATGATGATAATGATCCGAGTGTTGACTGCTGGTGAGGAGGTGTTTTGATCTTTTTAGACAATACACCAATCAAAGACCTACCAGTTCAGTCAAGCAAGCTAACAATAAGCAACAGCTTAATTAAGGAATCATCAGCAACAGCTTAATTAAGGAATCATCAAATCCACACGCTACCTTTCCTGTAAGAAGTTCAGGAGAGATTAGCTCATAAATTCATGCCCGGCTAAAACGTTTTGTCCCGTTAGCGAGAGTTTCGAGTCCACTCCTCCCTCTTCCACGCGAGTCCACTCCATCCTCTTCCACGCTTCCTTTTCAAGATCGTACTTGAGCTTTTGAACGGGTTTTGAGATAGGCCGCCATGCAAATTGAACAATTTAAATAAATAAATACAATGCATTAAACGCTCGTCTCCAGCCTGCCCTTGAACTCCTCCTCTTTGTCCTTTGACAGTCGGAAAAGATAAAACACCAAAAAGTATACGCCAAGCAAGTAAATGAACAAAACCTGAAGAATATGTCAAGTACACGGAAACCTCAGTCGAAAACGGAGAACAAATCAGTTGTGTCAAGGCAGAAGGTAGGAACTAGCAAAACAAGATTTTGTCAGTAGAAGACTGTCTGGAACAGCCTTTCTCAACCTTGGCACCTCAAAAATGTGTGGACATCCAACTCCCAGAATCCCCCCCAAAAAGCATCCTGGGAGTTGGAAGTCCACCCTTCTTCAAGTTGCCAAGGTTGAGAAACAATGGTCTTCAAGGATCAAAACTGAACTTACTCTTGGATGATCAGAATGCCCCTGGTTCTCTGTCTTGACATGAACTGTGTAGATTTTTGATTGCTTTCATCATCAGTGTCGGTGATCCAAACATTGTTCCTCCCTTATGAGAGTAGAGTAGACTAGAGTAGAGTGGAGTGGAGTGGAGTGGAGTGGAGTGGAGTGGAGTGGG
>WNWU01000047.1:10098635-10108724 GCA_012654045.1 Ptyas mucosa | reverse complement strand
AATAGAATAGAATAGAATAGAATAGAATAGAATAGAATAGAATAGAAGTAGAGTAGAATAGAAGTAGAGTAGAATAGAGTAGAATAAATATTGGAATGAAGAATAGAATAGAATAGAATAGAATAGAATAAATATTGGAATGAAGAATAGAATAGAATAGAATAGAGTAGAGTAGAGTAGAGTAGAGTAGAGTAGAATAAATATTAGAATGTAGAATAGAATAGAATAGAATAGAATAGATATTGGAATGAAGAATAGAATAGAATAGGATAGAATAGAATAGAATAGAATAGAATAGAATAGAATAGGTTTATTGGCCAAGTGTGATTGGACACACAAGGAATTTGTCTTGGTGTATATGTTCTCAGTGTACATAAAAGCTATGCGATAAATCATGATCATAGTCATCATAAAAATGCATTCATCATAAATAATAAGATACAACACTTAGTGATAGAATCAACATAAACCACGCTAGGAAACTAAATCATAAAGTTACAAGTAACAAAGTTATAATAAGTAGAAAGAAGATAGGTAATAGGAAAGATGAGAAGAATAATATTAACAGAAGAAATGGAAGATGTAGAATTTTTTCCTGGCCTTTTTGTTTTTTTGTTTTTTGCATGCAAAAGCGTTGCAGGATGTAAGCTATTCCGAGTAAAGCTGCCTTTTGCAATTGACCGATAGGAAATTTGTCAATGTCGATGGTGTTGGTGGTGCTCCAGTTGTTTTGGGATTGCACCTGTTACTATTAGTACGACATTCGATGATGATGATGAATGTGCTTCATTTCACAGTCAGCCAGATGTTCAGGATTGATTTGGTATTTTTGTCCATCTATCGAGTCCTTCCCGAGGCCCTGGGATAGGCAGAGGTTGGCGTCCGATAATGGGAAGGATTTTGCTAATGGCATCTAATGTTGGGAAGAATTATTTACTTCCCAGTCAAGTCCTAATTTAAGATGTAGTTTTCTTGCAGCTCCCTTTTGTCCCCAGCTGAGCTATGAGCTTTGAGAGGCTGTTTTTGCCTGTAATCTAAAATTAATGGCTGTAGTCCTAATGTGGCGAGGTGGTGTGGGAAGGCTGAATAACAGGGTGGAGGGGAATTCTGGCAGCAGAACCCTGATTCAGGGGTGGGCTTCAAAAATGTTAGCAAAACTTTGGATATCATACATTTTCTGTATTGAAATGTATGGTACTTAAACACCACACCATCCACATCAGAGGTGGGTTTCAGCAGGTCCCGACCAGTTCTGGAGAACCGGTAGCGGAGATTTTGAGTAGTTGGGAGAACCGGTAGTAAAAATTCTGACTGGCCCCGCCCCCATCTATTCTCTGCCTCCCGAGTCCCAGCTGAGCGGGAGGAAATGGGGATTTTACAGTAACCTTCCCCTGGAGTGGGGTGGGAATGGAGATTTTATAGTATCCTTCCTTTGCCACGCCCGCCAAGCCACACCCACAGAACCGGTAGTAAAATTTTTTGAAATCCACCACTTAAATCCACATAATGATATGTATATTTTTTTTTGAAAAATAAAAACTTGACGAAAAAAATTTTTTTAGCAAGGGGTTCTCTGCCCGGTTACTGGCCATGATGGGTGTGGCCTGGTCAGCTTCCTGCACCATGATGGGAGGGGGCATTTTTGGCCTCCCTGGGTTCTGGAGTCTTTCTTTGAGCCTCCGGGAGGGTGAAAACAGCCTCCGCGGGCGTTTCCGGCCTTTCCAAACTTCCGGTAGGCCTGTTTTTTGCCCTCCCTGAGCTTCCGTGCGCGCCCTGCACTTATCTGCATCCAAAACGGGCCGCATGGGGACTCCCGGGAGGGGCGGGGCAGGGTGGACAGAGCCAGCCAGGAGTGGGATTTGGGGTTCTCTGAACTGCACAGAGCCTTAGCTAGAGGTTCTCCCGAACCCCCAGCAGCCCAACCCTGCCGACGGTTGTAGAAACGCAAAAGGGCCAAGGAAAGGAAATTCTCCCTTTAAACCCCGTGGCTGAAAGTTGGGGTACAAGTAAAGGTGATGAAATGGTTCCAGAGCCATAACTCAGCCCAGCTTGTCATGAGTGATATTGAGTTGGCCATGCCCATCTAGTCACATGACCACCTAGCCACACCCACCCAGCCGGTCATTAGACAGATCATATTAGTTGTCCGCATGATTTAAAATTATGAATTTAGTGGTGCCTGAGATCCAAAAGGTTGGTGATCCCTGCTATGGAGGACCTGAATCTCAGCAGGAGCAGAAGAGAATTAAACAATCCCCCCCCCTTTTCACGCAAGTCAAGGGGCGCCTCGCCAGCCTCTACTTGCCCCTCCCCTCCCAGCCATTCCTCCCCTCCCCGCCCGGGCTCCTTAGGGCCCCAACAGGAAGCAGTTGTTGGAGTTGGCAAAACAGGTGGCTCAGTTCAAATTGGATTTGACCAAGGAGGCTCAGCAGAAGAACCTCACTGAGGACTAGGAGCATAGGCTTCCAAGCAGAGAGAAGACCCGCGGGAGTGCAAGGCCAGGTACCTCTGACCCATACAAAAAGGCCTCAAAGGGGGAGTCTCTCTAGAGCAACACAAATGTTCATTGCATGAATCTGTCCCAGGGGCCGTAGTATGAGGACCCCGATTTAGTGCAGTAGAAGAAATGCAAAAGGGACGTGGTGGCTCAGCGGCTAAGACGCTGAGCTTGTCGATGGAAAGGTCGACAGTTCAGTGGTTCGAATCCCTAGCGCTGCGTAACAGGGTGAGCTCCCGTTACTTGTCTCAGCTTCTGCCAACCTAGCACTTCGAAAGAAGGTAAAAAATGGAAGTAGAAAAATAGGGACCACCTTTGGTGGGAAGGGAACAGCGTTCCGTGCGCCTTTGGCGTTGAGTCATGCCGGCCACATGACCACGGAGTCGTCTTCAGACAGCGCTGGCTCTTCGGCTTTGAAACGGAGATGAGCACCGCCCCCCTAGAGTCGGGAACGACTAGCACATATGTGCAAGGGGAATCTTCACCTTTAAGAAATGCAAATAATTTTTCCACGGACCACCAAAGTTTTCTCATGGACCACCTCAATTGGTGACCCCTGCTCCATAGCTAATCCCCATAGATTCATCTCCTTGGCGTTTTATTTCTTTACAAAAAGGGAGGCAGGAAAAAGGTTGTTTTAGGTTGTTTTTCAAATAAAATACTAGGAAAAACCTTCCATAAATTAACAACGGCTGACCTCTGGTGGACAAAGGCAGCATTTTGGCCTGAATGGTTGCAGCCGGATTAAATTAAACCAGCTGGACACCTTCATTTCTGAGCAACTCAAGTGGCCCTGTACAATACAGGGAAGTCCTCAATTTAGGACCACCCACAATGAGGGACAGAATTTCAAGTCGTTAAGCAAATTAACTGAGTTGCATCCAACGTTACAATTTTTTTAGCCAGTTTGTTTTCCCATAGATTGTGCTTGTTGGAAGCTGGGTGGGAAAGTTACACGTGACGATTTCAGGATGCTACAACTGTCACCTAGACATTCCAGTTGCCAAGCATCTGAATTTTGATTAAGGGACCGTGGGGGGATGCCGCGATGGTCACAAGGGCAAGGACCAGTTAGTTGTTAAGTCACTTTTTTTTCAGTGTTGCTACAACTTCAAGCCGTTACTAAATGAAGGTTGCAAGTTGAAGTCTAAATGTCCCAGAATGGATAGCATCTGGTTTGAGCTTAGAAGAGACTGGGAAAAACGAAATAAATTCCGGACAAAGGAAATGGTTCAAAACTCAGAATAACAAAGAGTTGGATGGGATCTTGGATGTCTTCTAGTCCAACCTATAACATTTCAGACAAACGGTTGTCCAATCTCCTTAAAAATTCCAGTGTTGGAGGATTCACAACTTCTGGAGGCAAGTTGTTCCACTGATTGTCAGGAAATTTCTCAGTTCTAAGTTGCTTCTCTCCTTGAGTTTCCACCCATTGCTTCTTGTCCTACCCTCAGGTGCTTTGGAGAATAGCTTGACTCCCTCTTCTTTGGGGCAGCCCAAGATACTGGAACACTATCATGTCTCCCCTAGTCCTTTTCATTAAACTAGACATAATTCCAACCATTCTTTTAGCCTCCAGTCCCCCTACATTATTGTATCTTATGAGTATATATTGAGCTCCACCTCAAGGTTGTTCCTATTTGTAGCTACACAGAATTAAGCAGCAAATTTCTAAAATTCCAAAGCTTTAGATTCTATTTAATCATCTTATTATTCATGCATTTCGAGTTAAGTATTGATCTAGCACTAAAAGACTAAAAGACTTCTAGCACTAAAAGAATTCTATGTGGGTAGAAATGACCCAGTTCTGAGTACAAAGAAGAGATGATGCGGTGACTTTCATTAGCAAGCCATTTTCTGTTTGTTCCCACTTTGAGCTTTCTTGGACCCCATGTGAAAAAATTCCACTTCAAACCAAAAGTAGAGATAAGTGTCTCTTGCCATTAAATTTGAATGTCACCAAAACAAACAGGTTTTGAGGGGCTTAGGAGTGTTAGGTCTATGGCTCTGTATCTATTTCTAATTTGGGGCGTGCCATGAAATTCCCATTCATATGTTCATCTCCTCTCGGATAGATTCTGTATTACAATTCTACTTTTTGTAATCTCACATTCAATGCTTTTTAAACATTCAGAAACCTTCATTGGAAATCCAGGCCAAAATTGGTTAATTAATTTGCTTTATTATACATCTAATCAATCAGCTTATTTCAAACTAAGGTTTTGAAAGTAAGAAAAACCTTTTTCTCAACAAAATGTGCAAACTTAATTCTCCCACTGACCATAATCCAGTAAAACCAAGCAGTTTTCTGTTCAAAAATTGGGCAAGCTGATCCCTCTTACCCAATAGCATGGACTTAACCCAGCATTGGCACATACTTATACTTTTTACTATCACCTTATCTAGGTTTGGAAATTCTACCGAAACGAGGCACTATGGAGGTTTATCTCCAGCCCGAGATCTCCTTAGTATCGAGGCCTTTTCTGATATATAATCATGTAGGTTATAGAGCCAAGCAGCTCCTCCAATTTGTTATCACAATCTAGACTTGTTTGTCAAAGCTTTTGAGTTTGAATCTTTGCAGACTTCGACTTCTGGAGTACGGATTCACAGCTCGTTGGCTGGGGGATCCTGAGATTAAAGCTCATACAGGTTCCAGCTGTCAAGCTTTGAGAAACACAGATCTAGATTTATGGAGATTCTCACTCATTCAGGTCATGGTTGTCCCAAAGATGCTTTTTTATTTCAAGAGGCAACTGGACTTTCTGGTTTTTCTTTGAAGATGTTTTGCTTCTCATCCAAGAAGCTTCTGAAGAGCTGAAGAAGCTTCTTGGATGAGAAGCTTCAAAGTCTTCAACGAGAAACCAAGCAAGAGCCTTGGTGGCTCAGCAGACTAAAGTGCTGTTAAGTAGCACTTAGCTGCCAGCAATTACTGCAAGTTCAAATCTTACCAGGCTCAAGGTTGACTCAGCCTTCCGTCCTTCCGAGGTAGGTAAAATGAGGACCCGGAGTGTGGGGGTAATAAGCTGACTTTGTATAAAAAAAGAACACTGCTTTTTTGGGGGGGGGGGGGGGGCGAAAGCCCCACTAAACAGGTATATACAAAAGTAGGAAGGCTATTGCTTAACGCACTGTAAGCCGCCCTGAATAAAACAATAAAAAATAAAAAGTCCAATTGCCTCTTGAAATAAAAAAGCACCTTTGGAGAAACACGGATCTAGACTGATTATCATTCATTCAACCTCAGAGGTAGAACTTTCCTTAAAGGAGCCCAAAGCAAGGTTAAAAAAAAAAAAGAGCAGAACACAAGTTCCACATTGCCAATTAAATAAGTTTTATTGGGATTGGAGTTACATGTTCACTTGTTCCTTATACAGTACCCATACCGGTAAAGTGCAGTGTTTGTTCCCCATTTTCCCTGTGCACATATTCAAAGTTATCAAGAATGCCCTTGTCATGGTCATCATTCCTTCAAGTTTTGAAGGTGGCCCCCATGGGAATGCCAACGTCTTCAGTCAACCTCCTCAATGGTTGGTCCAGAAGATGCTCCTCCGGAGGGGGGTGCGCCACCCCCGGGGAAGCTGCCAGGCATGCCACCGGGCATCCCTCCAGCGCTCTGGTATAGCTTGGTTATGATGGGATTGCAGACCTTCTCCAGTTCTTTCTGCTGGTGCTCAAATTCTTCCTTCTCAGCCGTCTAAAGATGCAGGGGAGGGAAGGGAGAAATGTGTTAAAACCTCAAGGAAGGACTAGAATAACCTTGTGTGAACTTGAGATTCTGAAAGATATTTTAAAACCCCAGGAAGGTCTCTCTTAAGTACCAGCAAACTATCGATCTTAATTAGCGATGCCCTTTTTGCTGGGTCTAAAAAAGGTAATAAAATGTTACAACTTTTCTTGAGGGAAGAGGCCAGCTCCAAAATTCAGCCATTTCCAACTTAATCGGAAATATATGGTGATATAGAACTGCGAAAAGGGTCGCTCAGACATCCAAGGAAGGTGTTCTGGCCAACATAAGGTCTTTTCAAACCTTCTGGTGGAAACTACGAATGGTTTTGGAACCTTCATCCTTGCGACCCCCGAAGTTGTCCCTTCCTTTGACAGCTGCGTCATTGGCGACGCCAATAAACCTCTGCAAAAGACGGTTTGCCACCAACCTGATTTTTATCCAGCCAGTTGATGATCTCGTTGCATTTGTCCAAGATCTTCTGCTTGTCGTCGTCATTGATCTTCCCTTGCAGCTTCTCGTCCTCTACCGTTGCCTTCATGTTGAAAGCGTAGGATTCTAGGGAGTTCTTGGACGACACCTTGTCTCTCTGCTTCTCGTCCTCAGCCTTGTACTTCTCAGCTTCTTGGACCATGCGCTCAATGTCTTCCTTGCTGAGGCGACCTACGGAAAGACGAGGATCCTTATTAACTTCCTTCGATGCCGAACACCTAATATAGTAAGTCCAAATTGCGGCACTGTTTGAAACAAAGCCGTTCCTAAGTTTTTGAATAGGAATGGCCGACAGGCCAAGAGCTAACGTGTTAAATCAAGTAGTTTTATTCACGCTGTCCAGGTTTTTTTTAAATTCATATTTATATGCCGCCCTTCTCCGGAGAATCAGGGCAGCTTACAATGCGTTAAGCAATAGCCTTCATACTTTTGTATATTTTATACAAAGTCAGCTTATTGCCCCCACAAACCGGGTCCTCATTTTACCCACCTTAGAAAGGATGGAAGGCTGAGTCAACCTTGAGCCTGGTGAGATTAGAACTCGCAATAATTGCAGGCAGCTGGATGTTAAATGCTGCCTTAATAGGAGGCATTAGCCTGCACTCAGTTTTGGCTGGATGAGGGGTTAAAGGATAAGCTTTCAAAGGCCCACTGAATATGTCAGTGGCAAATAAAATACAGGTAGTCCTTGTGTCAGAGCCTGGAAGCCCTTCTTTTGTTGGGGGTGTTACTTGGAACCCTGACACCGACTTACAACAGTTCATTGAGTGGCCATTCAAAGTTACAACGGGCACAGAAAAGTGACTTATGGCCATTTTACAATGGTGGTGGAAAAATGGCTGCAAGCAATGAAGGAATGAGCTGGGACGGGACCAGTCCAGCCCGCTGCTCAAGCAAAACCTATACCATTTCAGATAATTTAGCATCTTTTTCTTATCTTGTTCGTATCTGCATATAGATATATCTTCCAGTTCTCATTTCCCTTTCAATTCCCTTATCCGTTAATAAATCCTTATATCTAACAATATTTCCCAAATTAAAAACATTTGGGTGTATTAAAGCTTCCATTGTTGATAACCATGTTGGTATTTTCACATATTTATCTCTAACCTTTTCCCATACCAACAATAATGCATTTCTTATACAATGTCTATTAAAATATGCATGTTATCTTATTTCTGTACCACAAAAAAGCAGGCCATCCCAGTTGAAGATCATGCCCTTCCCAATGTTAACAACCTTACATTTCTTAATCCAATCCATTCCTTCAACCATGTCCATGCTGCTGCTTGATAATATAGGTTATGTATATGCAGATACGAACAAGGTATGAAAAAGATGCTAAATTATATGGCTTTTATTTGGAAAAGACCATTTCAGATAATGTGACTGTCTCTAAAAGATAAAGGTTCCCTTCCCACATATGTGCTAGTCGTTCCTGACTCTAGGGGGTGGTCCTCATCTCCGTTTCAAAGCCGAAGAGCCAGCGCTGTCCGAAGACGTCTCCGTGGTCATGTGGCCGGCATGACTCAACGCCGAAGGTGCACGGAACGCTGTTCCCTTCCCACCAAAGGTGGTCCCTATTTTATCTACTTGCATTTTTTACGTGCTATCGAACTGCTAGGTTGGCAGAAGCTGGGACAAGTAACGGGAGCTCACCCCGTCTTCTTTACGGAGCACTCACCTTTGTCATTGGTGATGGTGATTTTGTTCTCTTTGCCTGTGCTCTTATCGACAGCCGAAACGTTGAGGATGCCATTGGCATCAATATCAAAGGTGACTTCAATCTGAGGGACGCCCCTTGGAGCTGGAGGAATGCCAGTCAGTTCAAACTTGCCCAGCAAGTTGTTGTCCTTGGTCATTGCTCTCTCTCCCTCGTACACCTGGAGAAGGCAAGCAGAAAACAGAAGAGGTTTAGGGAGGCCTGAGCTAGAATTCCCAATTGTGGGAAATTTCCCCACTTATGAAAAAAAGCCTTTTGTCCTCATTTTTAAAGTCTGTAGCCAGACCGGTGGGAGGAAGACAGACGTTGTAAGTCCAGCTACTAGAAATTAATATTAATTTCTATTTATTTTCTATTAATTAACCTTATTTCTATTAATAAGGTGGCTAAACAATCTAAACAAATATGCTTTTCAAACAAACGGCAGAGTTGCCTCATATATAACTGTTATACTAGCAGCAGTTTTTAAGCTACTATGGTGATTTGGGCATGAAATTTGACATCGCACGGTGAAGTAAGGATGGTAGCCCCAGACAGATTTAAAAATTAAAGTGGTTCATTGTTCAAAACACAGTGTTTTACCTAGAAAAACTAATTGCAGAGAGAAGACAGAAAATATTCCAGATTTAGAATGTAAGAAATTAAAGATGTTCAATAAATAGATTCCATTATTCAGTTATGCAGTAGAGTAAGCAATCCTCTCTATCTCCTGTGAGATGGGTAGCTAAGACTTTATTCCCAAAATAAATGTAATTGGAGAATTTACACCCTATCCAGTGTTGTATTATATATGGATTAGTCTTGGGTGAATTTAGAAATCCACCCAATTTAATAGACAATATTGTAAAAAACAAAAAAACTTCCAGCTAAAATTTCCCACAGTTCTTAGTGCTTAAAAAGATGCAGCCCTGGAGAAAAAAAAAATTGGGGGGCCTTTTGATTCACAGAGTTGGGTCGCTCAGACATCCAAGGAAGGTAATTTAAGCCAACATTGGTTTTTTTTCAACCTCTGGTGGAAACTACGAATGGTTTTGGAACCTTCATCATTGCGACCAAATCCTTGCTCTGTGCACCTATTTGGCGAAGTTCCAAGTTCGCCTTTTAAAAGCACATTTCAGCAATCACAACAACCAATTCTACCCGACCACCACAAGACTCCCACCATTTTCTGTGGGTTTCGCCTACCTGAATCAGCACCCCTGGCTGGTTATCGGAATACGTGGTGAACGTCTGAGTTTGCTTGGTAGGGATTGTGGTGTTGCGTTTGATCAAAACTGTCATGACACCACCAGCTGTCTCGATACCCAAGGAGAGAGGAGTCACATCCAACAACAACAGGTCTTGCACGTTTTCAGATTTGTCCCCGGAGAGAATGGCAGCTTGAACGGCTAAGGAAATTAAAAGAGATTTAACATACGTTGAGAATCCCATCCAAAACGTCCCTAGTTATCCAGAGACAACTTTGCTTGCTCGCATAAGGCTTTTCCGCCATTATTAAATCCTGGTTGAAGTCATGAAGGATTCAAAGAATTCCTTTGGAAATAAGCTAATACAGGGGTGGGCAACTGTGGCCCTTTTACAACCCGTGGACTTCAACTCCCAGAATTCCTGAGACAGCTTGGCTGTCTCAGGAATTCTGGGAGTTGAAGT
>WNWU01000047.1:10077546-10098235 GCA_012654045.1 Ptyas mucosa | reverse complement strand
CCTGAGACAGCCAAGCTGTCTCAGGAATTCTGGGAGTTGAAGTCCACGGGTTGTAAAAGGGCCACAGTTGCCCACCCCTGAGCTAATAGAAATTACATTCATAGATCGTTACAAGATTTTACTGTATTTTTCTGTGTATAAGACCTCCCCACCCCCATGTTTCATGTTGTAAGCATGCTACAAGCCATCACTTAAAGAGTAATATAACAGGAACAGGAAATGCACCAGAGGAACAATAGAGATGAAACCCAGAGTGGCAATGTGATACCAGAAACAACTACAATAGAGGGGAATGATATAGAGCTGCATTTAAGATATGAGGCTCATCGTATGCGGCCTTTCTCCTTGGCCTCCTGTGTGTAAGACGCACCTCAATTTTCAAGTATGTTTTAAAGAAAAAGTAGGGTTTTATACACAGGAAAATACGGTATCTGGTATTAAGGGAGCTGTGTTAGTGCAGCAGCCACCAACTCTTAAAACTTTTAACCGTTCCCGAACGGCAAGATGCAATACCTGCTCCGTAGGCTACAGCTTCATCGGGGTTGATGCTCTTGTTGAGCTCTTTGCCGTTGAAGAAATCCTGAAGGAGTTTCTGGATCTTGGGAATTCGGGTGGACCCGCCAACCAGCACGATGTCGTGCACCTGGGATTTGTCCAGCTTGGCGTCCCGCAGCGCCTTCTCCACGGGATCCAGCGTGCCACGGAAGAGGTCGGCGTTCAGCTCTTCGAAGCGCGCCCGGGTGATGGACGTGTAGAAATCGATGCCTTCGTACAGGGAGTCGATCTCGATGCTGGCCTGGGTGCTGGAGGACAGGGTGCGCTTGGCCCGCTCGCAGGCGGTGCGCAGACGGCGGACCGCCCGCTTGTTTTCGCTGATGTCCTTCTTGTGCTTCCGCTTGAACTCGGTGATGAAATGGTTGACCATGCGGTTGTCGAAGTCTTCGCCCCCCAGGTGGGTGTCTCCCGCCGTCGACTTCACTTCGAAGATGCCGTCTTCGATCGTCAGGATGGAGACGTCGAAAGTGCCGCCGCCCAGATCGAAGATCAGCACGTTCCTCTCAGCACCGACCTGGGGGTAAAGGAAAAGGAAACCGTCAAAACCCTGAAGCGAACCTGGCTGAGGCCATCTTCATGGTTGCCACAAGAGGGGGAGGAGGGGGGAATTAGATAGCTCAGCTCGGCAAGTTTCTGTGGGAACCAAGGTCATTTCAGCAGGAAGAGGAGGAGGAGTAGGGTAACCAAGCAACCAGCCAGCACCTCTATTGGACAATGTGACTTTTGACTTGGAAGAAAGGGAGAACTTTCATTTTTTAATTAGGTGAAAATTGCAGAATTTTCAAGAGTCGGGTGTTCACCAGTTTTGCCAATAGGATGCTCGTTCTTTCTTTCATATGATGTTATTGTGCCAATAAATTGTTCTTTGAGGAATCTCCAGAGGAGTCTCGGAGTTCTGCTTTCAATGGCTTCAATAGTTTAGTTTATTTTGGATTTATATACCGCCCTACTCCTGAAGGACTCAGGGCGGTGAACAGCCAAAGATAAAACACATATAGTATAAAATTAAAAAAAAAAATTTAAAACACATTAAATAAATTTGGCCCATACGGATTAAAACACCCCGGTCTTTTACAAACAAATTAAAACTAAACAGTACTAACAATACTTGGAACGCTGACGGGAACATGGGTCAATGGAAAAACCCAAGCCTTATTCCCCGCTCCCCCAAAAGGGATTTAGGATTCCCCAATATCCTCTGCATTTAAGATTTCCCAACCTTCAGCTTCAACCACTCACTTTTTTGTCCAAGCCGTAAGCAATCGCAGCTGCGGTTGGCTCGTTGATAATTCGAAGCACGTTGAGACCAGCAATGGTTCCGGCATCTTTTGTAGCTTGGCGCTGGGAG
The DNA here is from genome assembly GCA_012654045.1 of Ptyas mucosa. NCBI lineage: Eukaryota > Metazoa > Chordata > Lepidosauria > Squamata > Colubridae > Ptyas > Ptyas mucosa. The sequence goes on along the minus strand of WNWU01000047.1, from coordinate 10,096,332 downwards.
TCATTGAAATAAGCTGGGACTGTGACTACGGCATTTGTAACAGTCTGGAGAGGGGAGGAAAAAAAGTAAGTTATAAGAGAGGGGGAAAGAAAGCGCTTGAGGTAGTGTATCTCAATTTCAACAACTTTTTAAGTGGTGTAGACTTCAAACTTCCTGGCTGAGGAATTCTGGGAGTTGGAAGTCCACACACCCCCCTTAAAAGTGGATAGAGAAAGTGCCGCAGGAGCCCACTTTTTACATTGTGACTCTGCTTCCTCCTCCCCCCCCCCATTTCGTTTGAAGAGCTCACCTTTCCTAGATAGGCCTCTGCAATCTCCTTCATTTTTGTTAGCACCATTGAGGAAATTTCTTCGGGATAAAAACATTTGCACTCTCCTTTGTATTCCACTTGGACTTTGGGTCTGCCGGCATCGTTCACGACCGTGAAAGGCCAATGCTTCATGTCCGACTGAACTACGGCGTCATCAAATCGGCGGCCAATCAGACGCTTGGCATCTATTCGAGATAGCGAAGATGTTATATACTCTGGTTCAGGGGTTTGCAACCTTAAACACTCAAGAGCCATTTGGGCCCGTTTCCCACAGAAAAGAAAACACCGGGAGCCACAAAACCCATCCCATGCCTGATTATTTCTTGAGCGGCCACAAAACTAGTGTACGTAGTTGAATTAAATGTTGTTTTCTTCTGAAACTTTTATTTTCTTGGATTTATCCATGGTTGGCCTACCAGGGGGTTGAAAAGCTCAATAAACCACGTGCCAGTGGGTGTTGCACACTGGCGGTTGAGTGACAGGGAGCCGCAGCAGAGGAGTGAAAGAGCCACATGTGGCTCCAGAGCCAGATTGCTGACCCCTGCTCTAGTTAATTTAAACTGCTCCTTAATCTCTTATTTAAAATGTGCAAATTAAAACACGTTGTACGAGCTTGAACTGCACCTCTTAAAAATCAAGCCAAGGTTGCAAGTTTTGTGGTTTTATAATTGACAAAGGCAGGGAAGCAACCAAACTCTGAAATATTCCATTTTCAAAACCTTGTTATTATGTTCACAGAAGCCCTGAAGAATTATATAAGAGGCGTGGTGGCGCAGTGGTTAAGAGTGCAATACTGCAGGCTACTTCTGCTGACTGCCAGCAGTTTTGAGAGTTTGACTCATCCTTTCATCCTTCTGAGGTAGGTAAAAACGAGGAGCCAGATTGTTGGGGGCAATATGCTGACTCTGTAAACAGCTTAGAGAGAGCTGCAAGGCACTGTAAAGCAGTATATAAGTCTTAAGCGCTATAAATGAAGTTCTCACTGCTTCAGTAAACAGAAAGCGGATTACCACTTTTGGCGATCAAATATTAGAATGGTGTCAGAGCAGTGAACGTTGATCACTGTAATTATCTATATGAGGGGTTCCCCTGGTAGTGGTGTGAGGCGATATTCCACGGGGTGCAAAAACTTGAGTTTAGAAGTTTCAAAATTATTGTGTATATGCATAATTATACTTCTATATGGGGTGCGAGAATATATCAGAAGCATTCTAAAGGTGTGGGGTATAGAAAAGGTTGGGAGCCCCTGATCTATCTATCTATCTATCTATATATTTATTAAAAAGTTTTACAAATTACAAAAATGATTTCCCCCCCCCATCCCTCCCTTCCCAACCCTCTCCCTCCCCCCCCGACTTCCCAGGATTAACCGCTCTAATAACAGCGGCAAGACTACTGGTGGCACAATATTGGAAGAAACAAGATGTACCTACAACTCAAGAATGGACATTAAAAGTAGTGCATTTGGCAGAAATGGCGAAGATTTCCGCATATCTCAAAGACTATTCAAATGAAAGATATATAAAGGAGTGGAAAAGTTGGATAGATTATATTCAGAACAAATATTGTAACAAGAAATTTCAATTAGCTTACGAATGAAATATTTTGTAGAAATTGTTATATTAATTAGAATATTGTTGTTTTACTATCAGGAGTTAAAGATCAAGGTTAATGATGTGTTATTATATTGTTAGTTAATTCTAGTTTGGTGTTTGTACTTGTAATACCCTGAGTTGATCTATATTGATTGCTGCAGAGCAATGAAAAGCTGAAGGCTTGTTCGACAGCATGTTTATAGGTACAAAGGCATCCCCCCTTTTCCCTTAAATGCTGCCCTTTTCCCACAAGGTAACCCTTTTTTTTGAAGACCTGTCTCCTTACCAAAGACTGTGTTCGTGGGATTCATTGCCACTTGGTTCTTGGCGGCATCACCAATCAGCCTCTCGGTATCTGTGAACGCCACGTAGCTTGGCGTAGTCCTGTTACCCTGGTCATTGGCGATGATTTCCACCTTGCCATGTTGGAAGACCCCAACGCAGGAATAGGTGGTCCCCAGATCAATCCCGACGGATGGTCCCTTAGACATGGTGAACTGCAAAAGTTAAAAATAAATATCAGTCATTCACTGACAGGTCCTCTTGTTCCTCGCAGCTTTGTTCAACCTGGACACCTAGAAGAGGTCAAGAGACTTCAAAAGTCCTAGAATTCCCAGGCAACAATTCAACCCGTTAAGCCAAAATTGCTTCGAACCTTTTAAAGATGTCTGGACTTCAATTCCTAGTACTTCCCCAATCAACACGGTTGGGAAATTCTGCTGAGTTGCAGTCCAAGACCTCCAAAAAGGTGCAAATGTTTGGTTGAAAATGCTTCCATTTTTTAAAAAAATATAAAAAAGCTTTAACTTTATGTAATTTATCTGTAAATTAAATTACATTTTATGTAATTTATCCGTTATGTAATTTATCCGAGTATACAAAGCATCTGTATCAAATTCTACTGGATAGTGCAATATTAATTCAATCAGGGGTTTTTCAATTCAAATGCAAGGAACGTGAAGGATGTGCGTTTGTTTTTATTTTTGTAATTATAATGCATGCTGAAGATGGCATTTAATTTCATTGTACGATATGTGCACTGACAAGAGATGTGCAATGACAAATAAGTAAAACTAAATTCACCTAACCTACCACCCCCACACCTTTGCCATCTTGCAAAGTAGGCAAATTATATATATTATAAATAAAATTGCTCCCCGTTTGGATTAGCTGCTCTAGGGAGGGTTGGACATATATATATATATATAAGTAAATAATATATCCTGTTTCCCCCAAAATAAGACATTATTTCCTGATAACAAGCCCAATCAGACTTTTGCGCACATGGCAATAAGGTTAAGGCGCTTATTTCAGGGTTCAAAAAAGTATAAGACAGGGTCTTATTTCAGGGTAACACGGGGGTGTGTGTATTATTTTAATTCTCTTTTCGTAGGTCTTTGTGAATTTTTGTTTCATCCAGGTTTTTCCTACGTAAATCAAGATCTTTATACAGCCATGGTTCAGTGAAATCTCATTCACTAGAATTTTTTGGCTTTATCAGACATCAGAGCAGCATTTTGTTGTCTGTTTTAAGATTTAGGGGAGACTAAGATAGCTATTTCTGGCTTGTTTGCCATATATATATATATATATATATATATATATATGAACCATGGCTGTATAAAGATCTTGATTTACGTAGGAAAAACCTGGCTGAGAGAAAAATACACATAAAGACCTACGAAAAGAGAATAAATATATATGTATATATACATGTATATTATATATATACATACACACACACAAAAGAAGTGTTTTTCTGTTGAAGCACCTGGTCTACCCCAATATAGGAGGGAACATATTGCTTTCCCTTTCAGCTCCAATCCAGGAGCCCTCAAGCAGTCCCATTCACGACAAAACCATTTTATACCAAAATTTATATTTGCTGATCAAGAAATAAAAGGGAGACTAGTATAGATCTATTTCAGGCTATTTAGCTCTCATCAGCTAGCCATACCCCAAGTTCGAATCCGAGTAAGAAATAGATCTAAGACTAGGTTCCCCTTTATCTATCAGCAAAATATAAATTTGGCACACTTATATGCCATATTTTATTTGGTAAGGTAGATTGAAAGGGGGGGGGACTAATACAAATATTGGCAGTATGGACTAGACAAATGAATTGAGACAGAGACACACACACACATATACACACACAACCCTCCCTGGAGCAGAAGATCCAAATCAGGGAAGCAATTTCATAACCATGGAAAACAGGCAATAATTCCATTTATTTCCCCCAACTCTCCCGCTCTGAGCTTCCCCCTTCCTGAATGGAGTTTCATTCATTCATTCATTCGGGAGCGACCACGTGGCGTCGCCCCTGGAGGGCAACCCCGTGGAACGGGGGGCGGGGCTTCGGCCGAACCACGTGCTGCGCAGCCCGGGGACCGGAAGAGCGCGCTGCTGAGCACGTGCCAGCAAGACTGCAAGCAGCTGGCAGACTCGGGCTTTTTTTCCCCCCCCTTTTCTTTTTTTCCCCTTCTCCTCTCGCCCCCGCGAACGGAGGAAGGAAACCCGGGAGCCGCCGCCGCCGCTGCTTCCATTGCTGCTCCGTCTCCTCTCCCGACTCGAAAGCAGAGGACGACCCGGGTTTAAAGCAGCCGGGGAAGGTCGTTAAGCAAAGCCACCCCTTTCTCTCCCCCCCCCCCCGAAAGCCCCAATTTCCTTCCCTTTCTTTCCCTTTCTAAACCTGCTTTTTTTCCTCCTCCTTTACAGCCGCATCTCTTAATGCCTATGGAAATCAATTTTTTAAAAAAAGGAGGGGAGGAGAAGGAGGAGAGAGATAGCAAGGTTCCTTTTATGCTCCGTTTAACGTCCAGTTCCTCGCTCGCTTTAAGCTCTCCCCAAGGGCGGGTGTGACGACGAGAAGCAGCCTCCCCCACCCCGGCGAGAAAGGGAGGATTTGTAGGTCGGGATTCAACTGGGGAAGGAAAGGGGGGGGGAGAGAGAAAGCAGCTTGGCGGGTTTTTCCAGCAGACGTTGCGTTGCCCAACTGGGTGACATCATCAGGGCAAGGAAAGGAGGGGGGGAGTTTGCGGAGTGAAAGGGGGGGAGAATAAGGATTATAGGGGTCCTTGATGCTCTCTGAAGTTTTTTTGGGGGGGGTTCTCGCAGGCGTTTTGTTACCCAATTCGGTGACATCATCAAGGGCCAAGAAGGGGGTTGGGGGGCTTCCAAAGAGGGGGAGGGGGAGAAAAAGGACTCTGGAATAAGGATTATGGGGTCCTTGGTGCCTCCTGAGCCTGGGGGGGGTTTGTCCCCCTTTTTTTTCGTAGGCGTTTCCTGACCCAACTAGGTGGCCTCATCAGTGCTGGAAGGAACGAGCCTTGCTCTGTGCTACATTACTGGATATTTCATAGGGAAGGAAACCCCCCCCCCCATCTCCCTGATCAACACTCGTGTTACCTAACTGGGTCACGAAACGTCTGCAAGAAAGGGGGGGAAAAAGAGCACCCCAAAAAACCTTCAAAGGCAGTTAGGAGGAGGGCTCTTCCTCCTCCAATCCAGGCGAGGATGGCTTAATCGCCTTAAGAGCCCATCCGCTTCCATCCCATCGTCGAGGTCGGTGGGGAAGGGGGAGAAGAGGCAGATTTCCAACGCCTTGGGGGGGGGGCAAATGCTTTTTCAAAGGGGAGGGGGTTTACGCCAGTCAGCTCCCCCCACCTTTGCAAAAGCAAAAGGGGGGGGGGCTGAAAAGCAGATCTGCTGCAATGCAAAAATCCGTTTCTTTTTCTTTGCAAGGCGGGACCTCCCCCCCCCCTTTTCCCCAGCAACCTGCTGGGGAGGGTTTCAGACAATGGCTCAGCCAAGGAAGGAAGGAAGAAGAGGGTGGAAGGAAGGAGAATGAAGGCCGGGAATAATTGCAGGTCACCTTGAGAAAACAGCGCAGGAAGAGAAGAAAAAATCGCCTTGCCCCAATAAAGGCATCTCTGCCTGCATTGCACCCCGTAGAACCCAGCTTACTTAGCAAAAAGGGGGGGGGGGAATAAAACCCAGCAAAAAAAAATTTTTTTTTTTAAAAATAAAAGATTTTAACTTAATTTTAATTTAAGAATCCCCCCAAAGCAGCTTTTCACCTATGGATGCTTCCTTCCTTTTTTTTTCCCCCAAGAAGACAAAAAAAATAATAATAAATGCAATAATTACCTGTTTCGCCCGTGCGCGGACCAAGCGATACAAAAGATGCCACGAGACCGGCCAGAATAAGAAAGCGGCTTTCCCGGGCCGGCCCCGCACCTTATATACCTCTGGAGAACCTTCCAGAAGAGTTACGCCTCTTTCCGGCCGGCCAGCCAATCCCGTAATCCCGCAGGCCGGCTTTTCGCCAATAGCCGCCGCCTTCGCCCGTGATGTAACAAAGGCAAGTGGGGGGGGGGAGAGAAAAAAGAGGGCGGGTCAGGGAGGCGCGTGAGTCAAGGAGAGCCGGCCGGCTTTTTCCTTCTTTCTTCCTCTTTCCTTTTTTCTAGAACGTTCATCCCTCCCAGGAGCGCGAGGGAGGGAGGGAGGGAGGCGGTCTCTAACTCGATGACGTCTCCGGGAGCCAATGACTTTCCCTCGCGGCGCGCTTTATTTGCATGGACAGGCGAGACAAAGGGAACGAGAGATAGAGGACGTTCGACGCCTCGGGTTGCTCTTCCCTTTGTGTTCCGAGGGGGAGCCAATCGCTTCCCAGGGTGGCGTTCCACGATTTGCATACTTTGCCCGAAGGGCGGGGGTGGGCAGCGAGAGCCCCCCCCCCAGTATTGAGAAAGGGAAAGGCGGGCGAGGGAGGGAGGGAACAGAACGTTCCGTGCTGGGGGTGGCGGGTGGGGGGGGGGTAACGATGAAGAGACAAAAGGAGCCAATTCGAACGCCGCGTGGGTCGACCCGAGAGGCCCGCTCGGCCAATCAGGGCGCGGAGTGAATCGGCGCGCGGGAAGGCGGTGGGCGTGGCCAGTCAAAAACCGTCTCCTTGGAGGAGCTCCTGAAGAGAAAAACCGTTGGACAAAATGGCGGCCGGACGAGCTGCGTGCAGTTTGCTGCAGGGCGTTGGCGAAAGGCCACGGCTGAGGGTGAGCGGAGGACGCGAGCTGAAGCGGCTCGGACGAAAGAAACCCTTGGGGAGCGAAGCCCCGAATCGCCTCGTCCCCTCTCGCCTTCATACTGGACTACAGCTCCCATCGTCCCCGGAAGCGGAAAAAAAGGGGGGCGAGATGAGGGGGAGCTAACCCAGAAAACCCCAGTTGCCTCTTGAAGAAGCACCTCGCCGGGTGGTCAAAGCCCACCCCCCCGGTAGCTTTAAAGCGAGGAGAGGGCGGCACTCTGCTCATGCTCAAGGGCACTCTTGCCCTGAGAGGCGTTTTTAGGCAGGCCGCGAAGCGCCTTGACTGGCAGGGGAAAGAGTTGCTTGCGCAATCGATCTCCTTCCCTCAAATCTGCCGAGGTGACAGGCTGCCATGTGGCCTCTCCTGACCCCGAAAGGATTTTCCTCCTCCTCCTTAATCCGAATAGGTGGTGATTGGCCAAACTATTCCAAGAAGCAAAGGCAGATTTCCTTCTTTTTTTCTTCTTTCTATTTAAAGCCAAGGGTTTGCAGAGAGACGGAAAAATGGGGAGGGGGCCATGCTTCCTTCCCACCCTCCCAAGTGGGCAATGAAAGACTGGCTTTCAACCCAAAAAACAGACTAGATCAGTGATGGCTAACCTTTTTGCCATTGTGTGCCAAAAGTGGGGGGGGGACGCAGTGGGGTCACGCACGCCTGCCCACATCCATAATTCTATGTGCCTCCCCCCATCTCCTCCCGCTTTTCGCACGTGATAGCACAGTAGGCCCGGTAGGACCGTTTTTCGCTTTCCCCAGGCTCCAGAGCCTTTCTAGGAGCCTGGGGAGGGTGAAAATGGCCTTCCCCACCCACCCAGAGGCCCTCCGGAGGCTGGAAACAGTGTGTTTCCTGACTTCTGGTGGGCCCAGAAGGCCCGAAAATTAGCTGGCCGGCGCATGCATGCATGCCGGAGCTCAGTTCGCGTGCCCACCGATATGGCTCCTCGTGCCACCTGTGGCACCCGTGCCATAGGTTCACCATCACTGGACTAGATCGTATCCTGTTTTCCCTGAAAATAGGACATCCTCTGATAATAAGCCCAATTGGGCTTCTGAGCGCATGCGCTAAAATAAGCCTCCCCCCGAAAATAAGCCCTCCCCGAAAATATTTAAAATGCAGAGGAATCAGGTAAGAGGGCAAGAGGAGCCCTATCTTGCTCCACGCGCCCCAGAATAATAAGACCTCCCTGAAAATAAGGCCAAGCATTTATTTCAGGGTTCAAAAAAAATATAAGACAGGGTCTTCTTTTTGGAGAAACACGGTAGTTGGTCATTCAGAAATACTATTCAGCCAGCCCCCTTTTCTGGATTTATCCAAGATGCTGATCCTTGCATTTTTAATATTAACATTAAATATTGTTGAACACGTTCACCTCACCCTATAATAATAACAATAATAATAATGGAAAAAAACTGGTCGGAGGAGTTTAATCTTTGGGTTTAGCCGAACTGCAAGTTTGGCAGCCTTTATTTTAAAAACAATGAAGTCTTCAAATGGTGGAATCAGGACAGTTTAAAATAAATATTTACTCCCTTTTGCTTTGCTTATGCTGAGCACAAATCATGGATGGCGGCAGACAAGAAGGTGTTCTCAGTTTTACCAGTTCAAAAAAATAAAAACAAAAAGGAATTTGTACAACAGTAATACATAGTACTACATAGTAAATGGCATACAAGGTAACAATGTTTTAAAGAATATTTTACAAAATAACAATTGGCTGTTCAGAGTATAGTGTTTCCCTTGTGAGATACTATTTAAGGTCATGAATTTGAAGCCATTGTGCTTAAATATTCCCTTTTGCAGTGAAATCCTAGTGATGTGACATACTGTTTTTTCTTGCACCAAAATTTCTTTCCTCCTTAATATATGAGAAATTCCCTTAACATTAGATTTAACTTATAATGTCATTTATTCTCTTCAGTGATAGAATTCAGATCGTTTGGAGAGTTTGGCTGGTGAATATAAACAGGAGATTCAAAACATCTGTGTATATAATAAATAACTTGACGATCATGTTTTAGAGTTTAGAGGGATTGCCAATATAGTGTCTACCGTGTTTCCCCATAAATAAGACCCTGTCTTACATTTTTTTGAACCCTGAAATAAGAGCTTGGCCTTGTTGCCATACGCTCAAAAGCCCGATTGGGCTTATTATCAGGGGATGTCTTATTTTGGGGGGAAACAGGGTAATTGTCCAACTGTGCCCTAAGACAGGTCCCTCTTCACGCCTCCCATGGATTGCTCTTTTTGAAATAGTAAACATTTTAAAGGCTTGTAAATCAACACTTAGGCATTTGGGCGGCCTAGCTGCTACTGTTTCATTTTCTGGATGAAGTACAGCTTAAGGAAAGAAAAGATTGGATAGGTAGATGGCCACAGATTTATCAGGAAAAAGGAAACTGAGGCTGCTGCAGGGTAAGCTTTCAAAATTGACTGACCTAAGAGGAAGGGAGTGGGTTAGGAAAGTAAATGAAATGTGGATAATTTAAAGGAGCTATAATAAGAGTAGAGTAGGTGGTTTTAGAAGAAAGAACACAAACTAGGGAGTTGAAAAAAATAAACATAAATAACACTAAAGGGTTGGAGAGGTGCTTAATTGGTGAATGGGGGTGCATGCATATTTTTTTTGCTGGTTTAAAAGGCAGAACTTTCAGAATTTTTAAATCATTTTTGTTTGTATGAATTTATAGAATGGGTTGTTTGAGTTTTGTTGCATTTTACTACCGTTGAACATAGTTTTTGTGCTAATGGTTGAGGTGGCATTGGGAGTAACTCATTTTTGAATTTGGTATATATTTGCATGTGATTTAGGGAAACATTTTTCACTTCCTGTGCAGGGGATGCTTATTAAAGTAGAAAACTAATAGAGTGTGTATTGCCAATTTATCTTTCAGGTAACATACACTAAATTTTCCGTATACTAAATTTTGTGATTCCCCATTCTTTGCAATGGGGATTTTGTCATGGCCAGCCACTTTTTCAGAAATAACAGTGCCTATAGCCCCCTCCCCTCCCACAAGAGTTAAGACAGGTTTGCTCTTATTTTGTAGCAAATCGTCCTAACTATTTGATTTCTGTACCTCGTTCACTAAGCATCAATTTTAAAATAAAGATTTAAATAGCTTTTGAATTCAAAAGGCTTGAGATAACTATCATGATTTGATAATCTGCATTTTACTGAGCTTTGGTATAAATAAAATGATGAAATAGTTCATCTGCCTTTGGATTTTACTTTCTTCCTGTTGAGTTCTGCGTTATGGGACTTGATGATAGGTTGTAAGCCGAATTGCTTTTTTTAATATTCAGTTAAGGTCTATGAAGAGATAAACTAGCTTGGTTGAGAGGGATGAAATAATCCTAACATTCTAAACAAGCAGACAGGAAGCCTGGTATGTCTGGTTCTTCTGAGTGAACATATATAAGACTCAGCTGAGGAATTCATGCAATGCTGACTTTAATCATAGTTGAATGTGCTTCAAGATACTCCAGAAATGTTGTTATGGAGACTTCTAAATTAAGTGTGTCTGTTGTATAGCTGGAAACCTGCTTCTTATTTCTTGTGAAAATAGCTTTCTGTCACAGCCTTATAAGATCTGTAATACTGACTGCCCTGTATTACCAACGCACATCCTACTTTTGAATCCTAAGTCACCATTTATAAATTTCTCTTATAATATATGAGTCTAGTGGTTCTCTTATTTCCTTCTTGCTGCCTGTGTTTAAGAATGTGATGGAAATAATCCCCGTGGAATAATATCGGTTTAAAACTCATCATCTTTGCAATCTAGTTGGCACTTGAAGTCAAACAACTTGCATTTTCTTATCGTTAAAGCTGGGTGATACTAGTTCTGTCCATAGATAAGACTTTCCACTTTGGAGAGATGAAAGCATTCTTAACACCAGTGCGGAAATCCAGCTCATTTCCATTCTTTATATCTCCTTTAAATTTTGCAGTTAGTTTTACAAGCTTGACTACGCTGTATCCATCCAAATGATCACATTTTCTAGATTATTACCTCAAAATGTTTACTAATCATGACATTGTATTCTGACCAAAAATGCTCCCCCCCCCCAACAGAAATCCTTTGGCACTACTCATCCTAAAAATGAATGTCACTATGTCCAGCATAGAGAACAGTATTTTAAAAACACCATTTTTAAAAACTTGTAAATGGAATTCAGGATTTGATGCTGATCTCACATTCTAATGATCCATTAGGATATAATTCCCTTTAGTGGAATTGCTTATTATTTATGAATATATACATACATACAAATACATTAGCTTGGTCACAGTGGGCTAATGTCTATATTCTTTAGCCGTATTCAGTCATACGTACCTTCTTAAATTAATGCACTTCCATGTTCACAGAAATTCCCTCCAGTAAAGAAGACCAATTAAAGTCTAATATTGCTTCTCGCTTTTCCCCAAAGTTACTGTTTTCTGCTTCGTTGGTGGTGATGTGTCCAAATATTATCAATATTGATAATTCAAGAAAAGGACACATGCAAAGTCCTGTCCGTTTTCTCTTGAAGCTGATCAGACTTAACATTAGCAGTGAAAAACATAGGTCACAACCGAGAAGACAATTGTATATGTATGCATTTAATTTTCCCTTAAGAATTCTGCTGGAACATCTCTATTCCACAGTCTTCTTCTTTTTTTTAAAAGCAAATTGGTTCAAAACTGCAAAATGCTACTCCTGTTGTGTCAGCATTCCCTCTTCTCCTTCCAAGCTTTAATAGCAAAAATTAAAAAAAAAATCTTAAAAAAATAGAAATAATTGTTTTTACGAGTTCTCTTTTTCCAAGTCTGTTTGTACCTCAAAACAGAAAGATAAAAAAATACTGAGGGTTTTTGTTCTTTGTGTGTATGTGCATGACTATAGAAAACCAACGTTGCATTGGAAAATAAAATAATTGCATAATGCTGGCAGTGCATGTAATTTATGGATATAGGTGGGAGCCCAGATAGACGGAACAGTAATCAAACGGTTTGGAAAGCTCGACTTTGAGCAGGCATCATTGTAGGGGTCGCTTCCGTTTTGATCAAACTGGTGTAGTTACTTCTTTTTGGCTCAATTTTCCTGCCATTCATCTCAAGGTGGCTGTGTTGCGTCGGTGTTAAGTGTGGAGTAGCTTCTGTTGACAGGGTTTGCTGGCTGCGAGAGGCACTGTTTTCTGTGGATCTTGTCGAGGAAGAACCAGAATGTGAGCTTCTGGAGCCCAAAGAGGAAGAACCCGGCTTGACTAATCGGGCCTTGGGTGCCTCTGCATCTTCCCTGGGATTAAAAGAAAGCAAAAACGATTGAAAACCTGAGTAATAATGGACCAGTAACAGTCATACAACAGTGTGTTTTGAGTTTTAGCAAATCTTTTGAGCTACCTGCCAGCAGTCTAGCCCAGGGGTCAGCAACCTGTGGCTCTGGAGCCGCATGTTGCTCTTTCATCCCTCTGTTGCGGCTCCTTGTCGCCAGTCGGCTCCATAATTGATAGGGCTTTCAGTTAGGACAAGTAGAGGAAAAAGGACGCCTCGCTAGGAGGAGACTCTACGGTGGGGGAACCAGACTTCCTGTCGGCTCCAGAATTGAACGGAGGACTTCCGGTTAGGACCTTTGTGGCTCTTCGAGTGTTTAAGGTTGCTGACCCCTGGTCTAGCCATATTTACTCGTAGATAGTTTTTCTAAGCCAAGACCGGTGAAAATTACTACATTTTCTTAGCTGTTCCTGTTGACAAAATACTTTTCACCCATCATGGTTAGAAGAAGTAGCGTGTTTTTTGTTTTGTTTTTTAAATAATTTTCTCTGCAGTGCTGTTAGATTATTTTTGTTGGTTGCAGAAGCTGGATGTTTGGAGTCGAATTGGCACTGTTTTTATTATTGTTATTATTAAACTGTTGAACAGAACTATTTGCTGTATGGTAAAAGCAACTTGTAATAATGGTAGTATTATTTTGAAAGCTTCAGGGAGACAAAGCATTTGAACCTCTTTTTTTAAATTCATGGCGGAGGAACAAGAAAGAAAACTCAAGAGGCACTGACTGAAATAAAGCATTCCCTGGCAAGTGACCTAATTGTTGTTAATTTTGTGAACTTAATGTGTGCATACCTCCCTTAAAAATCAAGCACCAAAATGAACGGAAATGAACAATGAAAACAATACAATGAATCTTTGGAAAGGTAGATTAATTATAACAATGTAACTGAAAGGTTATTCATCCCACCCCTAGACTTTGTCTGTATCTGCCCAAGGGAGTCTACCTCACAGTTTAAGAAACCCTGTTCTAGGTAGATTGGAGAGATCTCTTCCTAACCACTCCTTCACGATATAAAAAGCTCTCCCTCAGCTAAATCACAGTATTTTTTTTATATAAAATCATGATTAATAAGCCGATAAAGGCACATTAGACTGAGAAGTAGATAAATTTCTGGATTTGAATAGGAATGCTCCTGACCTTTAGTCAGAGCTCTAAGAGTCTTAAAAGACATTTATTTCAATTTCCTGATTGTTTCCAGGAATGTCTTGCTATCTTTTACTTTTCTGTAGTCCTGGTTCTCCCAGTGATTGATCATTGGGCTTAGCTGGATTTTCCCAGACATGTTAGTTAGGCTAAAATCATTTGACTAATTTATAGATGAGTTTTAGGAACCTAGACATTGAAGTTACTTTATGATTCTTTGCTTTGTGTGAATCTGGCAGTTGGGTTAATTCACCAAACCATAATTTAGTCCTGGGCCAATGTACAAATAGAACTGTTGACTCTCAGACTTTAAGCCCTGCATTTAGAAATGGATTCTCCTTCCAGACACTCTGCCTGAATTCTGGGAGTGAATTTCAGAGGGACTGCTGTATGTGACCTACATAATTGCCCTGTTTCTGACTCAACTGAGATTCACACCTACACAGAACATCATCTACTACCTTTTACACAGTATTCATCCTTCCAAGGCAACGGGTTGTTGGATCAGAGTAAAAATCCAAGTATTGTTTAGAATTCTGTTTCCATAAATAGCTGCAAGTTCACCTAAAATTGATGTCAGCAGAAGTGTTCAGGCTGATTGCTACCAAAAAACGTGTCAATACTTTTATCTTTTATGGATTTGTTTTAATTTTTAAAAGCTTGTCCATCTACTTCAGGATGCAGTTTGAATAAGTTTTTAATCCAAATTCAGAATTCATTGCTTTTTCAGTGGTTCTTGGATTTCCCTCAAGTATGATAGGTTCTTTTTCCCCTTTTCCTCCTTTTCCCCCTTTGTTTTCCTGTGTTAAACATGAAAAATGTACTCTGCCATTTTTGTGGCACCCTCTACTTCGAATGCGAATTAATTTTTATAACCCTTTTATATGGCTTTCAGTGAAATAAAAAGAAGAAAAAAATCCAGATATTGAAGTTGTGCAAAGGATGAGCAAAAAAAAAAAAAGTAGGTAAGGAAGTGGGGGCAGGGAAGAGAGAAGTTCCATGCAATTTTTAAAAGAAACCTTTATAGAGATGTTGATTTTAGGAAAATCAGTTTAGGTAAATCAGGGATTTACTGAGGATCTTTCATGATTGCTCAAAAACTGCAGAGGTCAGCATGATTGGATTGCAACAGTAAAGGAATATAAAGGAGGGAATTGTAATTCAAATAGGATTAAACAGCAGGATTCCTTTGAGTCATAAGGGTGTTGCCAGTTGAGTCATACTTTTGAAAACTTCCCGTAAATGCCCCACAAAGAAAGTTCAAGAAACATCTAGTAAGAAGTGATGTGCTATGATAGAGTAGATTGAACACAGAATATTGTCATCTTATAGAAAACAAGTTATGAAAAGTGTGCGTACCCCCCCACACCCATATATGCTGATCACTAAACAGTTCAAAACACGGAAGGAAATCCTCATTCCATCTTTGAAAATGTAAATTTGCTTTAAATAGAAGATCAAGAGCTGTTTCAGAGGGAGGAAAATAGCCTTAGTTTCTCCAAAGGACATTGCAGATATAATCCAGGAAAAGAAATGGTATAGTAAATATGTTAAATCTTTATAAAAAATAGCACAAAACATATATTTTTGACAGACTGCTAGTTCATAGAGCACACTAGGAGATTCCTCACAACTCAAGATTCACGTCGTGGTTTCAGAAAGAGATGTTTTGGAACCCTACTGCGTGATTTTTAAAACTCAACGTTGGTGATTGATTTTGGAATCGCATATAAAACATTCCCTTTATCGCTGACTTATATGCTCCACTCCAGTTCTGAGGCTGTTCTGTAATAAAATTAAGAGGCATTGCAACTTTTGAATGCTTAAAAGAGTGGGTTTTTTTTTACAGAAGCAATTACCTGATTTCATTTGGAGTCTCTTCTTCGTATTTATTTTTTTCTTTCCTTTTGATAGTTCGCCACACAGCCAAGACGACAAGCAAGGATACTCCCATCACGCCACAGATTGCTCCGGCAACGATGCCGACATTTGGGGGATCTGTCGATTTAGAAACAAATGCTAGGTTTTATTTGTTCTACAGCCAAATACTGTTCTTGTCATTCTGGCATCTGTCGCACAGACATTTTCAATTCCTTTCTTTTATCTGAAAAAGGGATTGTGTATATTCTCATTGTTTTATGCCACAGGAAGTAGAGCCCTGGGCAACTTTGGCTGACCTTGAAAAAAGATAAAACAAATTGGACCTGATTTGTGATTGAGGCAAGAGATCAACAGGAAGTCCCCGGAAATTTCCACACTACTTTGGAAAGTTGCAAAATTACTCTGGAAGAAGTTGAAAACAAATAACTTCCGTAGAGTTAGCAAGAAAACAACATGGCCATGTTTGAGTTGCTCCCAGGAAACGAGCTCAATTCAAGGGAGACTTCATTTTCCATGGCTAAACTGTGAATAAAATTATAACACAGGTTAAACTGAATTAACTCTACCCTGGAGCAGTGGGCTGCTTGTTTTCTTCTCCATTTTCCCTCAGCCAAGGCATCTCAGGTTATGCAAATGGTCGTCGTTTTATCACTTCAGATATTCAACAGTGGCGTAATCCACCTTGTTGCCTACAGACCATTAATTGCCTTAAATGCACTCCTTGTTGCCTCAGCTTTCTTTTGCATTGCATATTTCACATACCTGACTCCTAAAGCTTCGATTTAAAATGTTAAAATGTTTTGGTCCGCATATTTTGCACATTAGACTTTTCATTTTGTTAAAACTTAAGTTCCGGTGTTGAATACAAGGAAGTTCCAGTTGAAGGAAGAAGCAGGCCTTTCCCACCCAGTCCTTTTAGATTACCTGACAAACATGGCATCCTTCTGGACTGCATATTGGGATTTAGAGTAGGAGGCTGTTTCTAAGGGTGTGTCGGTCTTTTTTAAATCAGCAGTTCCAGTTGATACTCGTGGGAAAAAGCTCTTAAGTCCCACAGGGCCAGCTACCATCTCTTGTGTTATTTAACATCTACATGAAATTTTCCGGAGAGGTTTTGAATAAGGTGGGGTGGTGAACTTTGATTAATATTCTGAGGATGCTCAGGTATGCATCCCTACTTGGAACACAGCCAGAGATGCTCCATAGGTCTCAATCCAGCATTTTAAATCCTGGATGGGATAAAAGAGGCTCAGATTGAATCCTTGCGAGGCGGTTTTATCGATTGCCCAGGAATGTTTTGCCGCAATTTGATCGTAGTAATTGCTTTCCATGAGGCCACTTTCTCTTCAAAATAACATCTCCCTCATGTAAGGGTTCTTTTCAGCTCACAGCTCTGATGTATGCTGGGGATGGACGTGCCTTTTCCCAGCTTAAACTGGTGCTCCAGTTGCTACCTTTTCTAGATCCAGGAGCCCTGGTGACAATGACTCATGTTACATCACTACCCATTTCGATTATTCAATCATGTACCGAAAACTGGGACAGTCCTAGAAGAAAAGGAAACCAATTCCCTTGGAAGACTAGAACTGCGAGAGGTCCTTAGCCTCTCCCTTAGCATGAGTGGTGCAGTGGCCTAGAGGTGGAGCTCTTGCCTCACAATCAGGAAGCTGTGAGTTCGATTCTGAGTAGCAGCAGATCTCTTTCCCTCTCCCTCTCTCCCCCCCCCCTCTCTCCACAATGAGTAATTATCTGCTGCGAACTCCGCATTGGCGACAGGAAGGGCATCCGGCCAGTACACACACAGCTTTATTTAGTTGACCTGACCACCCCACCAAGCCACCACCTACACCAGCGGTGAAATCCAATTCTTTTACTACCAGTTCTCTGGGCATAGTGTGGCTTGGTGGGCATGGCTTGGTGGGCATGGCAGGGGAAGGATACTGCAGAATCTCAATTTCCACCCCACTGTGGGGCCAGTCAGAGATGGTATTTGCTGGTTCTCCTAACTCAAAATTTCCGCTACCGGTTCTCCAGAACCTGTCAGAACCTGCTGGATTTCACCCCTGCTCTACACCATTCCTGACAGATGGCAGTCCAGTCTCTTCTTGAAAGGTTCCGGTGATGAAGCTCCCACAACTTCTGTTCCATCGGTTGATGGTTCTCCCTGTCAGGAAATTCCTCCTTATTTCCAGGTTGAATCTCTCCTTTTTCAGTTTCCATCCATTATTCCTCGTCTGGCCTTCGGGCGCTTTGATTATCAGTAGTTTCCCGAGCTCAGTTCAAATGGAGGTTCTAGATACCTTCCATACTTACGTTGCACTGTCACCTGTATGGCGCAACTGTCCTCTCCTGCTTCGTTGGAGGCAGTACACTGGTAAGATCCTGTGAACATCCGTGTGAGATTCCGCATAATAATTTGGGCGGGATTGGACAGATCTAAAATAAACGAAGGGACCAGTTTCAATGACGTCTACAGCATAAATACAGCATTATTTTAAAATTATTTTAATTTTTATATATACATGTTTTATTTTGGCTGTTCACCGCCCTGAGTCCGAAAGGAGAAGGGCGATATAAAAGTACGAATAAATAAATAAATAAATAACATTATCATTAAATTGTAGAATTAATTTGCCGGCGTAATATATACAGCGATGGTTTTAAATAAGAAATAGGATAATTCACGGAGGAGCGTCGGGATGGACGTTTGAACCGGCAAAACTTACTGAGACGTGTCGAAGGCGGCAAAGAGTCCAGTTTTCCCTTTGCATCTACCCGCTGCCACGTGTACATGATAGGGGCTGTGCCAGAGACCGAGTTACATTGTAAAGTGATTTCTTTTCCTTCAGACGCCACCCCTTCTTTCCAGCATTTGGGTTTTGAAGGTTTTTCTGGAAAGGAAGAAAAAACAATATATCAGTGAGATTCTGTGGAGATTTTCAGACGTCCAGGTCTGTCCCAAAGGTGCTTTTTTTTTTTTTTTCGGGAGGCAACTGAACTTTCTTTGTTTTTTTCATTCTGAAGACGTTTCGCTTCTCCGTCCAAGAAGCTTCTTCAGCTCTGACTGGATAGCGGGGGGGAAATGGAAGGATTTATATTCCTTGCAGATAGCTGGTCATTTGCATCCTTTTAGAGGGTCCTTGAAGCCCTTGGAGGTTTATCTCACTTGGAAGAGCCAAGGTGGCGCAGTGGTTAGAGTGCAGTACTGCAGGCTACTTCAGCTGACTGCTAGCTGCAGTTCGGCAGTTCAAATCTCACCAGGCTCAAGGTTGACTCAGCCTTCCATCCTTCCATGGTGGGTAAAATGAGGACCCAGATTGTTGGGGGCAATAAGCTGACTCTGTAAACCGCTTAGAGAGGGCTGTAAAAGCACTGTGAAGCGGTATATAAGTTAAGTGCTATTGCTATCTTCCTTCCTTCCTTCCTTCCTTCCTTCCTTCCTTCCTTCCTTCCTT
>WNWU01000047.1:10052594-10069127 GCA_012654045.1 Ptyas mucosa | reverse complement strand
TAAGATAAGATAAGATAAGATAAGATAAGATAAGATAAGATAAGATAGAATAATAAAATAGAATAAACAGAATAAGATAGAATATCATCGTACTCCAGCTACCAGCCCTGGACGACATCTTCGCATCTCGCTGTTTGAGGAAGTTGCATAACATTCTCAGAGACTCTTCCCATCCTGCTTACAATGTTTTTGGACTGTTGCCTTCTGGCAGAAGACACAGAGCAATTAAAACTCAGACCACACGTCTTCTGAATAGTTTTTATCCCAGACCTATAATTGCACTCAACAATGAACTAAAGGGCCACCATCAGTGAGCTGTTGGACAGCATTACTTGGTCTGTTGTGCGGATGTTTGGGTGGTTTAGGGGTGGGGAATTTGTGGTGGGTGGGAGTGTGTTTGGGGATTGTTATGTGTGTTGGACCTGGTCTTTGGATGAATTTCGTGAATTTCATTGTATGGATATACTGTGTATACACGTACAATGACAATAACGTTATTATTATAAGATAAGATAGAATAAGATAAGATAAGATAGAATAAGGTAAGATAGAATAAGAAGATAAGATAGAATAAGATAGAATAAGATAGGATAGGGTAGGGTAGGGTAGGGTAGGGTAGGATAGGATAGGATAGGATAGGATAGGATAGGATAGGATAGGATAAAGATAACTCTGTTGTCATTTTTTTTTACTGTGAGCACACTGCCCACATGAAAAATAAAATTCTATTGCCTGCTCTCAAGAGAAAGTCTACATCTTCCCAAACACATACATAACACAGATATACACATGCTACATACATACATAAATAAATATGTGCCTGCACCCATACACACATATATATTAATCACTGTCCATTTTGAATACACAGCGGAAAGAGGAAACTTGAGAGTTCACAAGGTTGATGCTATATGGAACAAAACTGTGACTGAATCTGGATGTTCTGCTTTGGATAAGTATGTCTTTAATCATTTCTGAAGGCCTTTCACAATAGGAACGGAAACGGCTTTCTTCCCTGAAATTTCCTACAAACTCTTCCAAAAGTTTGAAAAGTGAAACGTCGGCCTCTTCTGATGAAAAAAAAAAAAAAAGACCATAACCTCCTATGATTTTCTGGGAGCTTAAGAGACAGTTATGATCCTCAAGCATTCACACAATGCGCGGGGTGGGATCCAGCCGGTTCAGAACGGTTCGCCTGAATCAGATGCTAATTTTACATCTGGTTCTCTGAACTGGTAGTTGCAAGGACTGGCTGTCCCCGCCCACCCCTCCCCTCCGCTCCTAGGAGTCTCCACGCGGCTCAGTTTGGATACCAGGTAAGTGCAGCGCTTACGCCGAGGCTCGGAGAGGGCAAAAAACGGGCCTACTGGAATTTCTAGAAGTCTGGAAATGGGCCTGTTTCCAGCCTCCAGAGGGCCTCTGGAGCCTGGGGGAGGCTGTTTTTGCCATCCCTGAGCCCGAGGAGGGCGAAAACACTCCCACACCATGATGTAGGAGGCCGAGTAGGCCACACCCACCATGGCCACACCCACCCAGCAACCAGGCAGAGAACCAGTTGCTAACATTTTGGAATCCCACCCCTGCACAATGCTACCCCTCTCCTGCAGATGGAAAGGAATGTTTCGTGTAGGTGGTGTCTTAGAGAAGGAACCCCTATCTCTAGTTGCGGTCCATGAGCACCGTAATTCAAGTCCCTTTTGGATTGAAATGGTGGAGAGTATTCGACGAGGCATAGATGAAAAGGGAAAATTGAAGATTATTTTTTTTTTTTACAGAGACGATGAGCACAAAGTGGGAGTGAGTGCAGTGTCTATCAGTTACGTCAGGATGTATTGCTAGTGAAAGATGGCAGATGGAAGGAATCTGGAGACTAAAAGCAAGATGATAACTTCCCAGCCTACTCTGTCTTCGCCTTTTAACGGTTCGCTGAATGTTCATCTTTCAAACCTTGTCATGTCCTCCTTTCCTATGTCGCCTGGCAGGAAAATCTCTCCGGTATTGTTGTAACATGCTGAATAATTCAGTTGGCAATTAAGGGCTCCGCTCTTCAAATCGGCACAAGGAATTTGGTACTGCAGGAAAAGAAAACTAAACAAAAAAAAAAAAAAGCCAGCCTCAAAAGCCAACCACCACCAAATGAACAAAACTCAGCTCTGCTATTTTGAGAATGTTGGTGGCACAAGAGCTTTTCCAAAGATGTTGGACTTTACGGTTGACTCATCTTCTGCAGAATTGATGTCTCTGAATGTCATCTGAAGAGAGCGTTAGATACACTAAACCTCACTATGGGATCAGATGAAGCTTCCAGGAGAGAGAGAAGAGAGAGGGATGGACCCAATGGAAGCTTTCGGTGGGAGTAGAAGAGAACAAGAAGATCTCCCTTCTGGACCACATCATAAGTGACACCATTCGACAGCATTTTGGTGTAGCACCGATTGCAGAGAACATGAGAGAAGTCTGGCATCATTGGTATGGACACATCCAGAGAGTAGCACCTTCCACCATGGCCAAGACTGCCTACCAACTAGAAGTCAATGGCCGGCAACCTTGCGGGCATCCAAAGTAGAGATGGCAAGACACCATCAACAAAGATATGCGAACCACGGGCCTTCACCCTTTGACCATGCAGAGTGGTGCTCAATGATCCAAAAAGTGGATACCGCAAAAGTGGGAATACATGAAGGAGAAGGAGGAGGAGGAAGAGGAGGAGGAGGAGGAGAAAGAGAAGAAGAGGAGGAGGGGGAGGAGGAGGTGGTGGTGGTGGAGGAGGAGTGGAAAAATTGCAGACTACAGGAACCAGGAACTCTACTGAGGTGACCCTGAGGACACAGATAAACCTCCAGGTGCTTCAAGGACCCTCTAAAAAAGGATGCAAATGACCAGCTGTCTGCAAGGAGTATAAATCCTTTCCTTCCCCACCATCCAGTCAGAGCTGAAGAAGCTCCTTGGATGAGAAGCGAAACGTCTTCAAAAAAAAAAAAACCAAGAAAAGTCCAGCTGCCTCCTGAAAAAAGCACCTTTGGAACGAACGTCAGTGTTTCTAGGTTTCTCCTAACTGAATCTGCCCCTGGCAAGGCCCAACCTCGAAGAATCTAAAACCTCTATCCCATTTTTAAAAATTATTTATCTTCTGGATGAAGAACAGCTGCTTTTAGGGATAGATGCGGTAAACTGATTTCTTCATTTAAAGGAATGTTTTGAAACAAGGAATAGGACCAGATGTTTCTTGAAATCTGTCCGGAATGTGAATTGCATCCCCTGGACAATGCAGTCGACAACATTTCGGGATGGAGATTTTTGTATGTGTGGTTTCCATGCAAAGAGATGCTACTCGAAGAAGGAAAGATCTGGACAAACAGCAACATCTTCAGCTGGCATTTATGGGGTCCTGAGGGGATATTGAGCTACATCTGAGGAGATCTTTTTCCATGGAGATCTAGAACCACATCTGGAAATGACCTCGGTCATTTTGTGTTTCTTTTACTCAAATAACTTGCTTATTGCACGACCTCTTGTTTCCCTTGAAAGTAACAGATTAACAGAGTTGGAAGGGATCTTGTAGGTCATCTAGTCCAATCACCCCACCCAAGCAGGAGACCCTACACCATTTCTGACAGATGGCAGTCCAATCTCTTCTTAAAAGCCTCTAGTGATGAAGCTCCCACAACTTCTGAAGGCAACTTCTGTTCCATGGGTTGATTGTTCTCACTGTCAGAAAATTTCTCCTCATTTCTAGGTTGAATCTCTCCTTGATCAGTTTCCATCCATTGTTCCTTGTCTGGCCTTCAGGTGCCTTGGAAAATAGCTTGACCCCTTTTTTCTCTGTGGCAGCCCCTCAAATATTGGAAGACTGCTATTCTGTCTCCCCTGGTCCTTCTCTTCACTAGACTAGCCAGGCCCAGTTCCTGCAACCGTTCATCATATGTTTTAGCCTCCAGTCCCCTAATCATCCTGGTTGCTCTTCTCTGCACTTTTTCTAGCGTCTCCACATCTTTTTTATAGTGTGGTGACCAAAACTGGATGCAGTACTCTAAGTGTGGTCTTACTAAGGCTTTATAGAGTGGTATTAGTACCTCCCTTGATCTTGATTGTATCCCTCTGTTAATTCTTCTCTGTTAAAAAGCAGAACTCCTCCTCTTCCATATCCATGGTGGGAAGTCACATAGTTGTAGCAAACAGTAAGCATCTTTTCCTGCCCATCAAAGGGTGCTTGGATTCCCATTTACCATGGCTTTTAGTCTACCTGCTGTTGCAGAGACCTTTGACACCATCTTGAGATCAATGGACAACTTGAGATCAATAGACAACTTGAAGAAAAAAAATGCCCTGGCTGAGATCCATGAAGAAATCTGATAAGTGAATGCAATATTTCAAACATGCTAAGTCAAAACGAATGTTGTTGCATGTGGCCTAATAAATATCATCAGCCGCTAATTAGATGTGAAAAGGCCAGCTATTTTATAAAGGGGCACTGACCATAAAGACTGGAGGGAGCCTGCATGAGAGTTAGCCTAGGAGGAAGTTTTTATTCCGCCTAAAAAAAATAAATATATCTGAATTGCTCCTTGTGGGTCTTGGAAACTGAACATTTGGAGTAGAAGTCATCACTATCATAATTTTGTTATTGATGGCTTTGGGTCTGGATAAGAATCTCTCTCTCTTTTTTTGGTCCAACAGATGAAATCTATATGTGTAACAACAACATAACTCGATGTGACAAGTTGGCTCTGAATTGTTTCCAAGATAAACCAGTACTACCCAAGAAAGAAATTGGCTGAAGTCTTGACTGTATCATTTGTTCAACTGACAGGGGCAAAGGGAAGGATCAGATACAGATTAACAGAGTTGGAAAGGACCTTGTAGGTCATCTAGCCCAACCCTCTGCCCAAGCAGGAGACCCTACACCAGAGGTGGGTTTCAGCAGGTTCTGACCAGTTCTGGAGAACCGGTAGTGGAAATTTTGAGTAGTTTGGAGAACCGTTAGTAAAAATTCTGACTGGCCCTGCCTCCGTCTATTCTCTGCCTCCCAAGTCCCAGCTGATCAGGAGGAAATGGGGATTTTACAGTCTCCTTCCCCTGGAGTGGGGTGGGAATGGAGATTTTACAGTATCCTTCCCCTGCCATGCCCACCAAGCCACACCCACAGAACCGGTAGTAAAAAAAATTGAAACCCACACCATTTCTGACAGATGGCAGTCCAGTCTCTTCTTGAAAGCTTCCAGGGACGAAGTTCCCACAACTTCTGAAGGCAACTTCTCTTCCATTTTTTCCGTTTTTACCATTCAGAAACCTTGGTGACAGGTTGACCAACTCCAAGCAGTTTCGTGCTGAAATGGCCAATCTTTTTTGGTTTGGTTTCTTTTTAACTGGGAAGTTTTACTAGTGAAGAAAGGCCATGCCTGTCCAATTTATGTCATTGGACAAAATTACAGAGTAATTTTGAGATATGCCTTTGCAGCAAAACCCTAGATTTAGTGGACAACCTGGCTTAACAGAAGGCTCCTTACCATATTTTTCAGAGTATAAGATGCACCGGAGTATAAGACACAGCTTAGTTTTTCGGAAGGAAAATAGGAAAAAAAATCTGCCTACCAGGTGTTCATCTGGCTAGTGTCCTGGTCAGCTTCAGCACATTAGTTTGCTGTTTTTTATCCCCTGCTTGGGGATAAAAAACAGGTTCTAAAGCACAACTGATCTTTGGAGAGAGAAGCAATGAGAAAAGCAGGCAAACCATAGAGATCGCATCATGCATTAGCACCTCGTTAGGGCTGAACAAAAGCTTCAGAGTCCAGCTGAAAAGCTCCATCTGAGAGTCGGAGGGAACAGGCAAAAGCTTCACTGAAAAAAAAGCTTTTAAAGAACAGCTGAGAGTCGGAGGGAGCAGGCAAAAGCTTCGCTGAAAAAAAGCTTCTAAAGAATATCTGAGAGTCGGAGGGAGCAGGCAAAAGCTTCACTGAAAAAAAGCTTCTAAAGAACAGCTGACAGTCGGAGGGAGCAGGCAAAAGCTTCTCTGAAAAAAAGCTTCTAAAGAACAGCTGACAGTCGGAGGGAGCAGGCAAAAGCTTCACTGAAAAAAAGCTTCTAAACAGCTGACAGTCGGAGGGAGCAGGCAAAAGCTTCACTGAAAAAAAGCTTCTAAAGAACAGCTGAGAGTTGGAGGGAGCAGGCAAAGCTGGAAGATCGCTAACGCCTCGTTAGGGCTGAGAAAAAGCTATATTCGGAGTATAAAACGCACCCAAATTTTCAGCCTCTTTTAGGAGGGAAAAAAGTGTGTCTTATACTCTGAAAAATATGGTAATTTAGTAGTATCTATTAAATGGGAGTGGAGGCCAAAAGAAAAAAGTCACTCCTTTGGGTCCAAAGTCCTTTAAACCAATGTCTGTTAAACACAGGGCTTACTATACTGTAAACCGATGATCTGCCTAGCAGTTCTATATAAACATTTTTCATCGTGCTGTTCAGTTGACCTAACATAAATCTAGGGCTGTTTGAAATTTTTGAAAAGCGTATTTGGTGCCAGATTAACACTTGGGAAGGGTGTGTTATAGGGACGCGGTGGCTCAGCGGCTAAGACGCTGAGCTTGTCGATCAGAAAAGTCGGCAGTTCAGTGGTTCGAATCCCTAGTGCCGCGTAACGGGGTGAGCTCCCGTTACTTGTCCCAGCTTCTGCCAACCTAGCAGTTCGAAAGCTGCAACGAGGCAAAATTGCTCAGAGGCAGATTTCTTTTTCTTGTTTTCCTCACCAAAAAAGGTAGGTGCGTCTTATACTCCAAAATATACGGTATGTCGCTCATTTGTCTTCTCCTATTTTGAATGATTTTAATCTCACCGTTGACTAATCTTTGGGCTAAAAAGACAAATTTTGCGAATCCTTTAACTTTGTTCATTGTAAAAAAGCCCTCGGTTTCGATTAATGACTTTCGACCAATTTTTGTTCCAGATTTTCCTGATGAACTACCCTTCAATTTTTTTTCTCTCTCCCTGTGTGTGCTTTGGAGTCAGTTTTGACTTCTGGTGAGTGACTGGCCTGCAGTTTACTTGGGAAAGTTTTCAGAAGAGGTTTGTCCTTGCCTTCTTTTTCCTAGAAGAGGGACAGCGAGCAAGCAAGCGAGAGACTGGCCCTAACTACCTTTGTGCCCAAAACAGGAAGAGAACTCTTGCGTAGCTTCTTCTCCGGTAATATCACACTACTAAACAGAGCATACAAAACCTTTGCTAGACCAATTCTTGAATACAGCTCATCTGTCTGGAACCCACGCTACATATCGGACATTAATACAATTGAACATGTCCAGAAATGTTTCACAAGAAGAGTCCTCCACTCCTCTGCTCGCAACAAAATCCCTTATGCCACCAGGCTTGAAATTCTGGACTTAGAAAACTTAGAACTACGCCGCCTTCGGTATGACCTAAGCGTAGCTCATATAATTAGCTGCTACAATGTCCTACCTGTCAACGACTACTTCAGCTTCAACCACAACAATACACGGGCACACAATAGATGCAAACTTAAAGTGAACCGCTCCAAACTCGATTGCAGAAAAGGTGACTTCCGCAACAGAGTGGTCAATGCCTGGAATGCACTACCTGACTCTGTGGTTTCATCCCCAAGCCTGCAAAATTTTAACCTAAGACTGTCTATTGTTGACCTCACCCCATTCCTAAGTGGTCTGTAAGAGCACCAGCGTGCCTACTGTCCCTGTCTTAATGTTTCCTCTATTTGTATCTATTTTATGTATCCAATCCATGTTTATACGTATTACCTAATACGCTCTTGACAAATAAATAAATAAATAAATTTTACTAAAAACAACATAGCACTCACCATCTCCTGGTGATTGGCTAAAAGTCACCCACACAGCTTTCCTGCCTAAGGTAGAACTAGAACTCACAGTCTCCTTGTGATTGGCCCAAAGTTACCCAGCTGACTTTCATGGCTAAGGCAGGACTAGAACTGGCTGTAACTGTGAGAGGGATCTTGGAGTCTTAGTGGACAACTAATTAAATAAGAGTTAACAGTGTGCTGCGGCAGCCAAAAAAGCCAATACAATCCTAAATTCTATTAACAGAGGGATGCAATCAAGATCAAGGGAGATACTAATACCACTCTATAAAGCTTTAGTAAGACCACATCTAGAGTACTGCATCCGGTTTCAGTCACCACACTATAAAAAGATGTTGAGACTCTAGAAAGAGTGCAGAGAAAAGCAACCAGGATGATTAGGGGACTGGAGGATAAAACAATGAACAGTTGCAGGAACTGGGCATGGCTAGTCTAGTGAAGAGAAGGACCAGGGGAGACATGACAGCAGTCTTCCAATATTTGAGAGGCTGCCACAGAGAGGAAGGGGGTCAAGCTACTTTCCAAAGCACCTGAAGGCCAGACAAGGAATAATGGATGGAAACTGATCCAGGAGAGATTCAACCTGGAATTAAGGAGAAATTTTCTGACAGTGAGAACAATCAACCGATGGAACAGAAGTGGCCTTCGGAAGTTGTGGGAGCTTCATCACTAGAAGCTTTCAAGAAGAGACTGGGCTGCCATCTGTCAGAAATGGTGTAAGGTCTCCTGCTTGGGCAGAGGGTTGGAGTAGATGACCTACAAGGTCCCTTCCAACTCGGTTAATCTGTAATGGGAATTCACTGTCTCCCAATTTCTACCTGGTGCCCTCACTACTGCAACAAACTGGCTGTCCCATGAGCTTAGCTGTTTAGAAAACTCCATGTGTGCAATGTTGTGGATTTGGTGACTGTATATACTCAATATATCTTGATTACATTTTCCTTTCATTATGAGAACAAGTTTTGGACAGACTTCCTTCCAAAGACGGGGCTGGACTGAGTGGAAGAGAATACCACAAAATAAAATGAGTTGCTGGTTTAAAACATATTTGGAAGAAAACAATTCTTGAGGTTTTAGGACTTTTTTTTTTTTGTAAATTGTGGCATTAAAACTACCCAAAAAGTCGAACCACTTCAGACCGAAGTGTGTAGGTGGCTCTAAATTTTTATCAAATGCATCATTTCCCTTCATCCAATCCACACATCCCTCAGACAGTCAAAACAGCCCAGAATAAACTTAAGAGTTGGCTGAGTCAGGTATATTCACTCACCATCTATACACAATTTTGCACTTAGAGTTGCTAAATATTTGTCAGATGGGGTACCCTTGCTTTGGTTAACTCGTCCTGGCTTTCATCAACATTTACTTTAAATTTCCTCCCCCTTCCATCTTTGACAATGGCTCAGTCAGTTCCCTTCATGCATCTGTTCCCTCGGTCCACAATTCAGATTCAAGAGCTTGTATTGTGGGCAAAAGTAAGGAATGTGTTCACCCTTGAACAGAGATGGGCAGCTACAGCTGTGGACTTTCAACTCCCAGAATTCCCGAGCCAGCCATGCTGTCTTTGGAATTTTAGGACAGTGATGGTTAACCTTTTTTTCCTCGGGTGCCAAAAGCGTGCGTCTGTGCTAGTGCACAGGCACACGTGCCCACAGCCATAATGCAATGCCCCTCCTGCATGCTGCCCCCTGCATATGCATGCACGACCCCCATGCGTGTGCATGAGACCCCGTGCATGCGACCCCCACTCCCTCCCCCCCGTGCATGCGTGCGTGACCCCCCCCTTTGGCCTCACATCCCAAATCAGCGCTGGGGGAGGGGAACCCTTGCCTCCCAAAATGGCTGGGGGGGGGGGGAAGCCTCCCAAAATGGCTGAGAGGGGGGGGGGAAGCCTCGCCTCCCAAAACAGTGCTGCGTCTCCCACTTGCAGGGCAGAGCCGAAAATCAGCTGGCCGGCAGGAAACGGGGGCGCATGCGCAGTGGAGCTGAGCTGGGCGACGGCATAGGTTCGCCATCACGGTTCAAGGAGTTGGAAGCCCACGGATCGTAAAAGTCGCCATAGCTGCTCCTCCCTGCTCTTGAATCTGCCGCCTTTTAGCTTCCTCTCGGAAATGCTCCTTTAGACATCAATGTCGTCTTGATGTCAATTACGTTTAATAAGGCTCTCTGATGGTTTCTTGAGCCTTGCTTTTAATTAAGTTCCCAGGCATGTTGGCCATTGAGGCCAGGATCAAAGAACCAATTGACTTCAGCTGAAGACGTAAAATGATGCTCGGATAGCTGATCATCCAGCCTTCGCTAGAAAAGAATTCACACGTCATGGACCAATTCTGTTCCACTGGCTCTCAATTTATCCCGTCCTGATGTCTAGCCTGCATCTCCTTTCCTTGAAGACTGGGCCCATTGGTTCTGCAATCAGTGGTGGGATTCAAATCATTTAACAAACGGTTCTCTACCCTAATGACCGGCTGGGTGGGCATGGCCATGCTGACCATGGCCAGGGGGTATAACAGGCAGCACTCAGCCTCCTGCATCTCCCCTGGGAGCAAAAATGGCCCGGGGGGGACATGCCCCACTTTGGGCCTAGTAGGCCTCTCTGCAGCCTCCTGGGAGCAAAAATGGGCCATGGGGGGGCTGTGCCGTACCCCCCTGTGCCCGTTTTGGGCCTAGTAGGCCTCCCTGCACTTATCTGGGAGCCAAAACAGGATGCATAGGAACTCCAGGAAGGGGTGGGCCCACCAGCAATTTAACAACTGGTTCACCTGAACTGGCCCGAACCGGCTGAATCCCACCACTGGTTCTGCTTCTTCTTTGTGGAGCAATGGAGAACACATCCACTGGGACAATCCTGCACCACGGATAAAATTAACAAACTTCTGTCGATTTCTTTAAGCCGACTTTTGGGGTCTCTGCTTCTGTTGGCAAGTCATATCCAGAGCTTGGGTTCATGCCATGTGGAAGGGAGCAAAGCCACGCCTCACACTAAGCCTCTCCTTTACACAGCTGTCGGGCTCTCTAGGGCTCATTCAAGACGGTGAGCATTAAGAGGCCCCTTTTCTGCTTTAATTAGCTGGTTTGATGCTCTGTGGAGTCAGAATCCTGTCCAACCACTTCCAATTCCAGCTTCCTTTCTTGCCAACACATCTACGCAAGTTCAGACACATCGGCACTCACGCTAAACACGCTTCGCGCCGGTAGTAAACGGGGTAAAAAAATACGCACATCCACCGAAAGAAACAAAAAACCCATCTCTCTCTTTTTTTTTGATACAACCTATCGCATTTTTAACCTAGTGAAAATCTTGGGATGGTCACCCCGTACACCCTTCTCCAAGCTAAACTTCACAGCAGGGTTGTTTCCACAAAACAAAAAAGAAACCCAGCTCAGGATTTTAACTCAGGAATCTGTGCACAATCCCAACCGAAGCCTTCCCAGCTGAGCACCACTGGCCAAACTCTTGTTTGCTTATGCATTTTTCTAATATGAGGCACGGCAGAAGAACACCATTAAATCCACCTTATTTCAGCAGAATCGGCGTGCAATCTAGAGATCGTACGAAGAGGAAAACAGGCCAAGGGTTTGCATCTCCTTCGCATTCCATTTACCCTGCGGGCAATAAAAAATTTATGTTTAAAAACATTCCATCTATCCTGTGGATGCGTGCATGCAGCTTGTTTAATGTTTGAGGGAGGAACAAAAAAAATCTGTTCCTAGCACTAGGCATAAGCATAATGTATTTAATGAGATCGAGTATAGGATGAAAAAATAAAAAAGAAAAATCCGGTTTGGGCAGGAAAGGATCTGGGTGATCCCAAGAGCAAGATGAGGCAGCAATGGGAAGGATTTGTGAAAATGGCAAATTCTGCCTTGGGGTGCATTAATAGAAGCACAGCGTTAGCTGAAGGGAAATAATTCCACTTTAATCTGCCCTGGTGAGACTCCGTTTGAAAAAAAAAAAAGTCTGTCTGGTTTTGGGCATCACAATTGCAAAAAAAAAAAAAAGAAGAAGAAAAGAAAAGACCTTTAGAGAAGGCTCAGAAGATGGCTACCAATGAGGATGAGGATGAATCTGCCTATCGAGATGAGATGGACTGGTTGCTTTCGTGGCGTGGAGACAATAAGTTGGTCCTTAACACCAATAAGACCAAGGAGCTTATAGTGGACTACAGAAGGAATAGATCAGAAATCCAGCCCTTGCTTACCAACGGAGACTGAGTGGAGCAAGTGGCCAGTTTTAAGTTTCTGGGTGTTATCCTAAAAGAGGAGCTGACCTGGGGCGTTCACATTGCAGCAAAAGGGCCCAGCAGAGATTATACTACCTGGGACTTCTCAGGAAACAACAACTGAACGGAAAACTGCCGGTGACCTTCTACCGCTGCACCATAGAGAGTATTTTAACCTACTGCACCTGTATATGGTTTGCCAATTGTACAGTGGCAGATAGGACAGAGCTCCAGGGGTGAATGTCATTGCCCAGAGGTTCATTGGTTGCCCTCTCCCCTCTTTGGAAGAGCTTTACAGCTCTCGCTGCCTTAAGAAAGTTAAGAACATTCTTAAGGATCCATCTCATCCTGGGCACCTTTTTTTTTTAAACTATTACCACCTGGCAGATGGTACAGGATAATAAAAACAAGGACAAATAGGCTGAAAAACAGCTCCTATCCCAGGGCAGTAACTACATTGAATTCTACGGTGTAGAATTAATGCAATATCAGGGGTTTTCAATTCAATTGTATAGAATGTGAAGGATGTGTGTTTGGGTTTTATTTTTATAGTTATAATGTACGCTGAAGGTGGCATTTAATTTCAAAGTACGAGGTGCAGTGACAATAAAGAAAACTAAACAAAGTGATGGAAGCTAAACCCAGTGAGGACCCGTTGATGGATCTAAGTTCATCTAAGGTCTAAGTCATTCTCTTTTTTCGAAATATGAGACTTCAGTATGCTTGGTTCCTGGAACTTCCCGAATCTCCGGAATTTAAGAACCAGCAAATATCTGAATGTGTGTCTTGTTGAGAAACTGTAGATAGACAAGACCCAATGGTTAAGAGTCTTGCCTTGGGTGAGATGTGCTTGGTTTCTGAAGGTACATACCTTACATAGCTCTATAGACTTGACCTAGTGCCAGTTCAATGAAACCAACATATGTACCAACAAAGACGATGAGGGGACTGGAGGCTAAAACATATAAAGGTTGCTGGAACTGGCTATGTCTAGTTTAATGAAAAGGACTAGGGGAAACATGATAGCAGAGTTCCAATATCTCAGGGGCTTCCACAAAGAAAAGGGAGTCAAGCTATTCTCCAAAGCACCTGAGGGCAGGACAAGAAGCAATGGGTGGAAACTAACCAAGGAGAGAAGCAACTTAGAACTAAGGAGAAATTTCCTGACAGTTAGAACAATTAATCAGTGGAACAACTTGCCTCCAGAAGTTGTGAATGCTCCAACACTGGAGGTTTTTAAGAAGATGTTGGATAACCGTTTGTCTGAAGTGATGTAGGGTTTCCTCCCTAAGCAGGAAGTTGGACTAGAAGACCTCCAAGGTCCCTTCCAAGTCTGTTATTCTATTCTATTATATGTCCCAGACTCAAACATCTGGATTCTGTTTCTTGAGAATTTGAAAACAGATCGTCAAAAAGGACGGGATGGATAAATATCTCCAGTGAAGCAAATAAAAATATTATTTAGGCAAGAATGGAGGGATAATTTAGTTTGAGAAAAGCATTTTGCTACTTCAAGTTGAGGTTTTTGCCATTGTTTTATGTTTTTTTTATTGAGTTATTGATTGATTTCTATATTTTAATTGCACTAAAGACGGTTTAATGCAGTAGTGCATTGTAGAGCACACAGATTTGTATAATCAGCAATAGATATTTAATAATGTATTAAAAATACCATTGATTCTCCTATTACTGGGCATTTAGCTTTTCAATGCAACAAATATGAAAATTATTCATAGAGAAGGAGTATTATGCATGTATAACAGTTACCTGTTCAATTATAACATGTGGCTAGATTGAAATTATTATTCCCTGGGTACATTTCAAAAACAAATGGTGGTGTTATGATTTAATTTTACTTTTTAAATACTTCTTGCCACTAAATAAGAGTTTATACCCACTGAAGTCACCAATACGTTTTGGTGGGTTTTAAGATTTGAAGATTTTTCAGAGGATAATTAGAACTGCAGAAAAAAACAATGGCTACCAACCTGCCTTCCACGGAGGACCTGTATACTGCACGAGTCAAAAAGAGGGCTGCGAAAATATCTACAGACCCCTCGCATCCTGGACATAAATTGTTTCAACTCCTACCCTCAAAACGACACTATAGAGCACTGCACACCAGAACAACTAGACACAAGGACAGTTTTTTCCCGAACGCCATCACTCTGCTAAACAAATAATTCCCTCAACACTGTCAAATTATTCACTAAGTCAGCACTACTATTAATCTTCTCATCCTTCCTATCACCCATCTCCTCCCACTTACGACTGTATGACTGTAACCTTGTTGCTGGTATCCTGACGATTTATATTGAGTGTTTCCTAATATGATTTGATTGCTTATTTCTTCCCTATGGCTATCATTAAATGTTGTACCTTATGATTCTTGACAAATGTATCTTTTCTTTTATGTACACTGAGAGCGTATGCACCAAGACAAATTCCTTGTGTGCCCAATCACACTTGGCCAATAAAAAATTCTGTTCTGTTCTGTTCTTAAAATCAAAGATCTTCCACAACTCTTTAGAAACCCATAGGTGTGTTAAATTGTTTGAAATAAAGAGTCAATATTATCGAAACAAAATTTGCCATCGTTAGGTGGTCTTCTTTGGTAGAGTTAGAGGCATGCTACAAGATTTACAATCCTGGCCCAAGGATTAACGATCTTCTCTTCCTTGTTATTATTACATTCATGTTCTGTCTCTATTTTCTCCTATGACAATCCTACTGTTGGAAAAAATATCTATCTGCTTCAGTTCCAAGCTGGGAGAAAGACATTGGAAACATGGAGGCTGTTTGGAAAGATGGTTTTAATGGTGAAGCAGAAGCACATGGGTGGTTCTGGGCGGCTGACCACATGGAGTTGAGAGTGGGTGGCTTTTATATCTTCTCTTGGGCTTTGAATTTGAGCTTCCTGTTCCTGTGCAAGAACATGTATTCTATTGGCTGTTGTCAGACTCCCATGTGGGGTCATGTTTGTCTGAGATAAGTTTGGTTGAAGCTTGGACTCTGATGCAATGTCCTTAGGAGTTTGTGCCATATGGTGAGCTCTGCTGCTAGTGGGTTAATCCTATTATGTCCTGGAGGGTCATGTCTTAATCCCATCACCCTGAAGCGGAAGGTCTTTTGTTTTGTAGATAGGCTGGCCCAGTCTTTCATATGGAAGCATATGCACCAAAGACAAATTCCTTGTGTGTCCAATCACACTTGGCCAATAAAGAATTCTATTCTATTCTATTCTATTCTATTCTAGTCTAGTCTAGTCTAGTCTAGTCTAGTCTAGTCTAGTCTAGTCTAGTCTAGTCTAGTCTAGTCTATTAACGGGCACCAAATATCTGCTGTGGGGAGGGAGCTGGGGCTCTGAGTTTCTGTCTCCCTGAAGACTTTGATTTCTTTTTTAGGGGAAATATTTAATCCTGCCTTTTAAAAATATTCCTCAAAATATTTCATTCTTCTAGGAGAGGGGTGGGTGCTAACTTTCTACACTACCGAGCGAAAATATTTCTGGCACTGGAACCTAAACAGCTGCATGATGGGAAACTGAAGATTGTATCTGTGTGGCAGATGTGTGAACCACTGTCTCTCTGTGAGCATCTCAATTTCAGATTCTCTCCTCATCCTACATATATATTTCCCCCCACCCTTCAGTTTAATATATGATCTGGGTTTATGGATTGCAGTAAGATTGGTTTGTTGAATAAGCAACTATCTGCTTTGCAACCATTAAAGTGGGTGTCAGCAACGTTTTGCAGAATATATATATATATATATATTTTCAAGTTCATGTAACAGTTGCAGGTACCTATAGCTTGTAGGACAATGTGACCTCTCTGGATTGATGCTTACCGCTACTGGCAGTGACAGCACAGAAAAATAAAAAGGACAATTTAAAGCAACAAGGACAATTTTTTTCATGCAATTCGGGTACATTCTCAAAATAAGATGCATTGCTTCTACAAATGGTGAAAATGAGGAAATAAGAGTAAAGGAAAAATAGGAATATAGGAGAAATTTAAAGAACGAAGGTGCAACGCCCAACCTCAACAATATCTTATGAAGAGCATTTATGAGATATGTTTATTACAGACACTTTTGAATACGTCTTCTCAAAAAATAACCGTGTCATCTGAATTTCTCTATGTGACACCACTATAACAATGTTGAGTTGTGTGGCTGAGTGTTAATTCCTTTACCTTCCAAGCTCATACGCATAAAATAAAGTGTTAATTTGAGGAGATAATTTAGCAGCCCTTGGAGGTGTAACCTTGTTGCATTGCGTTAATTTGTTATGTGTTCCTTATATGATTTGTAACGAATATGGAACAATATAAGTCATCTAGACCTTGCAAATGGAATATTATGGAAAAGGAATTAGGTGGTACACGGGTTTTTTCCCCCCGTTACAAATATAGATAGGAGAATAGAATAGAATAGAATAGAATAGAATAGAATAGAATAGAATAG
>WNWU01000047.1:10042151-10052584 GCA_012654045.1 Ptyas mucosa | reverse complement strand
AATAGAATAGAATAGAATAGAATAGAATAGAATAGAATAGAATAGAACAGAACAGAACAGAATAGAACAGAATAGAATAGAATAGAATAGAATATTGGAATGAAGAGTAGAGTAGAGTAGAGTAGAGTAGAGAATAGAGTAGAGTAGAGTAGAATAGAATAGAATAGAATAGAATAGAATGGAATGGAATGGAATGGAATGGAATGGAATGGAATGGAATGGAATGGAATAATAAGTAGAATGGAATAGAAGAATAGAATAGAATAATAGAGTTGGAAGGGACCTTGGAGGTCTTCTAATCCAACCCCCTGTTCAGGCAGGAAACCCTATACCATTTCAGACAAATGGTTGTCCAATCTCTTTAAGAAGGGATCTTTAAGACAAGGTTGGACAACCATTTGTCTGAAACGGTATAGGCCCAGGGTTTCCCACCTGAGCAGGGGGTTGGACTAGAAGACCTCCGAGGTCCCTTCCAACTGTGAACCTTTTGCAGCTTTGTCCTGAAATGTTCATACTTAAAAAAAGTATTGTATAGTTTGGTTATTTAGTTAGGAAACTTACATAGCTGCCCATCTTTTATGTTGTAAGTCTGGACTGTTCATAGCAGCAACAACAATCATAAAAACAAAACAAAACACCCCAGTATAAAAAACTCAACATCCAAATAAACAAACAAACAGACTGCACCCTTTGTCCTAAAGCCACACTCTCCAAAACAACAACCATCACTGGTCTGTAAAGCACATATGTGCTAGTGTTCTGCCCCAGCTAGGGACCCCAAAGAACGGAGCACACACAAAGTCTGCTCAAACCTTAGTTTACTAAATAAATCAGTCTTTTACAACAACGGCTGTTAATTAACTGTATTAACAGCCGCCAAGAATTCAAAGAATAATAACTGAAAGCTTACTTGTGGTTGGCAGAATGCCCAGAAGCAATTTGCAGGAAGCTGATAAGATAAGCAAGCCAAGACACGAAGGTATGGGAATGAAGTTGTTCCCTGCAAATTGCTTCAGTCGGCGTTCCTTCTTAAATAGGCTAAGGGAGTGGCCAATTAGCGCCAAGCCTTACTCTGAGGAGACCTCCTCCTGAGGAGCCACTCCTGCCTTTTGGCAGCTCTGTGCGCCTGTGTATCGAGAAGAGGCTCCTCCTCTTCTTCCTCTTCACTTAAAGGAGCTTCTGAAGGCTCTGGCTGAATCCCCGCCTCTGGCACCACATCTTCTCCAGCCTCCTCACTGTCCGACTCGAGTGCCAGCTGCACAGGCTGCTGGCGCAGCACCACACCAGCCTCTTCACTGTCTGAATCAGCTACTAGCTGCACAGACCATGTACGGGCCACAGCAGCTAGTCATTCCTGACTCTAGGGGGCGGTGCTCATCTCTGTTTCAAAGCCGAAGAGCCAGCCATGTCTGAAGACATCTCCGTGGTCATGTGGCCGGCATGACTCCATACCAAAGGCGCTTACATTATTAAACCATTGCAATGGGGTCCAATGACACATAGCAAGTCCTACAAGGACTGCTATCGGGCAGAGGACCCCATTCTCATCTCAAGCCACATTTCTTATACTTTCTTTTTTACTAATATACACGTTCCATAGTTTCACTTCCTTGTTCTTTCTAACATTCTTACTGACCGTCACTCTCTGCAAACACCCGTCTACTTCTCAAACTTCTACCCATCGTCAACTTTCAGTTCCCTATTTCTCACAGTTTCAGTATTCTGATTCCAAATATATCTCAAAACCACGTACTTTGCAGAAAATGCAGCAGACAAGTCAGCATATTAGAAATATGTCTTTAAATTAAAGGGTTGCAATTTGGAAAAAAGTAATGAGAGGGGGGGAAAAGAAAAATTGACCAAGATTAGAAATTAGGGTGAATAGTAATATTGGTTATATATCAGAAGAAATAGAAGGAAAATAAAATAAAAAATTAGAGAGAAAGAATATTATGGCAAAAAGTGAAATATAAAAATTGTGTTGGAGAAAACTAAAAGCTGTACAAATTTTGACTCAGCCAATACTCTGTTCAGAAAAAAATGTATTGTTTGTTTGTTTGCGTGTGTTTGTTATGAAAAAAAAATAAAAAAAACTTTTCTAAAAAAAATATGTCTGGTTCATTTTGCAATTATGTTAGTTTAAAACTTTGGTTCAGTGAGACTTACAAGTCCACTCCTAGGCCTTACTACCTGCAACTTTCCAGTGGATATATTTCTCTTTTCACGCTTCCCACCAAAGGTGGTCCCTATTTTTCTACTTGCCTTTTTTTTTTTACGTGCTTTCGAATTGCTAGTTTGGCAGAAGCTGGGACAAGTAACGGGAGCTCACCCCATTACGCGGCGCTAGGGATTCGAACCGCTGAACTGCTGACCTTTCAAACGACAAGCTCAGCATCTTAGCCACTGAGCCACCACATCTCTTCACTGGTATTTAGCCCTACCCAATTCTTCCCCCCATTGTCTGGGGGGAAGAGTCCGCTTTTAAAGCCTGCTCCACAGGCCAGAAGGGCGAAGGTCTGTTAGATCTCTTCTTCTTTTTGCATTTTCAAGCTTACCTTTTGGCTATGCATGCAAATAACTGGGAAAGAGACTTGCTAATTTGCAAACCACCCTATAGCAATTTTGCAACATCCCAGTTGACAGTACAGTAATACTCCAGAGAAACGACATGTTCCCGAAATAGAGAAGGTCTCTTCTCTTAGGGCCAGGATGCCACCAGAGTCTAAAAATACTTTGCCCGTAAGATCTGCTCAGGCTGAAGGCCACAAGAGAAGAAGAAAAGATGAATCTAAAGAACAAAGGTGGTGATCCAGTCGTCTCATCAACGTAGAATATCTCAGGAGATGGAAATCTTGCATGTATATATGAGTTAATTCCTCCTAATAAGATGCAAATTACACTAAGCTAGAGTGAATAAGGGGAATATAGATTGTTTTCTTTGGAAAAGAATTACGGCTACATTGCTGGCCCGAAACTGTACCATAAGCACCGTTGACTTAACCTGGGTGTAAAAAAGAATCTTAGCCATATTGCTTTAGGATCAAATAAACCCCAGATTTATAACTGGGTGTTGTCTTTGATTTTAGGAGCAATCAAAGTGCCCTAAAAGAGTGGGTAGAGTTTTAACAGAATAACGGAACTTGGAGGCAGTGGTGAAATCTAATTTTTTTTTTACCTACCGGTTCTGTGGGTGTGGCCTGGCTTGGTGGGTGTGGCTTGGTGGGCATGGCAGGGGAAGGATACTGTAAAATCTCCATTCCCTCCCCAATCCAAGGGAAGGTTACTGCAAAATCCCCATTTCCTCCCGATCAGATGGGACCTGGGAGGCAGAGAATAGATGGGGGCGGGGCCAGTTAGAATTTTTACTACTGGTTCTCCGAACTACTCAAATTTCCACTACCAGTTCTCCAGAACTGGTCAGAACCTGCTGAAACCCACCTCTGGTTTTGGCCAAATCAACATTGTGGGAGAAACTTGTACATCACCTTAAACTTGAGATCTGTTTTTTTTTTTTTAAATGATAAAGGTAGGAAATGGGCAAGAGGACATTTGCTAATTTTTCTATCTCCAGTTTTGACTTGTTTTGACATCCGGTGTTGTAATATTTATCTGAAATTTGATGCGTTAAACGTGAACGCGATCTTTCTTCTTAAAACAATTCCTCTGCTTATCGTAGACAAGTTGAATCATTTTGACAAAGTGTGGCATCTCTTCATTGCTTTACACCAGAGAATTTTATTTGTCTTCATTGGAAAGCTTCTGCGGAGAGGGAGAAGGCAGCTTCGGTTAACATAATAATCATAATTTGGAAGGGGGGAGGGAAATATTTTTGCAGATGCAAACCCGAGAGAGGGAAGCGGCTCCAGGAAATTGGAAGAACGAATAAATCAAAAATGGTTTTGCCTTGGTAAATTTGTACTTGCACAAGAATCAGAGATATTTGTGCAATGTCATGCCAAATCCCCCAAAGAGTTCAGCGTTTACACGGTGCAGACTAGGTTATTTTCTTGAATGTTGGCATGATTGTCTGTTGATTATTGTCTTTTTAGTCTCAAGGGCACTGCTGTGTTCTTGACGAACAATTCACAGAGCTTCCGAAGAGGTTTTCCTTTCCCTGATTTCACTATATTCCATTTGAATCTGTTCTCCACGGACCATCCAAAGCCCTTGCAAAATACTGGGAGAAACCTCCAACTGGAAAATACAGACGTGTTCTGTTTATTCTAGGGATTAATTTAGAAATAGGCATGGCTTTACTGCAATAGCAGCTCTACTAGGGTATTTCTAGTTAACAGATTAACAGAGTTGGAAGGGACCTTATAGGATATCTACTCCAACCTTCCTCCCAAGCAGGAGACCCTACACCATTTCTGACAGATGGCAGTCCAGTCTCTTCTTGAAAGCCTCCAGTGATGAAGCTCCCACAACTTCCGAAGGCAACTTCTGTTCCATTGGTTGATTGTTCTCACTGTCAGAAAATTTCTCCTTATTTCCAGGTTGAATCTCTCCTTGTTCAGTTTCCATCCATTATTCCTTGTCTAGCCTTTGGAAAATAGCCAGGGGTGAAATTCAAAATTTTCCCCTACCGGTTCTGTTGCCGTGGCTTGGTGGGTGTGGCAGGGGAAGGATACTGCAAAATCTCCATTCCCATCCCACTCTGGGGCCAGCCAGAGGTGGTATTTGCCGGTTCTCCGAACTACTCAAAATTTCCGCTACCGGTTCTCCAGAACCTGTCCGAACCTGCTGAATTTCACCCCTGAAAATAGCTTGACCCCTTAGTTGGAGGAGAAGTCCAAGCAATTAGCAGCAAACTTAATGTACATTATAGGATCACTTGCTTTCAAGCTAATGATGCTCAAGCCCTTCATTTTTTCCCCTTACTACTTCTTCTCATTCTCTGCATCACCCTTACTAGTTATTATTTTCTGCACCATTTCTGTTTGTGACAAAGAGCTCCTTACTCCTTGTGCCAGAATAAATGGATTAAACCTTAAGTTGTCCCCACATTTTTTGTTCAATACTTTGGTTTTGCTGCTGCCATCCTACGTCCACTGAAGTTTAGATCACTAGTGGGGGAAAATGTGGGTTTGCCAGCTGAAAATTATTCCCTTTATCTGAAACCATACATATGCTAAATGCAAGGATGTTGATGTTGGGTAGAGTTCTTGATGTCAGGCTTGGAAGCCCTCTTTTTCGTTGGATCTTCAGGCCTGCCACATTTACTACTATGGGAAATGCGAAGGGGGGATTGTATGGAGCATGGGTGATATGTAGTCATAATAACATTCCTTTCTCAGAGAGTCAAGGACATCTTGCCCTGCACCTGGACAGCTGGAACTGGGAGGCATCTCCAGTTGGGACAGTGCTTGGATTGGACCATGTGATGGACATGTGGGTGTTAGGCAGGGGCTTGAACTTTCCTTTGGGTGGGGGAAACCTGGAAGCTTTCAAATTCGGGTTTTCCCAGATGTGCCAATATGACATCTCTAATAAAACGGAACTCTAAGGAAACTCAAGCTTGCGTTGGGGGTATTACCTGGAA
The DNA here is from genome assembly GCA_012654045.1 of Ptyas mucosa. Classification (NCBI taxonomy): domain Eukaryota; kingdom Metazoa; phylum Chordata; class Lepidosauria; order Squamata; family Colubridae; genus Ptyas; species Ptyas mucosa. Next base: position 10,047,042 of record WNWU01000047.1, on the reverse strand, counting down.
CCTTGACCTATTTCTACCAGCTGCTCTAAATTGAATGTCCAATAAGGTTGTGAAAAATCAGATGAAAGTCATTTCAGCTGAATGACTCAAGCAGATTTGCGATCTGAATTTTTTTTTTTAAAAAAAACAGTTCTAATTATTGATTCAGCACAAGAGTCCATTCAGTTCAATCTGGGTCTGCCTAGTGCCATGTTGATTATAATTAGATTTGGAAAAAAAAAACTTGGCTTGCCAAAGTCCAACTGCGCATATCGAAAGGACTCTGACCTTTGGAATCAACTGAAAAGCACCTGATTTGATGGATGCATCGAATTGACTCAACAATTCTAATTTTTCTTTTTTTTAAAAAAAAAATTAGTTTGATTAAACTAATCCTCTGCACAGCTCAGATATTTAAGGCTGCAGTAATGAAAACAGATTTTTTTTAAAAAAAGTTTTTAATTGCTTTCCATATTTCATTAACAAGATCAGAGGTGATGTATCATAGGTGAAAATGTATTCTTTCTGTCACTTTTGAAAAGACCTGTATGTATTTAGATGAGTGTTCCTTGCCTTGGGCTCTCTGGAAAGACAGTGGAAAGTCACAAGATTCGGGGCCTTAACTGGACTTTGTGTTACTTATTTTAGACAGTTAATAGAATCATAAGACTGTAAAATTAGAAGGGACCGCAAGGATCATTCAGCCTGGGGTTTCTAAACCAGTGGTCACCAACTGGTGGTCCGTTGACCACTGGTGGTCCGTGAAAATTTTTTGGTGGGCCACAGAAAAATTATTTGCATTTTTAATATTGCACTAAATCAGGGATCCTCAAATTACGGCCCCTGGGACAGATATATGCAATTAACGTTTGTGTTGCTGCAGAAAGTCTCCTCCTTCGGGGTCTTTTTGTTTTAATCTAAATTAAATTAAAGACCTCCGGACTTTTCGTCGGGCTCTGAAAACTCACTTATTTCATCTAGCTGGGCTGGCTTGATCCCATCCTTCGGTTTTCATTTGTAATTGGTTTTAACTGGGTTGTTTTAAATTGTGGGCCGAAATTATTTAATACCTTTTAAACCGTTTTTAAATTTTGTGTGCTATGTTTTATTTCGGCTGTTCACCGCCCTAAGTCCTGCTGGAGAAGGGCGGTGTAAAAATCAAATAAATAAATAAAATAAATAAATCTAGGCAGCCGATTAAAAGTTGAATTTGGAACTAGTTTCTCTTTCTATTTAGTTCATTTCCTCCTCAGAGTTCTTAAGTCTTTCTATGGGAGATTGACAAATCCTTTTTTAAAAAAGAATCTCTTGAGTCTTTATTTACGAGTCTTGATTGATGGTAGTCAAGACAGGTCTTTTAAATTTCGGAAGAATCCACAAAGCAGTCACTTCTCGCTTTATTGGCTCACAACGGAAGAGGACAAGTAGAGAAAGTGGTTTCCAAATGCCCCTTTGGGGACAAAACGACTAAGCTTTGTAGTTCTGTTTGTGGAATTTGTGGCATATAGGGTTTATGAAGTTTATGGGAGTGATGGCAGACAAGGGGGAAAGTAAATAGAAACGTTTCTGAGCAAAAAACAAGGATGAACTGTACTTAACCTGCCAGTCATCATGTCTATGGAGCTTGTCCACCCCAAAGATAAAACACCCAGACATAAACTGAGCAATGTGGTAAATGCAGTACAACGCAGCGAGCCATGTGCAGATCTGTACATTGGGGAAACAAAACAACCACCTCATAAACGCATGGCACGACATAGCAGAACAAACACATCAGGACTAGATTCAGCAATCCATCTGCATTTGAAAGACACAGGCCACTTATTTGAAGACCGCAAAGTTCACATTTTGGACAGAGAAGACTTCTGGTTTAAAGGAGGGGTGAAAGAGGTCATCTGTGTCAAAATTGAACAGCCCTCTCTCAACAGAGGGAGAGTGATACGACATTACCTATCTCCAGTCTACAACACAGTCCTTTCAACAGTTCCAAGAAGGCTCCACATCCATTTGCTCCACTCAGGTGACCCCCCAATGACACAGATAAACTTCCAAGCAGCCTCAATGGCTCTCTAAAAGAATGCAAATGACCAGCTGTCTGCAAGGACATTCCATTCCCCCACCATCCAGTCAGAGCTGAAGAAGCTTCTTGGATGAGAACGAAACGTCTTCAAAGAAGAAGAAGAAGAAAAAAACAGAAAGTCCAGTTGCCTTTTGAAAAAAGCACCTTTGGGACTGTCAGTCCTCATCCAATCAGCAGTCCTTACGGGCTTGTTTGCACACATCACATCACCAAACAAAAGAACTTATTTTATTTATTTTTTATTTTATTAAATTTATATACCGCCCTTCTCCCCGAGGGATTTTGTGTCTTTATCAATACCCTAGGATCAGGGATGGGATTCAGCCGGTTCAATCTGGTTCCGGCGAACCGGATGCTAATTTTACATCTGGTTCGCCAAACTGGTAGTTGCAAGGACTGGCTGGCCCCACCCACCCCTCCCTGCCCTTCCGAGGACTCTCCATGTGGCCCGTTTTGGATGCAGACAAGTCCTGCATGGAGGTTTTGGGAGGGTGAAAAACGCGCCTTCCGGAAGTTCTGGAAATTTGGAATTGGGCTCATCTCTAGCCTCTGGAGGGCCTCCAGAGCCCGGGGAGGCCGTTTTTACCCTCCTTGAGGCTCAAGGAAAGCCTCCGGAACCTGGGGAGGGCAAAAAACAGGTCTCCTGGAAATTCTGGGAGTCTAAAAACAGGCCGGTTTCCAGGCTCCCGAGGGCATCCAGAGGCCAAGGGAGGCCATTTCCGCCCTCCTGGAGGCTCGAGGAAAGCCTCCGGAGCTTGGGGAGGGTGAAAATGCTCCCCCCATGGTCCAGGAGGCCGAGTAGGCCACATCCACCATGGTCACCCCCACCCAGCAACCGGGCAGAGAACCAGGTGCTAAAATTTTTGAATCCAACCCCTGCAGAGGATGCAGACTCAGATTCAGAAAAAGTGTGATGAGAAACATTTCCCCGTCTTCTGACTCTGTTATCCCAAGCTTCCGTAGCTGTGCTGGACAGACTGATGATGAAACTCATTCCCAGAAAAGGCAGTTATATACATGCTAATACGTGTCCATTCAAATACACCTCTTTCTTGCTTTTTTCCCAGCAGGTGTTCCTTCTGGGAATCTCAACACTGTTTCTCTCTTCTTCTTCATAACCCGATTTCAAAATGTGAGGTTCCTGCTTTGATTTGGCCATAAAAACATGTGAGAAAGATCCTTGAGATAAAGATGTTGTCCTTTATTTCTATTTAGGGCTAGCTTTATGCTCTCTCGAAAGGTAAAGGTTCCCCACGCACATACGTGCTAGTCGTTCCTGACTCTAGGGGGCGGTGCTCATCTCCGTTTCAAAGCCGAAGAGCCAGTGCTGTCCGAAGACGTCTCCGTGGTCATGTGGCCGGCATGACTAAACACCAAAGGCACACGGAACGCTGTTACCTTCACACCAAAAGTGGTCCCTATTTTTCTACTTGCATTTTTTATGTGCTTTCGAACAGCTAGATTGGCAGAAGCTGGGAAAGTAACGGGAGCTCACCCTGTTACGCAGCACTAGGGATTCGAACCGTTGAACTGCCGACCTTTTGATTGACAGGCTCAGCGTCTTAGCCACTGAGCCACCACATTCCTTTTATGCTTTTTCTAGTACCCGACTTATCAGCAGGTTGATGGGGGAATATCAGGGATAGGTGGATAATAATATCTAAACAGATGCTCCAAAATAGGTTGTGAATCTAGTTTTAGAGAAACAAGGAGAAAGGGTTTCCAATCCAATCCAAATAGAGCTGGAAGGGACCTTGGAGGTCTTCTAGTCCAACCCCCTGCTCAGGTAGGAAACCCTATACCACTTCAGACACATAGTTGTCCAATCTCTTTTTAAAACTTCCAGTGTTGGAGCATTCACAACTTCTGGAGGCCAGTTGTTCCACTGATTAATTGTTCTCACTGTCAGGAAATTTCTGCTTAGTTCTAGGTTGCTTCTCTCCTTGATTAGTTTCCACCCATTGCTTCTTGTCCTGCCTTCAGGGGCTTTGGAGAATAGGTTGAACCCCCTCTTCTTTGTGGCAGCCCCTCAAATATTGGAATATCCTGTAACCTCTAATCCTTCTTTTCTCTGAAGAGATGTCAAAACTAAATTCTGGCCTTCTTCATTCAGCTTGATTTTCCCCATTCTAATCTGCCCCAATTCTTGCAGAGTTTTGCTTGTTTTGAACAGCTCTGGTATAGCACCCCAGAGTTTTAAGAGCCAAGCTAGTCTCACCCTTCTCTTTAGTTTCGACCAGATGCGAGAAGTTGTGTAAGCAGAAGCTGTGATCTATTCATCAAGTGTGTTTTTGCTGAAAGTGTTATGTGGTTTAGAATGACAACAAATCACCCCGAAATTGCTATGCGCAAGTTTTGGGAAATAGCAGTTGTGCAAGAAAGAACATCTGAAAAAAACTTTTATCTTTAAAACCTCATTATGCTCATTTTCTCTAGAGTTTGATATATAAGGATTTGGCTCATCCAAGAGAGGGAGGGCTGGTTCTTTGGCCGGTTCCTGCAGATAAACTGTACTTCGTTTCTGCATATTAATTATCTTCCTGTGTTATGGAAGTTTTAATTAATATAATAATGTATGAACCCATGATTAAAGGAACAGGGTGATGCTTTCGTTTCTTATAGTCTAAATAGCAAGATTTATAAACTCATAAACTTATATATTTATAATGTATTTTTATGATGACTAGGATCATGATTTATCACTTATATAGCTTTTATGCACAATGAGAGTTTATGCACCGAAGACAAATTCCTTGTGTGTCCAATCACACTTGGCCAATAAAGAATTCTATTCTATTCTATTCTATTCTATTCTATTCTATTCTATTCTAT
>WNWU01000047.1:10021361-10037838 GCA_012654045.1 Ptyas mucosa | reverse complement strand
AAGAAGAAGAAGAAGAAGAAGAAGAAGAAGAAGAAGAAGAAGAAGAAATAATAATCATCTCATGCCCTTGACTGAAATTATCACAAGATGGAAAAGCTATTTTTGGAAGAATTATAAATGCAAGATAAACTCCAAAAGATCAGATTCTAGTTCTGGTTAGGCTAGCAGCTTCCTTCCTTCAGTGGCCAACCAAACACTTCCCAAAATCCCAAGAGCAGGACTTGAAGTCCTTTGGATGCCTCCTAAAGACATTTGGATCCTTTTCCCAAACCTGTTTACTTCATCCACCTGCCATACCTTTTCTGCAAGAAAAAGTTATGGCTGGTTTCTTTGTGGTGCTCTATTTAGTTTTGTCGTTTCTGCTTGTGTTTCCACCCTAGATTCGTTCCAATATTGTTTCCTTGCCTTCGGGATTCTTTCCTTATAGACAAGACCCCAAACTTGGAACTGGCAAAGATGAAAGACTATGTCACCAGATGATCGGAAGAACTAGGAAAGGCTAATGAATTAGAGTGTCCTGCATGCTTAACAGAATAACAGAGTTGGAAGGGACCTTGGAGGTCTTCTAGTCCAACCCTCTGCGCAAGCAGGAGACCCTACACCACTCCAGACAAATGGTTTTCCAATCTCTTCTTAAAAACTTCCAGTGTTGGAGCATTCACAACTTCTAGAGGCAAGTTTTTCCACGGATTAATTGTTCTCACTGTCAGGAAATTTCTCCTTAGTTCTAGGTTGCTTCTCTCCTTGATTAGTTTCCACCCATTGCTTCTTGTCCTGCCTTCTGGTGCTTTGGAGAATAGCTTGACTCCCTCTTCTTTGTGGCAGCCCCTGAGATATTGGAACACTGCTATCATGTCTCCCCATGTCCTTCTTTTCATTAAACTAGACATACCCAATCCCAGCAACCATTCTTTACACGTTTTAGCTCCCAGCTTCATTCTCTGTTGCTCTCTTTCCAGATGACGATCTGTTATCCATCTATTTCATCCTTTGTAGAGCATCCTCAACCCTCTGCAATAATTTTTCCCCCCCATGCGTATCAAAAAAAAAAGCTCCGAGGACTTTTCTCGTACGTGCTCTTTCCTTAGCTTTCCTAAGGGAGATGGCGAGTCTATCGTTGAGTCAATTCTAATGTGTCTGAGGTGGGGAGAGAGGGATTTGGCAACCCTTCTGAGGCCTTAATCCATGGTTTTTATTTTTATTTTATTTTGTGTGTGTGGAGCTGCCTGCTTGTCAGCCCAATGTAGTAAGAAGGACCGAAGCTCATTCTCCACACAACCTACCTCAGGAGAATGTCTCTTAGAGAAGAGGCTGAAAGCGACAGCAGCTAATCGTCTCACGCAAAAGAGATGAGCAGTTGACTTTTACTCCAGTCTACCTTCCTTAATAATTGTCTCCATCTTTTTTCCCCCTCCCCCCCTCTCTCTCCTCCATTTTGTATAACCTTCTTTAAGGCCGGAGCCATGGATAACCGGTGGATGAAATGCTTTTTGATCAGAACAGCATCAGAAGGAACCGTTTTATGTCTGTGTTAAAGGATGATCCGTCTCGCATTATTTGGCAGAAGTTGCGCTCCACAACACATCTGCTTCTTATTTTGGGTTCGCATAGTTGATCACACAGTCTGATAAATCCCATTTGGTTGCTTCTATTTGGGCCATTCTCTCTTTTCACTTCTTTACTAAGAATCACGGTGGCCCCATCTAGCTAAAGTGGGAACCCTTCAAAAGCCCCATTAATTTAAGCACTGTGTGCAATCTTCCATAAAATAAGTTCAGTACTTCGGGGTGATTCAAGGGTGGACTAGATGACCTCACGGTGTACCTAAAATGGAAAATGTGAATGCAGCAGCCACACATTCATAACTGAATGGATTTTACAGCTCAAGGAGCCATTTTTCTTCCCCCTCTATGGATTCTAGAGCAACCTTCGTTTTCCTACCTCCGTGAAGCCATTAAATATATATATATATATCACTCTCAATCTCTCCTCTGTACCTTCCTCTCTTTCTCTTTGGTTGACTTTTTTTTTTGGTTCTTCGGTTTCTCTCTTTTGCCGCTCATCCCCCTTCCTTCAATCATTCTCTTCCCTCCACCTCCCCTCCCCAGGATCTCCTTCCAACGGGTACGTTGACACATCTGTTTCTAATTTAGACTTTTTTTTTTAACAGTATCACTTCGAAACAATGCACTCCTTTAAAACAGGACAAATGAACTCCTGCGCAAAAATCACCCTTCTCCCAAAAAAAAAAAAAAAGTTAAATAAATTGGCCCCAAGCCCTAAAAACAAGGATTCTTTGTTCAGGTTTGCGAAAAGACAAATGAGTCCAATATGTTTTTTTGTTTAAGTCTCCAAAACACACTTTCCGTATTCTACGTGCCTTCGAGAGAAGCGAAGAAAGAGCCTTTACAAAATAATTAAACCTGGTTAACAGATGATGGTGTTAAAAACAACAACAACAACAACCCAGCACCTATCCACAAATCTTTTAGAAAATAGAGCTTGAGGTGTGGAATGGGTGGGATGATAAAAGCATAAAGCTTTAACTTTGGAATGCTTGCATTAAGGTTGAGGATGGTAAAAGAACAAGCAATTGAAAGCAGATGAGCTTCTTGCAAACTTTAATGCCAACACTTCTCCCCTCCCAGAGCCCTTCCCTTGTGTCTTATGGTTGCATTGTGTAACTTTAAGCTGTCTTCCTGAATTAAATTAAGGACAAAATCAACTTACCTAGGAAGAAGATGAAAAGCACAGACATTCCGCCTCTGTGTGTGAGAGAGAAACCCTTTATTCCCTTTCTTCTTCTTCTTCTTCTTCTTCTTCTTCTTCTTCTTCTTCTTCTTCTTCTTCTTCTTCTTCTTCTCCTTCTCCTTCTCCTTCTCCTTCTCCTTCTCCTTCTCCTTCTCCTTCTCCTTCTCCTTCTCCTCCCTTCCTCACTTCTTCCCACTCAGGAAACTGACAAGCCGACCTGCTCAAAATTCAAAGCAGCGCCTCTGGAATGCGCTCTGGGTAATTGCCTCCGTGCGCCGGGAAAATACCCAACTTTGCTTCCCCCCCTCTCTCTCTGCCCTCCTGCCGTTCATCCCCCACTTGAGTTTCCACGTAGAGTGGAGGAGAAGAGCCGTTGTTCCTCTTGAGCCGCCGATTCAGTTTGGAGCCTGTCAACATCTGGAAGGGGAAAGTCAGAGGCGGCGGCAGCGCAGCCGACAGACACATCTAGAACTGCCAGAGTAATTTGGCATGTCTGGAAAGAAGAGGAGAAAAAGAGAGAAGGGGGGGGGGGGGGGGGGGGGGGGGGAAAAGGAGGCCCCTCCCTACCCACCACCAGGATTAGGGGAGGGGGAGGAAGGTTGGGCATGCAATGAGCTGCTCCTTACTTCTGGCCATTGGACAGCCCAGCCTTCTGGGGGAGCCGGGTGGGGGGAAATAAATAGGCTTTCCTCGTGTCAAAAGCGGTTAAAGAGATTAAACATGGAGAAGCATCCCCGTTCCCCCCCTTTTTTTAAAAAAAAAGAAAGAAAAGAAAAATAAAGCGAGAAACATGGCCTTCCAGATAAAGTGTTGACTGCAAGGATGACTCATTAGAGATTCACGATAGCAAATTCAAGCTCCTTGCAACAAAAAACCCCCCCCTCCCCTCTTCCCCACTCTTCCCGCAGCCCCTGGAGCAGTCAAATCGAACTGTTGAATTGTTGATGGCACCATCGCCAAAAAATGAAGGGCGGTGTGGTTTTCCTTCATTTGGAAGGAGGCAAAGCGTGCCCTAGGTGGTTTTAATGGTAGCAGTACAGGAGATTTACGGTTACCGCCTCCTACGATATTTATTCAGCTTCCCCTTTCTAGTCCACAACCTGGTGGTCTCCCATCCTTATATTAACAGAGTCCCAACCTCCTTAGGTTTTAAATAGTGGTGGGTTACTCCCGGTTCTTGAGAACCGGGAGTAAAGATAAGTAAAACCCATCCCTGGTTTTAAAGATAAAGGTAAAGGTTCCTCTCGCACGTAAGTGCTAGTTGTTCCCGACTCTAGGGGGCAGTGCTCATCTCCGTTTCAAAGCCGAAGAGCCAGTGCTATCCGAAGACGTCTCTGTGGTCATGTGGCCGGCATGATTAAAGGCCAAAGGCGCACGGAACGCTGTTACCTTCCCACCAAAGGTGGTCCCTATTTTTCTACTTGCATTTTTTATGTGCTTTCGAACTGCTAGGTTGGCAGAAGCTGGGACGAGTCACGGGAGCTGACTCCCTGTTACGCGGCACTAGGGATTCGAACCGCTGAATTGCCGACCTTTCGATTGACAAGCTCAACGTCTTAGCGACTGAGCCACCATCTCCCTTAGGTTTTAAGACCAGCCAAACTCTCAATGCTGCCATCTAGCTGGGTCAAATATACTGACCTAACTAACTAAAGAATGCATCCACCAACTGCCTATAATGGATGGAGCTGGCTCGCTTTGTATCAGGTCCTCTCCAGTTCTGGACTTGCCAATATTCGGCCATCAAATTATTTCCATCCCAGGATTAGAGGTTTATTGTTTCCATCAACAAAGGATATATAACCAGAGGCTTTTTTTGAGTCTGCTCTACGTGCATGGAAAGAGAAGCTGGAAGAGTGGCAGATGGCTGATTCTAAATTCCTATCATAACTCTGAAATAGCCTACAGCAATAGCCTTTAATAATACAAGGTATTGCTAAATAATAATAATAATAATAGTAATAATAATAATAATGATGATGATGACGGACACGGTGGTCCAGTGGTTAAGACACTGAGCTTGTCGATCGAAAGGTGAACAGTTCAGCGGTTCAGATCCCCAGTGGCGTGTAACAGGGTGAGCTCCTGTTACTTGTCCCAGCTTCTGCCAACCTAGCACTTCGAAAGCACGTAAAAAATGCAAGTAGAAAAATAGGGACCACCTTTGGTGGGAAGGTAACAGCGTTCCATGCGCCTTTGGCCTTTAATCATGCCGGCCACATGACCACAGAGACATCTTCGGACAGCGCTGGCTCTTCGGCTTTGAAACGGAGATGAGCACCGCCCCCTAGAGTCGGGAACGACTAGCACATATGTGCGAGGGGAACCTTTACCTTTCGAGAGAGCATAAAGCTAGCCCTAAATAGAAATAAGGGACAGGGGTGACCTGTACTTGCAGGGGTGACCTGTACTAGGGATTCGAACTGTCGAACTTGCCGACCTTTCTGATCGACAAGCTCAGTGTCTTAGCCACTGAGCCACCATCTTAGCCAATGAGCCACCTTCTGGCATGCATGGATATGCGACAATCAGCTGTCCTTCGCCTGTGTGGTGGTGCCAAAAACCGGTGCACACATGTGCACCAGCCAGCTGATTGTCAGGTTCACATGTGTGCAGAACCCGGAAGTTTGGCTTTTCCAGAGCGCGATCCTTTTGCGTGTGCGGCAGTGCCGAAAACCACCCTTCACATGGATGCCAGCCAGCCGATCGTCGGGCACAAATGCATGCTAGAACCCGGAAGTCCAGCTTTTGTAGAGTGTGGCCTGGACGAGCGCGCATGTGCCTGTGCAACATTTCTGCGCAACCTTTTTGGTACTTGGTGCCGAAAAGGTTTGCCATCACTGTTATTCCTTTTGTATAGGACTGAAAAAAAATCTCCTGGGGAAACATCCTAGTAGCAGGGTGGGCTGGGCAACCCCATAAATAAATCAATAGGAATGGGTTCTTATTAGATGAACTCATCGGACTGTGAATCAAAACATTCGTTTAAGGTGAAAGGGAGCATGCTTTTATCTCTATCCGGCCCAACCTCTTTCAGAAAAGAGAAATTGGATTTCCAGAGCTGTCAGGCTATCAGTTGGCCTGACCAAGAGTGAAATCCAGCAGGTTCTGGCGAACCGGTAGCGGAAATTTTGAGTTGTTTGGAGAACCACAAATACCACCTCTGGCTGGCCCCAGAGTGGAGTGGGAATGGAGATTTTGCAATATCCTTTCCCCAGGAGTGGGATGGGAATGGAGATTTTGCAGTATCCTTCCCCTGGAGTGGGGAGGGAATAGAGATTTTGCAGTATCCTTCCCCTGGAGTGGGGAGGGAATGGGGATTTTGCAATATCCTTCCCCCAGGAGTGGGGAGGGAATGGAGATTTTGCAGTATCCTTCCCCTGGAGTGGGGTGGGAATGGAGATTTTGCAGAATCCTTCCCTTGCCATGCCCACCAAGTCACGCCCACAGAACCGTAGTAAAAAAAAATGGATTTCACCACTGGTTGGCAGCCCTGAAAACAGAAGGAGAGGACAAAGAATGCAACCTTAATCCACCAGACTTTTAAAGAATAGTTGTAACCTAATTTTCAACTGTCTTGTTACCTTTAAAAAAAATAATATTTACTTTAAGACAGGAAGTTGCTCAGACCTTCCTGGATTAATCCAGCCTTTTCTGTGGTTGTAGTTTGTTTTACTCATCTCTTTGGATAAGCAGAAAGAAAACGGACTGGGATGAAAAAAATAAAGTCAGAAGCCAATATATTAAATGTTTCAGCTTTAAGCGTTAAGCAGGTCACAGTCAGTTAAGGGTAAGTATTTCCTTAGCAAATGTCAAACCTCAGCATTTCCTTCAACTTTACCTTTGGCATAAGTAGATGTGAACAGGGATTAACAGAAAAACAGAGTTGGAAGGGACCTTGGAGGTCTTCTAGTCCAACCCCCTGCTCAAGCAAGAAACCCTACACCACTTCAGACAAATGGTTGTCCAATCTCTTCTTTAAAACTTCCAGTGTTGGAGCATTCACAACTTCTGGAGGCAAGTTGTTCCACTGGTTGATTGTTCTAACTGTCAGGAAATTTCTCCTTAGTTCTAGGTTGCTTCTCTCCTTGATTCGTTTCCACCCATTGCTTCTTGTCCTGCCCTCAGATGCTTTGGAGAATAGCTTGACTCCCTCTTCTTTGGGGCAGCCCCTGAGATACTGGAACACTGCTGTCCTGTTACACCAGTCCTCCTTTGAACTAAACTAGACCTACGTAATTCTTCGATACGAGTTGCTTTTGAAGGTTCTAGAAAAGGAAGATTCTAAAACTCTGTGTTGGTTAAATCCAAGGGTGAAATGCTCCCGGTTTGGACCGGTTCCGCTGATCCGGTAATGATTGTGGCAGGTGGTTCGGAGAACCGGTAGCGATGGCGGTGCAAAGCGCCACCCATCCACCCAGTTGTCGTTACTTCCTGGTTTTAACTAGGAAGTCATGTGTTTTTTACTCTCTGCGCGTGCGCAGAAGGTTTTGTGCATGCACAGAGAGTCTGCATGCGCATGTGACGTGCGCGAAGCACATGCACTTCCAAACTAGTAAGGAAGGTAAGTAGATTTCACCCCTGGTTAAATCGTTTATTTTAAAAAAAGGAATCCATCCAAATTCAGGCGAGCCTAATAGGAAATCTTAACTCTTGCTTAAAAAGAAGAAGAAAAAAAAAAGACCAGCAGAATCCTGGAATTTGAATTTTGCTTTAATTTGCAGCTTTTACCCTCGCTTAGTTGAGCAGTTCAAACATGCAAAAGGACTCTGGCGGGATTTTTCCAGGTACGCGACGAATCCGTGGAGGCATAAAATTGTGCCTTGCATCCCTCCCCCTCCCCCTCCCTCAGATTCCAGAAACACCAAGCGTGTCATGCCGCATTAGGGCTTCGACAGATGAAGTCTCAAGCTCTGTCATCAATGCTCCCCAAATGCTTCGTGGCTTTAATAGAATCAATGTGTCAGGAGCCGAGGGAAGCCGTGCTCCCTCCAGTGTCCCTTGAAATCCTGAGAGGTTCATGTAAGGCAGAGAATTAACTCCCCGTTTGTTGGCCTAGGCTGGCTTTAGCCTTGCCGAATTTAAGGCAGCTTATTTTTCAACGGACGCAGATGGAAGTCAAGAGTTATGCAACCGGCACGGCAATGGGATTCTCTGCATTCAGCCTGGTGTTTGATCCTGACCGGCTCAAGGTTAACTCAGCCTCCCGTCCTTCTGAGCTGTGGTGGCGCAGTGGTTAGAACGCGGTACTGCAGGCTGCTTCTGCTGACTGCCGGCTGCCTGCAATTTGGCAGTTTGAATCTCACCAGGCTCAGGGTTGACTCAACCTTCTACCCAGTGGTGAAATCCTCTGCGGATTGCCACTGGGTCACTGCCTGCGCATGCGTGGTGCACGCCAAGCACGCGCTGCATATGTGCATGTGCATTTCATGCCAAAAGCACGCTTCACGTGGAAAAAAAAAGCTTAACAAGGTAGTAGAACAGCGAGGGAGGAGAACAACTGTGCCGCACTATTTAGATTCGCTAGAAAGCAGGAAATACCTGCTTTCTAGCCAATATAAACCACGCAGCACAGCTGATAGTCGGAAATACCAGTTCAGAAGAACTGGTAGCTTTTTTTTTTACTACCAGTTCCCTGAACCGGTAGTTTTTATCACTACCGGTTTGCCCGAACCGGTAGCATTTCACCCCTGTTTCTATCCTTCTGAGGTCAGTAAAATGAGGACCTAGATTGTTGGGGGCAAAATGCTGACTCTGTAAACTGCTTAGAGAGGACTGTAAAAGCACTGTAAAATGGTATATAAATCTAAGTGCTATTGCTTGCTTGCTTCGTTCCTTCCTTCCTTTGTTCCTTCCTTCCTTCCTTCCTTCCTTCCTTCCTTCCTTCCTTCCTTCCCTCCCTCCTTCACAGTGGTTAGAATGCAGTATTGCAAGCTAACTCTGCTGACTGCCAGCGGTTCAATCCTGACCGGCTCAAGGTTGACTCAGCCATCCATCCTTCCGAGGTGGGTAAAATGAGGACCCAGATTATTGGGGCCAAGAAGCTGACTCTGTAAACTGCTTAGAGAGGATTGTAAAAGCACTGTAAAGCGGCATATAAATCTAAGTGCTATTGCTATTGCTTGTGAGGTTGGAAAAAAATGAGGACCCAGATTGTTAGGGACAATATGCAAAACACTGTAAACCATCCAGAGACTGCTGTAAAGTATTATAGGGCGGTATATAAATCTAAGTGCTATTACTATTGCTATTCCAAGTTCCCCCGAACTGGTCCAAATTGGCTGTATACCACCACTGATGCTAAGAATATTGGAGGATCTCTTCCCGTTACTTCCTAGATGTGTGTGTGTGTGTGAGAGAGAGAGAAAACAAAATTATTGTGAAGGTTCCTTTTTCCTTGGAAGTGTTTAACAAACCTCTCCCAAACTGAATTTAGCAGTAATTGGGATTTAGAGAGAAAAATGACGTGGTGTCTCCATCAGCAAGTTTCATTTTGAATGGCGTTCGAATGTTTGCTTTTGAGATATTCTTTATATTTTTCTTTTATCAAGAATGTGGTGATTCAGTTCTTGCATGAATAGAGCTAAAAGTGTTCCAACTGGACGTATCCTGCCAAGCCACACACAAATGCTTCCATGTATCATTTTTCCTTTTCAACTTTTCCCCTAGACATTTTTTTCTTTTTGGAGTGCTCGTAGTGACTTGCAACGTCCAAAGAGTTTCATTGTGGGTCTAATATTGCTTAAGAAAGTGAGTAAAAGGCTTTTGGGGGGAAAAAAGTCCAAATGTAGTTCTGTTTCCTTCTGAAACTTTTCTTTTCTTGGATTTATCCATGGTTGGCCTACTGGGGGTTGAAAAGCACAATAATCGTGTGCTGGCGGGTGTTGCACATTGTGACGCCTTTTTTGAATGACAGGGAGCCGCAGCAGAGAGGTGAAAGAGCCACATGCGGCTCCAGAGCCACAGGTTGCTGACTTCTGACCTATACTAAAAGTAGGGGTGAAATGCTACCGGTTTGCACCAGTTCCGGCGAACTGGTAGTAATAAAAGCTACTGGTCTGGGCAAACTGGTAGTAAAAAAAGCTACCAGTTTGGCCAAACTGGTAGTAAGAAAAGCTACTGGTTCATCCGAACTGGTATTTCCGACGATCAGCTGTGCCGCATGATTTATATTCTAGAAAGCATTCTGCTTTCTAGCGAATCTAAATCGTGCGGCACAGCTGTTCCCCACCCCTCGCTGTTCTACTTACCTTCTTAAGCCTCCTTTTTCCGTGCAGAGCGTGCATTTGGTATGCAGTGTGCATGCATGCGCAGCATGCATTTGGCGCACATTGTGCGTGCGTTTGCAGCGCGCATGTGCATGCAGCGAACTGGTGGCAACTCGCGGAGGATTTCACCACTGACTAAAAGCGATGAATTACATCATCCATCTTTCTTGGGAAGAACCCATTGCGTATGAGGGCTAACCCTGGCTGTAGAACTTCACATGGTTGCGAACAGACCACAATAGCAATGCATCATTGTTCATCTCCTTGAGTAGCGTCATAAACCTTCTGTTCGCAATCTAACCCTCTCTTGACTTTTTCTTCTTTCTTCCAAAGGCATTAACATATAATCAAACACCCAGAGATGTCAGCTTCAGCTGTCTACCAGCTGCCCTCGTTTCCTTCGCCTTTTTTCCGAAGACTCCCGTTGTAGGCAATTTACGGTTAGGCTGTCATGGCACAGAAGAAGGAAAAAAAAATTATTATTATTTTTTTTTGCAGTAACCCCAAAGGAAGTGAGCTTCCGGTCTGATGAAATTAACACTGGCAGCTTTATCCCTTCCCCTGTGCCGAATGATGGATGAAACGAGGAGATCGGGTGCTTTAAAAAGGTTGTGCTAAGTGTAGCTTTGAGAAGCATTAAAGGACACCCCCACCCTCCCAAGAAGAGAGATGGAGGGGGATGGGTGGGGAATTCCTTAAAATATCTGCATCCACCAAGGACTTCAGGGCTGAAGATGAAATATGTATAAGCCCTTGGCGGCTGCCGCAGCATTGCAGTTCATGGAAGACCTTCCATAAATTAAGTATCTGCGTGAATGTGAGATTGTGAGTCCCTATTCCCCATTATTGAGTTTATTTATTTATTTATTTATTGGTTCGATTTATATGCCGCCCTTCTCCGGAGACTCAGGGCGGCTTACAAGGCATTAAGCAATAGCTGTCATACTTTTTGTATATACCTGCTTAGTAGGGCTTTTTGCCCCCCCTCCCCCCAAGCGGTGTTCTTTTTTTAATACAAAGTCAGCTTATTGCCCTCAACAATCCGGGTCCTCATTTTACCTACCTCGGAAGGCTGGAAGGCTGAGTCAACCTTGAGCCTGGTGAGATTTGAACTCGCAGTAATCGCAGGCAGCTGGCAGCTAAGTGCTATTTAACAGCGCTTTAGTCCGCTGCTCCACCAAGGCTCCTTTACAGTGCTTCGTAAGGAAACTCTCCCAGGTTCAACCCTACCATGTACAGGGAGTCCTCGACGAACGGCCACAGTTAAGCCCAAAATTCCTGTTGCTGAGTGAGACATTGGTTGAGAGAAGTTTATCCCGTTTTTCTTGCCAGAGTTGTTAAATGAACGTTTGTGGTTTTGTAATTTAGTCACAGGGTTGTTAAGTGAAATTGGCTTCTCCATGGACTTGTCAGAAGGTCGCAGAAGGGGATCATGTGACCCCCGGGGCATTGGAACCGTCATAAATATGAGTCAGTGCCTGAACGTTGATCATGTGACCATGGAGAGGCTGCAAAGTTTGCAAGGGTGAAAAACGGCCATAAAGCACTTTTTTTCAGTGCCGTTGTTAACTTAGAATGGTCACTAAATGAACTGTGGTAAGTTGAGGACTAGCTGTCATGAAATTTGCTGTCCCCATCAATGCCCTCTTGCCTCTGTTCCTCTTCTGAAACATTGCCCTTGCCTAATTCCAAGGTAATAGATAAGGAACACATTCTTAAAGCACTTCGCGGCTGTCCTTGTATGGTGTTTGAATAGGGGGAAAACATACTTCATACTGTACCTCGGGTCTATGACAATTTGCCATGGCCAACTTGCCACAGCCAATTCACCATGCCCAATTTGCTATGCCCAACTCACCATGGCCAACTTGCCACAGCCAATTCACCATGGTTAATTTGCCATGGTCAACTCACCGTAGCCAAGTTGCCACAGCCAATTCACTGCAGGACAACTTCCCATGGGCATCTCACCACAGGTCAACTCACTGCTGGACAAGAGTTACATTAATACCAAAGAAATGGTAGAATACAGTCATTATAGAAAGGATGCAAAAGGAGGAACAGAACGAAATGCAAAGGGCAAAAATTAAAATAATTGTTATTTATTTAAAATAATTAAATATAATTATTAAATTGTCCCCCCCGGTGAGTTGTCCTGCAGCTATTTGGCCATGATGAGTTGGCTTCAGCAAGTTGACTGTGGCAAGTTGTCCCATTCCCTCACCCTTAGTACCCTGTTTCCCCCAAAATAAGACATCCCCTGATAATAAGCCCAATCGGGCTTTTGAGCGCATGGCAATAAGGCCAAGCGCTTATTTCAGGGTTCAAAAACATATAAGACAGAGTCTTATTTTGGGGAAAACACAGTATCTACCATGCTTTTTCAGAGTATAAGACGCACCTTTTCCCCCCTTAAACGGGGGTTAAAATTTAGGTGCGTCTTATACACCGAATGTAAACCCTGCCCACCCACTGGCCACCACCCTTTGGCCTCTGCCTCCCAGCAATTTACCTCCTTGCAAGCAAAGAGCAAGAAAAAACAGCTCCTTTCAGCTTCAGCACAGACTAATTAGCACAAGTTGTTTGGATCGGCCTCCCGACTCTCAGCTGATTTGCTCTCAGCTGTTTTGCGCAGGGCAAATGAAAGTAAAGCAGGCTATTTGCTGTTTGCTGCAACGAGGCAAAATTGCTCAGAGGCAGAGGGAGATTTCTTTTTCTTCTTTTCCTCGCCCAAAAAGGGAGATGCGTCTTATGCTCAGGTGCATCTTATACTCCGAAAAATACAGTATCTATCTATCTATCTATCTATCTATCTATCTATCTATCTATCTATCTATCTATCTATCTATCTATCTATCCATCCATCCATCCATCCATCCATCCATCCATCCATCCATCCATCTACCCTGTTTCCCCCAAAATAAGATATCCCTGATTATAAGCCCAATCCGGTTTTTGAGCGCCTGACAATAAGGCCAAGCACTTATTTCAGGGTTCAAAATAATATAAGACAGGGTCTTATTTTCGGGGAAACACGGTATTGCTAAGAATGTCTTGAGTCTGCCTCATTCTTTGCTGAGCGTAAACCATAAGTGAACCCTGCAGAAAAAAAAATAAGTGAGATTGACAGGACACCTCTGTGTCAGGGTTAGGTGCAAGCAGTGCACAGGGCCACGTAAGAGGTCAACTTGTGAAGGTCGCTCGAGGAGACCATCACCAGGATGGAGAGAACAACGTTCAGAGAGCAAAATGCCACGGAGAACTTCTCGAAGTAGCAGAAGCGGCTGTTGTCAGCAGCAGCGTTAACGCGCAATTAGTGTCTTGTTAATTTTGTATGTTTCGATTCAGTAAATTAGGTTTCAGAACGCAGTTATTCCGCCCGAGGCCTCCCCAGACAGACGGCATTAATGAGGGTTGAGGTGGAGTGAAAGTTAAACCTGCGTGGTTTTTGCTTGCTTGGTGAAGTTTCTCCTCACGTATACGCCACTGCCACACGCTGCCACATTTAAGTGTGGAATATGGCGGGATGGGTGAGTTGTCAAGTGAAAAAATTACCTCACACGGTTGGGCTGGTGAGTCCTCTCCAACGGCACAAGGTAAAGTATCACGCAAAGTATCAAAAGTGGTTTTTATTTTGAAAAGGCAACTGGACCGATTTTTATTTATTTATTTTTGAGGGAAAAGAAGACATTTCGCTTCCTATCCTGGAAGCTTCATTAATTCTATTGGATGCTGTGGGAGTTATTGACCGTTGAGATTAGTTGGTGGGAGGGGGAATGATAAGTTCTGACAGGACGATGGTGAGGGAAATGCAGGGGTGAAATCCAGCAGGTTCTGACAGGTTCTGTAGAATCGGTAGCAGAAATTTTGGGTTGTTTGGATAACCGGCAAATACCACCTCTGGATGGCCCCAGAGTGGGGTGGGAATGGAGATTTTGCAATATCCTTCCCCCCAGGAGTGGGGTGGGAATGGAGATTTTGCAGTATCCTTCTCCTGGAGTGGGGTGGGAATGGAGATTTTGCAGTATCCTTCCCTTGGAGTGGGGTGGCAATGGAGATTTTGCAGTATCCTTCTCCTGGAGTGGGGTGGGAATGGAGATTTTGCAGTATCGTTCCCCTGCCACACCCACCAAGCCACGCCTACAGAACCGGTAGGGAAAAATTTTGGATTTCACCCCTGCCTTATATAGATACATTGGAATATAATACCCGTATCTTCGGTCAAGATAACTAATGGCCACCTTGGCTGAACATGATGGACACATGTCTCCAATATCTTTGGAAGATCAGAGGTGGGAGTAGATGGGGTGTGGGGTGGAGGGAGGAACACAGATTATATAAAGAGCTTCAAAGAAAGGAACCCAAGCAAAAGTTCTCAGAATTGGATGTCCTGCTCTGTAAATGTATTGCTTTGAAGAGGTTCTCCTTTTTTCTTTCTTTTAAGCTTCCTTAAACAATCACAATACATGAGCAAATCATAGATACAAACTCAAGGTAAACCGCTCCAAACTCGATTGCAGAATTGTCCTAATATTCCTTTTTTACTCTTACTCTTTTCCTGTATTCAAATTATATTTATACTTCTACCTGTTATCTTATATATGTTGGACAAATAATTAAAAATAAATAAAAAAAAAGAAGGGAATGAGAGAAGAAAAAAGAGGCTTATATGAGTTGCACTTCAGCGATCATCTTTACACCTCATGTTAATTCCTTCATTCTCAACAGCATCTTCTATTCTTAGCCGGATGCGAAACCACCCTCTTCCTCCAATTTACAGAAAAACTCCTTTAAAAAAAAAACTGTCTTGGAAAAAAAGGATTTGTAAAGAAAATCTTGTTGGAGAGAGAGTCGTGCTTTTCAAGAGACAAGCGCTGCTTGTATGCCGTAGAGCAGAGATACCCAACCTTGGTAACTTTGAAGATTTATGGATTTCAACTTTCGGAATTCTCCAGCCAGCATGGCTGACTGGGAAATTCTGGGAGTTGAAGTCCACAAGTGCTGGAAATTGAGGTCCTACGGGAATTAAAGTTGCCAAGGTTGGACAGCAGAGTTGTAGAGTGCAATAAGAACCCCGCCTAATGACTGTCCATACTAAGCATTCAAAGCTCCCCAGGAAGAATGAGATTTTCCATCAAATTTTCCAAGAATGAGATTTTCCATCAAAGAGCCTTGGTAGTACAGTGGTCTAAAGCACCCTGTTATTAACACCAGCTGCCTGCAATGATTACAGGTTCGAATCCCACCAGGCTCAAGGTTGACTCAGCCTTCCATCCTTTCTAAGGTAGGTGAATTGAGGACCCAGTTTGTGGGGGCAATAAGCTGACTTTGTATAAATATACAAAAGTATGAAGGCTATTGCTTAGTGCATTGTAAGCTGCCCTGAGTCTCCGGAGAAGGGTGGCATATAAATCAAATAAAAAAAAAAAGGATCCTTTCGTTAGCACAAACGTTGACGTCGGAAAATATATTCTCGGTCTTCCAAAATAAGCTGATCCTGCATTGGGGTAAGGATATATTTCCATGTTTCCTTTATTTCCATATTTCCAAGAAGGACTAGGAGTGAGATGATAGCAGTGTTCTAATATCTCAGGGGTTGCCACAAAGAAGAGGGAGTCAAGCTATTCTCCAAAGCATCTGAGGGCAGGACAAGAAGTAATGGGTGGAAACTAATCAAGGAGAGAAGCAACCTGGAACTAAGGAAAACTTTCCTGATAGTGAGAACAATTAATCAGTGGAACAACTTGCCTCCAGAACTTGTGAATGCTCCAACACTGGAAGTTTTTAAGAAGAGATTGAACAACCATTTGTCTGAAGTGGTGTAGGGCCATGATGGCGAATCTATGGCATGCGTGCCCAAGGTGGCATGAGGAGCCATCTTTTTGGGCACGCGCGCTGTCACCCAACTCACCTGCAGCTATGCATACGTGCGTGCCCCATCTGGTGTTCGGGCCTCCGGTGCGCATGCACGCAATTCAGGAGAACCAGCTGGTCTTTGGAGCTCTCCTGCGCATACGTGCATATTTGCACAGGCATGCGAGAGCACTTGCATGGAGCATGCGTATGCGTATGCGTAGATCGCATTCGGGCACCAAAACCCACGCACCTGTGCAGATGGTGCCATTGTGTGTGCAACTCATGGGGGAGCTGCGCAAAAGCCACGCACATGTGCAGTTGGTGCCATTGGCGTGCAGTGCATGGAGGAGGAGCTGCACATTAGTGCGGATAGCACATGCATGTGCAAAGTGCACGAAACACGTACCTGTTCGGCACTCAGTGAGTAAGACGTTTGCCACCACTGGTATATGGTCTCCTGCTTGAGCAGGGGGCTGGACTAGAAGACCTCCAAGGTCCCTTCCAGATTCTATTCTATTCTATTCTATTCTATTCTATTCTATTCTATTCTATTCTATGCTATGCTATGCTATGCTATGCTATGCTATGCTATGCTATGCTAT
>WNWU01000047.1:9942913-9958249 GCA_012654045.1 Ptyas mucosa | reverse complement strand
CGGAGATGAGTACTGCGGGCAAACTCTAACCACAGCCACAGTTCGATTCTGAGCAGTTCAAGGTTGACTCAGCCTTCCATCCTTCTAACGTCGGTAAAATGAGGACCCAGATTGTTGGGGGCAAGAGGCTGACTCTGTAAACCACTTAGAGAGGGCTGTAAAGCACGGTGAAGCAGTCTATAAGTCTAAGTGCTATTGCTAAGTCTTATTAAGAAGATGCAGAATTGTAATTTTGGGGATTACAGTTGATTTGGGGCCGCAAATAAAAGCTCGTTTATTTTTGCATCATTGATTTAGCTAAATTGTAATCAGCCTATATTTTTTTTAAACCTTGCTTTCCCTGTTTTATCTGCCTTTTGTTCTAGAGCTTTCATCACCTTCGATGTTAGGAAGCATCAGTTTGAGCTTTAGGCAGAAGTAAATATCCGTAGAACAGGGGTCAGCAACCTGTGGCTCTGGAGCCGCATGTGGCTCTTTCACCCCTCTGCTGCGGCTCCCTGTCACTCAAAATATGTGTCACAACCGCCAATGTGCGACACCCACCGGCACACGATTTATTGAGCTTTTCAACCCCTGGTAGGCCAACCATGGATAAGTCCAAGAAAAGAAAAGTTTCAGAAGAAAACAGAACGTTTAATTCAACTACATATAGTAGTTTTGTGGCCGCTGAAGAAATAGTCAGGCACAGGAAGGGTTTTGTGGCTCCCGGTGTTTTCTTTTCTGTGGGAAACAGGTCCAAATGGCTCTTTGAGTGTTTAAGGTTGCAGACCTCTGTCTTAGAAAAAGCCACACTTTGAAGTGCAGGACTGTCTCTTCGGATGACATATAGGTGCCACTAGAGAGCATCACTGAGATGATTTCATTATGTTTTGCAAAACAAATGGCACGAGTGCCAGGAAAAGCAGCGGGTTGCTTTAAATCATGCAGATTAAACAATTTTGCATTTCTTGGCTTCTTTGGCCGACTGCGTTTACCCCGTTATTTGGTCTTTTTACATAAACGTAAACAATGTAAATATCTGGTCTAAATATTTGTACGAGTGAAACTGATCTAAATTTTGGACGATTTGCACAAACTATTTGGTCTAAACATTTGTACGGGAGCATCGTTTTCTTTTAAAAATTCAGCTTTAACCTAAGTGTGCAAGGAAAGAGCCTTGGTGGCACAGCAGACTAAAGTGCAGTTCATTAACACTTAGCTGCCAGCTGCCTGCAATTACTGCGAGTTCAAATCTCACCAGGCTCAAGGTTGACTCAGCCTTCCATCTTTTTGAGGTAGGTAAAATGAGGACCAGGATTGTGGGGGCAATAAGCTGACTTTGTATAAAAAAGAACACCGCTTAGAGGGGGCCGAAAGCCCTACTAAGCAGGTATATACAAAAGTATGAAGGCTATTGCTTAATGTATTGTAAGCTACCCTGAGTCTCCGGAGAAGGGCGGCATATAAATTGAACCAATCAATCAATCAATCAATCAATCAATCAATCAAATCCCTCTTGATTCAGCTTACTTTTCGTTTTTTGACATCTCTATTCCCTTCTTCCTCCACCACTTAAAAAAAGAAGCAGAGATTCTCACCATTTTAAATTCTGCCTCCACTGTTTTTTGAAAGGCCGTAGCGGCAGAGATTCTGCTGGCTTTGTGCAGCATTACACATGTGGTACCGATAGAAGAAAAACGTGGTAGTTCAGGATTGAACTGAGGGTCCTTGATGCTCTCTGAGCTTGATAGTTTTCTTGTATACCTTTCATTACCAAACTAGGCAACCTCATCAGTCCTAGAAAGGAGTAGGGTTTGCTCTCAGTTTATATGTAGCAGTTTGCCCTACCAGTGTTGGTGGGAGTGTTTTTGGTTGGTTCCGGATGAACACTCCCACCAACACTGACAGGGAAAGCCAAGGTATATAAACAGAGAGCAAACAGCCCTCCTCCTCCTCCTCTCAATTCCCACCTCCTTCTAGCACTGAGGATGTTACCTAGTTGGGTCATGAAATGTCTGCAAGAAAACCGCCAAGCTCAGAGAAGATTAAGGGCCCCACAGCCCTCCTCCTCCTCCTCCTCTCCACAATTCCTACCTCCTTTTAGCACTGATGATGTTACTTAGTTGGGTCATGAAACGTCCGCAAGAAAACCCCCAAGCTCAGAGAGCATCAAAGACCCCACATTAACACTCCTCCATGTAGCTCACGGATATTTGGAAATTGCCTACGCTGCGTTCTATTTTGCTTTTCCATCCATTCTTCCATTTGAGTCCCCAAAAACACATCTTCCTCGGACGAGACCGAGTTGCGAAAAGGAGCATCGCAAAATAGGCCTTTTCTCTGTCGCACGTGGAGAGATGTCTTCCGTGCTCAACTCAAATTACATTTGCGATCGAATATTAGCTCTCCCGGCTTGCCTTTTCGAAGCCCATTCATAGAGTAGTCAAGGAAACCAACACACTCTTGAATAAAATCTCAGTTAACAAAACTGAAAAACGAGCGTCTGGTCCCCGCTTTGGTTTCCCTTCGGCAGTTTAACATTTTGGTGGGTCCTGTTTGGTTCCTGCTTTCGTCCCGACCGCCGAAGCAGAGAATGAATATTGAGACGCAAGTTGAAAGAACAGATGCTGGGAGATTAATCTAAGTGACAGATCATCTGTGGCAACAAAGGGGTCAGATTGTATTCAAGTGACTATCGACGTAACCCCCAAGGCTGCCTTTGATGTCGATGATGTAAAAAACAGATGTCCTTGTTTTGCCAAGGCTGACACCCAGGATATTAATTGCTGGTTATTAATTGTGTCGTTATTTGGATTGCAGATAGGAATTAGAAATGGGATAGTAAATCAGACAACCCTGGCTCAGCCTTGCGGTGTTTGCATCCTTCATATTGCGAGAAAGTCCCAAGCGTTCTCCTAAGTGTAAAGGATTATTTTTAATAATAAATAAATAAACCTAGTCGGGGAAAAGAAGACTGTGGATGATCGGAGGGTCTATAAAAGCACTGTGAAGCGGTATGTAAGTCTTAAGTGCTATTGCGATTGCTACAATGACACTAATAAAGGTGACCTATGACCGTTCCTTGGTCTTATAAGAGCCGTGGTGGTGCAGTGGTTAGAATGCAGTATTGCAAGCTAATTCTGCCCACTGTCAGCAGTTCGATTCTCACAGCTCAAGATGGACTTAGCCTTCCAACCTTCCGAGGTCAGTAAAATGAGGACCCAGATTGTTGGGGGCAAGATGCTGACTCTGTAAACCCCTTAGAGAGGGCTGTAAAGTACAGTGAAGCTGTATGTAAGTCTAAGTGCTATTGCTATTGCTACTGTAGCCGATGCAATATAATTTGAACATTTTTGGAGGGAACAGGTGCCAAAGAAGATTTCTGGGGCAGCAGGGCGTTGGACTTCCACCTCTATTGTATTCTAATTCTAATTCTAAAGTTTGGAAAGATCTCCCATTATTAGTAGGTGTCAATTGACGTAATTCTTCTTTAGAAATTGTGTTTAAGCACAGGTATAGAATAGAATAACAGAGTTGGAAGGGACCTTGGAGGTCTTCTAGTCCAACCCCCTGCTTAGGCAGGAAACCCTACACCCACTTCAGACAAATGGTTATCCAACATCTTCTTAAAAACTTCCAGTGTTGGAGCATTCGCAACTTCTGGAGGCAAGTTGTTCCACTGGTTAATTGTTCTTACTGTCAGGAAATTTCTCCTTAGTTCTAAGTTGCTTCTCTCCTTGATTAGTTTCCACCCATTGCTTCTTGTCCTTCCCTCAGGTGCTTTGCAGAATAGCTTGACTCCCTCTTCTTTGTGGCAGCCCTTGAGATATTGGAACATTGTTATCATGTCTCCCCCTTGTCCTTCTTTTCATCAGACTAGACATACCCAGTTCCTGCAACCGTTCTTCATATGTTTTAACCCCCAGTCCCCTAATCATCTTGGCTGCTCTCGTTTAAACATCACCGCTTTCGTTTAAACTGACTAGCAAGAATGCCTACTGCAGATCCCCAGCAGGCAACAAAGGTTTATAACTACACAACTTGTTTCTGAGATCCCCCCCTTTTCCTTTCATTCGAAGGGGCAGTTTGCATAATGAGGAAGTTTGAATTCTCACTCGGTTGCGAAGTCCACTTGGAGACCTTGGGAACGAGAGACCGGATGACCTTGGGACGGTTGCCATCTCCTGGCCTTAAACGTATCAAGTGGCTTTTGGGTTAGCGAATACGCTAAGAAGCTTTCAGAGCGGGGTGATAAATTGAGTGGCATGACATTGGTACATGATACGTCTGCGGCACAATTTGTTCTAGGAAGCCGAGTCCAGAGAATGGGATCCTGATAAACCCTCTTACAGTAGGTGGGAACATCCGATCGGCAGAAAAGGTTTGCCTCTCCAGCCTTGGGTCTCCTAGTTAAAAAAGAAGGAAAGATACAGATCACAGAGTAACAGAGTTGGAAGGGACCTTGTAGGTCATCTAGTCCAACCCCCCACCCAAGCAGGAGACCCTACACCATTTCTGACAAATGGCAGTCCAGTCTCTTCTTGAAAGCCTCCAGTGATGAAGCTCCCACAACTTCCGAAGGCCACTTCTCTTCCATGGGTTGATTGTTCTCACTGTCAGAAAATTTCTCCTTATTTCTAGGTTGAATCTCTCCTTGGTCAGTTTCCATCCATTACTCCTTGTCTGGCCTTTGGGTGCTTTCGAAAATAGATTGACCCCCTCCTCTGTGTGGCAGCCCCTCAAATATTGGAAGACTGCTATCCTGTCTCCCCTGGTCCTTCTCTTCACTAGACTAGCCATAGCCCAGTTCCTGCAACCATTCATCGTATGTTTTAGCCTCCAGTCCCCCAATCATCCTGATTGCTCTTCTCTGCACTCTTTCTAGAGTCTCAACATCTTTTTTATAGTATGGTTACAAAAAAATGAGCCGTCCGGGATTTTTCTTAGAGGTGTCACAAGCTAGAAAAGATTCGTTTTCAAATCCCTACTTAACTGCAAAGTTATTCCCCAAGTATCTCCCTGTTGAAGGAAGAACTCAAAAGGGAAATGGCACGTGCGTATAGAATATATATTTTGATTTTGGAAATTTTTCTCTTATGGCCCCTCTGTTGAGGTTACGGGCAATCAAGCTCTTAAAAGAAAAGAAAGAAAATGGGAAGCAATCGCTATATGTAATATCTCTTATTACAAAATAAGTTTACCACAGGGACGGAAAGCTGTCGGTCTCTTTTCCTAAGTCTGTGATTCCAGGGGATTCAAAATGCGTCGGAAACACATCTCCTTATTAGCTTTTTCTACAGCAAGGAAATGAAACCCTTTATGGCTATAGTTTTCAGGGCTTAACGCATTAAACATTTGTGCAAGGAAAGAGTTGGGCCAAGGGGGATTTTTTTTTCCGTTCCAGAAACGCATTAAGGGTTGATTCACAACCTTGCTCTGTGCCTACATCTGCTTTTCAAAGTGCGTAGTTTATTCCAGAGGTGTGACAATTCTGAAGATGTTACAACCATGGAGGGAAGAGGCAAAAATTCAAATGCACACCTTTTTCCCCTACCAGGTGAGTGAAGGTCAATTGAAAAAGATTTTTTTTTAAAAAAAGAAAGAGGCCAAAGGTTCTTCTCCAACTTAGTTTTGATTTACATCTGTAAAAATGGGAAGTTCCTGACTTACAATCATTCGTTTAGTGACTGCTTGACATTAGAGTGGCGCAGAGCTGAAGATGAGAAGCAAAACGTCTTCAGAGAAAAACCAGGAAATCCAGTTCTCGAAAAAGCACCTCAGAACTGCACTGAAGAAGGGGACTTGTGACCATTTTTCACACGTATGACCTTTGCAGCATCCTCAAAATTTCATATTTCAAAATCATATCGTCACCGCTACCCGGTGCAACCGGGCTGAACTGGGAGGAACCCACCATTAATTTGGTGTATCTCTGAAAGCTCAAAGTAAAAGTCAGAGTAAAAATGTAGTTTATTGGGACTTGTGTTCTATAGAAACACACTTAACAATACATTTTGAATTATATCAATGTCTTTCCATTCATTCCTTTTATGTATTGCCTCCTAAGTAAGCCTCACTGAATTCATTGTCGTGGGGTTTAATTATGTGTGTGTGTGTGTGTGTGTGTGTGTGTGTGTGTTTGATTTATATGCCGCCCTTCTCCGGAGACTCAGGGTGGCTTACAGTGCGTTAAGCAATAGCCTTCATACTTTTGTATATTTATACAAAGTCAGCTTATTGCCCCCACAATCTGGGTCCTCATTTTACCTACCTTAGAAAGGATGGAAGGCTGGTGAGATTTGAACTTGCAGTAATTGCAGGCAGCTGATGTTAATAACAGTGTTTTAGTCTCATTAGGAAGCCATCTTTTGCATTGGGTCTTCAGGCCTGCCACATTGACTGCTGTGGGAAACTGGGAAGGGGGATTGTATGGAGCTGGAGAGATATGTAGTCCTAATAACATTCCTTTCTCTGGGAATCAAGGACATCTTGCCCTGCACCTGGAGGATTGTGACTGGGAGACATCTGCAGTTGGGACAGTGCTTTGATTGGACCACATGATGGACATGTGGGTGCTGGGCAGGGACTTGGACTTTCCTTTGGGTGGGGAAAACCTGGAAGCTTTCAGATTCGGATTTTGCTGTGGCCCATCAGCGGCCTCGAGAGTAAGACTTGGGGCTAATTGGCCACTTCCTTAGCCTATTTAAGGAGGAACGCCGACTGAAGCAATTTGTAGGGAAGAACGTTAGTTCATTCTCCTTTGCGTCTGGATTCTCTGCAAATTGCTTTTGGGCTTTCTGCCAACCTTAGTAAGATTGTGATTACTTTATCTTTGGTTTCTTGTAGGCTGTTAAGAAAGTTTATTAACAGCCTTTGTTTGGAAGAGACTGAGTTATTTTAGTAAATTTAAGTTTGGTACAGACTTTGTGTGTTGTGCTGTGTTCTTTGGGGTCCGTAGCTGGGGCAGAACAGGTTTTTCCAGATGTGCCAATATGACATCTCTAATAAAATTGAATTTTGAGGAACTTCAAACCTTGGTGTCTTCTTTTGTTACTTGGAACCCTGACAATATATTGGATTACGACTTTCGTGTTTATTTATTTATTTATCCCGCCTTTTTGGTTTGGGAGGGGGGGATTATTGACTTTTGAAAGGTGAGGGTTCTCTTAGGTAGATATTTTCACCGAACAGGAGGAAAGTGCTGTTGGAAGGTACAATATTGTATGTACATTGGATCCCCTGTGATTAATGACGTAGGTAAAAAACTATTTGCAAGGATGGGAGACGGATGAGGCTTCTGCATTCCCTAAACAGTTCGAAAATAATTGGTTTTTTAAAAAAAAGAAAAACCTTTGGGAAACAATTACTGGAATTGCCGTATAGCCTTTATTATAAATATTGTAAACGACGCTGTCTGGATGGATACATCAATTCTGATTTATTGCAGAGACTGGGTGAAATACCCAAAGTCTGGGCTTCAAGATGGATATATCTGCCTCTCTTCGGTCTGTTTACTTTTCCCCAAAGTACATTTCTACAAACAAGTCTTAAACTGCACTTCAGCTCCTTTCTTTGCTAATTACGCTGGTGAGAATGTCTGATTAAAGTCGATATGAAAGAGAAAGCAAAAAAAAAAAAAAAAGGAAGGCAATTATAATACGATTAAACAAAAGTTCTGCTCGGCAGAGATTTTACAGGGCGCCCTTATTCCGACTCCTAATTCACACCTCGTTTCTTTGCTCGTGACACATAAGACATACAGCCAGATTAGGCACATTACAGGCTCAGATTGTCCTTCCTGCAAAGTTGTGGTTTCGCGAATCGTGGTTTGACGTATTGCTGAACCCAGTGGTGGGATTCAAATAATTTAACAATTAGTTCTGTGCCCTAATGACTGGTTGGGTGGGCGTGGCCATGGTGGGTGTGGCCAGGGGGTGTGACAGGCCGCCTACACCTCCCTGGGAGCGAAAACAGGGGCAACGTACCCCCCTCACGCCCCTTTTGGGCCTAGTAGGCCTCTCTGCAGCCTCCTGGGAGCAAAAGTGGGGTGTGGGGGGGACGCACCGCTCCCCCCGTGCCCCATTTTGGGCCTAATAGGCCTCCCTGCAGCCTCCCGGGAGCAAAAACCGGGCGCATGGAGACTCCTGGAAGGGGCGGGGTTGGGAGGGGAGGGGTAGAGCCAGTCAGCAATTTAACAACCAGTTCGCATGAACCGACCAAACCGGCTGAATCCTATCCCAAATAAACTGGCTGAACCCCAAATAAACAAACCACGTTATGGTTTAGCAACATACCGTCTCTCTCTCTCTCTCTCTCTCTCTCTCTCTCTCTCTCTCTCTCAATCTCAAATAATCTCTTCTTAAAGTAGAATCGTTTAAAGATTATTTATAGGCATGGAACGGTTTTCTGACCCGCCGTCATTTGCATAAATGCTTGGTTGTGGAATCAGTGTCTGTGGGTAGCACGGCGCTTCCTGGATATTTACATAAATAGGTGGAAAAAGCTCAGAGAAAACTGAGGGCTTTCGTTTATGAAAATGGCCAGGTTGGGATCCTGATCCGTCTCTCTGAACAAAATAGAATTGAGGTCCTCACGGTTTCCACCAGGCAAACCAGAAAAAGTGAGCGGCTATACAGGAAGTCCTCAATTTAGAAGCATTCATTTGTATGAAATGTTGTAGGGCCTCCTGTTTGAGCAGGGGGTTGGACTAGAAGACCTCCATGGTCCCTTCCAGCTCTATCCTGATTAAACATCTGTGACCCAAAAAATACATATATTGTAGAATTGGGTGTGACTCCCTTAATAGCCGCCTTGTTTAGCAATGGAAATCCGGGCGCCCGTTGTAGTCGTATGTCGCGGACTCGATAATATGGGACTGCTACACCCTCAAGGATGCAACGTGAGGGAACTGTAGTGTTCCGCAGCGCATGTGCCAATTTTCACTTGGAGGCGACGGTTGTTTTTGTGGTTGTAATTCAAGGACTTCCCCTGTCCTAGCAGGAGCCTCAAGGTTTCAGTTCCTGCAGGCATTTCTTGAAGTCTGTTTACTCTGCTTTTGGAAACAGAATCGATGGAAGCTTCCGGAGTCCAGGAAGTTGAAGACTTGTCAATTCTATTCCCGCTAAGCTTCTGTTTAGGGCACCAGCCCAAATTCCTTCGGGTCTAATTTCCTTGCTAAAATCCTTGCCCTGCTCCTCTCTCTGCATGAATGTCTTGTTTTTTCATTGTGCAATCATCTCTCTAGGAGTCGGAACAGAACAGAATAACAGAGTTGGAAGGGACCTTGTAGGTCATATAGTCCAACCCCCCGCCCCGGCCCAAGCAGGAGACCTGACATCATTTCTGACAGATCTATTTCCAAAGGCAAAACGGTGCTTAAGATGGAAAGCAGAAGGCCTCTTGTCCTATGCTTGATAAGACGCTTAATGGCCAGTCAAGGTAGTCCTCAACTTATGACCACAGTCAGTTAGGGTTGCCAGGTCTGCTTCCAAAAAATAGCGGCAAGAGGGGTGGGGGTGGGGGTGGGGGTGGGGGTGGGGGAGAGTGGGTAAGTAGTAAAAATTTTTTTAAAAAAATTACAATTAAATTATATATTTTCTTACAAACATTTTGACACGTATTCAAATAATCACTTCAAAACTACTTAAAATTCAAAACATCAAATATATTATAATAATATGTAAAATATTAAATTACATTTTACTTTGCTGTCGTGTGTATTTTTTATTTGACGGCGCAGCTTTAGATTACGTACCATTTCATCATAAAGCTTTTGAATAAAAAAAAAAAGTCCACTATTTTGTGAAAAAAAATAGTGAACATAATGTGAAAAAAGCGGACTGTGTCCACTCAAACCAGGAAAGAGTCCTGGTGGCGCAGTGGACTAATTCACTGTTATTAAGATCAGCTGCTTGCAATTACTGCAAGTTCAAATCCCACCAGGCTCAAGGTTGACTCAGCCTTCCGTCCTTTCTAAGGTAGGTGAAATGAGGACCCAGATTGTGGGGGCAATAAGCTGACTTTGTATAAAATATACAAAAGTATGAAGGCTATTGCTTAACGCACTGTAAGCCGTCCTGAGTCTCTGGAGAAGGGCGGCATATAAATCAAATTTTAAAAAAAAAATAGTGGACACCTGGCAACCATACAGTCAGTGGGGGGTTTCAAATTTTTTTACTACTGGTTCTGTGGGCGTGGCTTGGTGGGCGTGGCAGGGGAAGGATACTATAAAATCTCCATTCCCTCCCCAATCCAAGGACGGTTACTGCAAAATCCTCATTTCCTCCCGATCAGCTGGGACTTGGGAGGCAGAGAATAGATGGGGGCGGGGCCAGTCAGAATTTTTACTACCGGTTCTCCGAACTACTCAAAATTTCCGCTACCGGTTCTCCAGAACCTGTCAGAACCTGCTGAAACCCACTTCTGGTCGTAAGTGTGAAAAAGGGTCATAAATCACTTTTTTCAGCGCTGTTGTTGCCGAGTTACAAATATGGCAGTCGTAAAACGGAACGAAACTCGCTGAACCAATTTCTCACTTAGCAACATAAATGCCGGGTTCAAATTGTAGCCGCAAGTTGTAAACTGTAAATCTGAAATGAACTCATGTAAAACAGGAATAAACACAGCACATACTGTAGGTTGTCCTTGACTTCCAACTATTTATTTCGTGTCCGTTCAAAGTTATCACGGCACTGGAAAAAAAAATAAAGATGACTTTCAACCAGTCCTCGGACTTATGACCGTCGCAGCGTCCCCATGGTCACGTGAGCAAAATTCGGGCGCTTGGTGTGATTGACAGTTGCGGTATCCCAGCCGGTTTCCAACAAGCTAAGGCAATGGGGGAAGCTTACCGATCGCATGATTCTCTTAACTGCTGCCGTTTCGGTCAACAACTGTGGCACAAAAGGTGATAAAATGATATGCGACTGAGTTAATGACAGCCTCACTTAGCAACGGAAATTCTGCTCCCAATTCTGGTCATAAAAGAGGAGGGCTACCTACCATTAGGTTGGTGATGCATCAGCCGGCATCTATTTCTTCTCCGTAATGGTGGCATTGCTCTGTGCTTCAACCAAAAACACATGTTCAAATCATGATAAATAGAATAGAATAGAATAGAATAGAAATAGAATAAGAGAGTCAGAAGGGACCTTGGAGGTTTTCTAGTCCAACCCCCTGCTTAGGCAGGAAACCCTACACCACTTCAGACAAATGGTTATCCAACATCTTCATAACATTTTCCAGTGTTGGAACATTCACAACTTCTGGAGGCAAGTTGTTCCATGGGTTAATTGTTCTCACTGTCAGGAAATTCCTCCTTCGTTCTAAGTTGCTTCTCTCCTTGATTAGTTTCCACCCGTTGCTTCTTGTCCTGCTTTGGAGAATAGCTTGACTCCCTCTTCTTTGTGGCAGCCCCTAGTCCGAGAAGGCTCAATGTATCGTCTTATGAGCTTCTTGGCATCTGTTGATTGACTAGGCAAAAACCCATTTTGCCTAAGAAGACTCTCACCCAAGACTCTCACCTCTTTGTAGGACAGTAAGACAAGCAGAACTTCAACTTTTGGGTTCTAATGAGAGAACTTCATCTGGGTCCTCCTTGGTCAAGAGTGCGGGGAGACGGTCGATACAAGTCGCCCGTCTTCTTCTCACTCTCACCAAAACATCTCTTAGCCGAGCAAGAGAGAACCTCCCTCCCTCTTGAATCGATCCTTACCGTATTTGGGACCTTGGTTAGGTCTTCTCCAGCTGCTCCATCCCATGGAACAGAAGAGAGACGACTTGAAAAAATATATATGCTATTTTGGAAGCAGTTCTTCTCACCCTGAAATTTCTAACTCATCCCCCACCAACCCCAGCCCAACATTTCAGAAAACCCTGTCAAGATGCGTGGAGCAATCATGACCCCGCTTTCCAAGTTCCATGGAAACGCAAAACATTGACTCCCTCTTCTCCATCCATTTTGCCTGTCATGACTGGTCAGAAACAAGCTGACCTCGAAAGGGTATGAGGGAGTCATCTGCTCCACTTTCGGCTTGTCCCAACTTACGTTCTTCGAGTCCTTCGCTCAAGGACTTGGGCGATCCTTGATCCTTCTCTAGCCCAACGTGGCGGGAAGGATAAATCTAGTCCCATTGACGTTTATTTGTTGTTTGTTTTGACTCCTTCCTCCTTTGACCCACCATCTGTGGCTTTCAAGGAGACGCGAGAAAGAACTCAAATGTCATTGGATAAGGCTCAGGGTCATCTCGTGGCCTTCCTTCTTCTACCGAGTGGGGCATCTAGCCAGCCAAGGGGCTGAGACGGACGGGGCATCCAGCCAATGGTTTTGTTGGGAAGGCTTGCTTCCAGAACCCACCCCTCTCCCTCCCCCCCCCCAAACCTACACCATGGCTGATTGGCGTAGCAGCAGCATGCTTGGTAACCGAGACTTTTGTCACTTGGACTTCAGAGCGTGTGGCTACATTTGCAGCAGCTGTCTGAGCTCATCAGCCTGGGGCAGGAGCCCCCTCCCACCTCTTCTCCTCCTTTGCTGATTTTATCATCTATCACTGCTTCCTTCCTTCCTCCCTCCCTCCCCTCCCTCCCTCCCCTCCCTCCCTCGCTCTCCGTCTTTCTGTTTTCTTTTCTTTCCTTCCAGCCTCCCCCCCTCACCGCAGCTCCTCCACGATTCTCATTCGGTCCTTCCAGGACGCACCCCGATGAGAGTTTCTCGGGAGCCGTCCATCAGCTCTGCACACACACACAGGCGAGGAAAGAGCGCTGCGGAGGAGAGGGAAGAGAGAAAGAGGCACCAACAGGCAACCTGATTTCTGGTCCTTGGTGAGAAAACCAGGGGCTGCTCCGATTAGAGCCAGGCGTGAGGTTTGGGAAAGTTGTGCCTTGGAGTTCCTGGACTTGGCTGGGAAGTCAGGAAAACAATCAATTCTTGCATCCGGCCTTCTCCATGGACGGGAGGACTTCCTCGGTTCAATGAGACCACCTGAGGAATATGGAATCTCCTCTCGGAGACGAAGGCAGCATCGCAACTCCCTAAACCCAGAAGGGAATAAGGTGAGTTTTTGCTCTTCGGTTTCTTTGGAGATCTAGAAGTGAGGGCTTTTCTAGAAGAAAGAAAGAAAGAAAGAAGGAAGAAGGTCTATGAAGGAAGGAATGGAAGAGAGCCAGGACCCCATGCCGGCAGCCAAGATGAGCGAGATGCTTCAGCTGCCCACTTTGCAAGTGTCAGAGCCGCAGGTGGAGGAGGAGCAGAGCCACGCCTGGTCCAGTTCCTCCACCCCGACTTTGCGCCGAAGGCGCTTCAGGATGCGCCGCGCCAGGAACCCCGAAGAGCAGAACCCAGAAGCCACATCTTCCTCCTCCTCGAAGGAGTTCCTTCAGCTCCCCTCCATCGAAATCACGCCCTCCAGCGATGAAGACGCCCCTTGGTCCAACTGTTCCACGCCGAGCGCCTCTCCCCGGCGCAAGCGCTTCCTCCTTCGGAAGTGGTTGAACGTGAGGGAGAAGAAAGAATGCGGTGAGAGCAGGTAGGTGTTCCCACTCCGTCCCTTTCATGGTTTCCATGACTAGGTTTCCACGACATGACATGGTTTCCATGACATTCCGCCTGACTAGGTGGCTCAGTGGCTAAAGACACCGAGCTTGTCGATCAGAAAGGTCGGCAGTTCGGCGGTTCGAATCCCTAGCGTGAGCAGGGGGTTGGACTGGATGACCTCCAAGGTCCCTTCCAACTCGGTTACTGTTATGTTCTCCAACAACGTTCCTTCAGGGAGAAGAAACGGGCCATAAGTCCACATGTCCACCATGTTTAGGTCACCCTCTCCTGGCTAATCTAGATCCATCTGATGTCTCTTTGGTTTTCTTTTCGTGGTCTCGTTTCGCACCCAGGACAGGTGGTCCTTGACTTACGACCACAATGTAAGCCCCACGTTTCTGCGGCTCCGCGAGACGTTCATTAAGCGAGTTTTGCTCCACGTCACGACCTTTCTTGCCACGGTGGTTGTTAAGTGAATCACCGCCGTGAATAAGTTAGTAACCCGGTTGTTGAGTGAATCTGGCTTTCTCCTTGGGG
This sequence comes from Ptyas mucosa, assembly GCA_012654045.1. Classification (NCBI taxonomy): domain Eukaryota; kingdom Metazoa; phylum Chordata; class Lepidosauria; order Squamata; family Colubridae; genus Ptyas; species Ptyas mucosa. The sequence goes on along the minus strand of WNWU01000047.1, from coordinate 9,944,202 downwards.
ACGTTGCTCGTCAGAAGGTCACTAAAAGGAGACCACGTGACCCCGGGATACCGCAACGGTCATAAATATGAAACATATTTGCTGAGCATCTGAATTTGGATCACGCAACAACAGAGAGCCTACAACGGTTGTGAAGTGTGAAAAAGTTACCTTTTTTTCGGTGCCGTTGTAGCTTTCAACAGTCACTAAATGAACCGTTCTAAGTCAAGGACTACCTGTAGATAAATTCTTGCTTTCTAAAATCTTGAGAAAGTTTCAGAGGAAAACCGAGGGAAATGCCCTTATAAGCAATATTTGCTGAAATAAGAAAATCGTGAATTATGTGAGGGATTTGCTCCCATTTGGATGAAGGTATCTGAAGCGTAGCATATGAACGTCTCTACACAGGTAGTCCCCGACTTACGGCGGTTCATTTAGTGACCGTTCGAAGTTACGACATCACTGAAAAAAGGGACTTCTTATGACCGTTTTTCACACCTAAGACCACTGCGGCAACCCTGTTGTAAGTCACGTGATCAAAATTAAGACGCTTGGGAACCGATTCACATTTTTGACCGTTGTTGTGGTGTCTGGAGGTCACATGATCCCCCTTTGTGACCTTCTGACAAGCCAAGTCAATGGGAAAGCCAGATTCACTTAACAACCGGGATACTCATTTAACAACTGCAGCGATTCACTTAACAAACTGCGGCAAGAAAATGAGGCTAAGTTCGCTTAACGAATGTCTCTCGCTTGGCGACAAAAATGTTGGGCTCGGTTGCGATCGTAACTCGAGGACTGCCCTACAAAACTTGGAGTCCTTCAAATACCTTTTTGGAAAAAGCTTCTTAAAATTTGGTGAGGCCCTTTGCGTTTGTGTTGGCTTGGTATAAATGAGACACACACATTTCTCTCTGTGGTTGTGTAGATGGACAGGCCTACACGTGGGAATGTCAGCGTGCCATATCCAAGGTGTATTTTGTATATGCTTGAGTACTTTTTACATAAACAATGGTTATTAGAACAGGATGATGCATCCATAGGTCGTCTTGTCAATAACAGTTTTCAGCTTCAGAAGCAGGGGTGAAATCCAGCAGGTTCTGACAGGTTCTGGAGAACCGGTAGCGGAAATTTTGAGCAGTTCGGAGAACCGGCAAATACCACCTCTGGCTGGCCCCAGAGTGGGGTGGGAATGGAGGTTTTGCAGTATCCTTCCCGTGGAGTGGGGTGGGAATGGAGATTTTGCAGTATCCTTCCCGTGGCGTGGGGTGGGAATGGAGATTTTGCAATATCCTTCCCCTGGAGTGGGA
>WNWU01000047.1:9892906-9905129 GCA_012654045.1 Ptyas mucosa | reverse complement strand
TTCCTTCCTTCCTTCCTTCCTTCCTTCCTTCCTTCCTTCCTTCCTTCCTTCCTTCCTTCCTCCCTCCCTCCCTCCTTCCCTCCCTCTATCTCTCTATCTCTCTATCTCTTTCTTTCTCTCCCTCTGTCTTTTTCTTCCTTCCTCCCTCCCTCCCTCCCTCCGGGTGAATACATCTGTAGTTGACAGTAGTAACCCAGTGAAAACGGAACATAGAAAACGGAATACATATGTCTAGCAAACTTTGATTAATAGGGCTGGGGAAAACAGGCATCATCTGGCCAAGAGCTCCGTTTTGAGCACCGGAGGTGAGGTGATCCTGCCTCAGGGCATCAAGCCAAGTATGGGAAGTGATGTGCCTATCACGGTTTTGAAGCTGCGCTTGTCTGCCTCTGCCAGGGGCTTCTGAGCATGCCATGCCCAGTGAACCATTGAATGGTGAGAGAATGGATCCCCAAGATGTCCCCAAATCAAGGAAAGGCAGTTTTTTTTTTCTTCAAAATATTAAGAGTTGCTTGTGTTTGCTTTTCAAATAATAGAAACGTCAAGGCTTAAGCTGACTGACCGCTTCAGATAAGATGCATTGGCTTCGTTCTCTAGTGATTATTTTGGGGTGCTTCTATATTCATTTCCTAAGGGGACGCGGTGGCTCAGGGGCTAAGACGCTGAGCTTGTCGATCGAAAGGTCGGCAGTTCAGCGGTTCGAATCCCTAGCGCCGCGTAACGGAGTGAGCTCCCGTGACTTAGCTTCTGCCAACCTAGCAGTTCGAAAGCAGGTAAAAGATGCGAGTAGAAAAATAGGGACCACCTTTGGTGGGAAGGGAACAGCGTTCCGTGTGCCTTTGGCGTTGAGTCATGGCGGCCACATGACCACGGAGACGTCTTCGGACAGCGCTGGCTCTTCGGCTTTGAAACGGAGATGAGCACCGCCCCCTAGAGTCGGGAACGACTAGCACATATGTGCCAGGGGAATCTTTCCCTTTCCCTTATTCATTTCCAGTTCCTGCACTTAGCAGTAATCTTCCTTCTACCAATATGGCTTCCTCCTTTTTCTCTTCTTTTGCTTACAAATGGTTTTTAAACCAAGCAGCTTGGATTTGTAGGGAAACTTCTGTGCCTTTCATAATTCCATAATATTGTCTAGGCTTTTATTTAACCAGGTTATGACTGGATAAGTGGCAAAACCGAATGGTGTACGATGTAGGCCAGTCTTCTCCGTTGGGTGTCACCTCTCATCCATGGCCAACTAGCTTGGGAAGATGAGAACTGTCACCCAATGGCCATCAAATTGAGGCAGGCTAGTCTAGTGTTGGAAGAAATATCCATCTGGTTCAATTCCAAGCTGGGAAAAAGGCACTGGAGACAAAATGGAGGTTGGAGGCTGATTGAAAAGAGGGTCCATTTATCGATGAAGCAGAACCACCAAGAATGCTGTGATTCTGGGCAGCTAACCACATGGAGTTGAGAGTCGGGGTGGTATTTATACCTTCTCTTGGGCTCTGCACTTGAGCCTCCTGTTCCTGTGCAAGAACATGTATTCTATTGGCTGTTGTCAGACTCCCATAGGGCCATGTAGGTTTCATGTTTGTCTGAGCTAAAGTTTGGTTGACGTTTCTGGAGTGGGGTGGGAATGGAGATTTTGCAGTATCCTTCCCCTGGAGTGGGGAGGGAATGGGGATTTTGCAGTATTCTTTCCCTGGAATAGGGTGGGAATGGAGATTTTGCAGTATCGTTCCCCTGAAGTGGGGAGGAATGGAGATTTTGCAGTATCGTTCCCCTGGAATGGGGAGGGAATGGAGATTTTGCAGTATCCTTCCCCTGCCACGCCTACCAAGCCACGCCCACCAAGGCACACCACTACCACCAAGCCACTCCCACAGAACCGGTAGTAAAAAAAATGTGGATTTCTCCAGTGTAAGTCCAGCTCAAAAAAATGGGAAAATAGTAATATTAGAGGAGAAGTTGTTCTCACCAGAATCAACCTTACCCCGCTTACATTGCTTATTTCCCCTTCGTGCTTATGAAATTTGAAGTCCTGAAATTCTGCAGCATAAAGCCAACTCTGATAGAAATATTTGACTTTTGGGACTGTCATCTGGATCATATGTCCCTGTCATAATGTTTCCGTTAATTGTATTCATTTTATGTATTCAGTGCATGCTTATACTTATATATATTATCTAATCTGTACTCGACAAAATAAATAAAATAATAAATAAATAAATATATACGGAGAAGCAATAAACACCTGGCCGGCTAGCACCCCAAAAAGTTGTGAATGGGCATTTAGCTGATATTTTTAAGCGAAAGTTTATTTATTTATTTATTGGTTCGATTTATATGCCGCCCTTCTCTGGAGACTCAGGGCAGCTTACAATGCGTTAAGCAATAGCCTTCATACTTTTGTATATACCTGCTTAGTAGGGTTTTCGCCCCCCCCCCCAAGCGGTGTTCTTTTTTTATATTAAGTCAGCTTATTGCTCCCACAATCCGGGTCCTCATTTTACCTACCTCGGGAGGATGGAAGGCTGAGTCAACCTTGAGCCTGGTGAGATTCGAACTCACAGTAATTGCAGGCAGCTGGCAGCTAAGTGCTACTTCAACAGCACTTTAGTCCGGTGCACCACCAAGGCTCTTTGGTAGTAATGCTGATTTGGATCTTTATCGTAACGCGGTAGTAAAAGGGGAAATAAAGTTTGAGTCCTTCCCTGGTCCAAAATTGGGAATTCTAAACTTTGAAACTAATGGGACCTAAATAGGGTTAACCACGATTGGGGGGGGGGGGGGAAATCAACCCGTAACACTTACCTAACTCTATATCTGGAAGTATTTATAACTCCTGGCATTATTTTTAGGATTTGGGTGTCCTATTTCTGAGTCTTATGGGAACCTCAAACTGTGCCACCTCTGATCTGAATCTGTTTCCAGTAAATTTCTCCGTTCATTCTTTTGAGGGTAAAGATGTAGGTGTCGAGAAAATAATGCCTTTTTTTTTTTCTTCTGAGAATTTTACGCAAGGCATGTTTCTCAAGAAACCCTCACGCTCCGGATCAAGAAGCATCTTGCAGATGTTGTTCGGGGGCAAATGAAGAGGATAATAACGTTGAGTGTTATTTATGGCTCCAGATCTTTGCAGCTAAAGATCGCGCCTTCATGTTCCATCTTTTTCTCACGAGAAAAGGCTGCCTTTGTAATTACCTACTATTAGAAATGTAACCAAGGGGATTGCAACCTTCTTATACAATTGTTTGCTCTCTCTTTTTTTCTTCTTCTTGTCTTTCCCCCAGAGGTGTTTGGAACAATATCAATTTTTGAACCCCTGTTGCTAAATAGGACTGCCACGCAGGGGTAAAATGCTCCCGGTTTGGACCGGATCACCCGATCCGGTAGCAATGAAGGTGGCTGGTTCGGAGAACCGGTAGCAAAAATCCCTGCCCCCCCCCCCATGCCCAGCTGAACCAAGAGCCTCTGATGATCGCGCGGCTCAGCTGGGTTCGTCAAAGGCTTTTAAAAGAAAAAAAATGTTTTTTTTTCCTTTTAAATGCCTCTGACAATCCCAGCTGAGTTGCCTGATCAGCAGAGGCTTTTTTTTTCTTTTAAAAGCCTCTGACAATCCAAGCTGAGTTGCCTGATCATCAGAGGCATTTAAAAGAAAAAAAAGCCTCTGCCGATCAGGCAACTCAGCTGGGATCGTCAGAGCCTTTTGAAAGCATTTTTTTTACAACCTCTTCGCCGAACAGGTTGTAGAAAAAATGATTTTAAAAGTAAAAAATAAAAATAAAAAATTGGCCACGCCCACGCAGTCACATTACCCCCCCCACCAAGCCACGCCCACAGAACCGATAGTAACACATTTTAGATTTCACCACTGCTGCCACGGCCACCTTGGACCCCCCAAGGTCAAACACAACCCTGATGCGGCCCTCAATGAAATCAAGTTTGACACCCCTGATCTAGTGTTGGAAGAAGTCTCCTTCTGGGTTCAATTCCAAGTGGAGAAAAAGACACTGGAAACATGGTGGCTGTCTGGAAATATGATTTTAATGGATCACATGCCTTGAAGATGTTGGGTGAAGAAGAAAAAGTGCTGAGAATCGCTGGGTTTTATACCCTCTCTGGCTTTGAACTTCCTGGGGCACAGGAAGAGTATCCTGATTGGTTGCCGTCAGAGGTCATGGCTAGCTTTGTAGGTTGTCTGTGCGCTAGGTTTGGTTGAATCTTGCTGGGTGATGCAATGAAGGGCAATTAAATGGCTCTTTTTTTTTAAAAAAATGATTTATATGCCACCCTTCTCTGGAGACTCAGGGCAGCTTACAATGCGCTAAGCAATAGCCTTCATACTTTTGTATATTTATACAAAGTCTTATTGCCCCCACAAACTGGGTCCTCATTTTACCCACCTTAGAAAGGATGGAAGGCTGAGTCAACCTTGAGCCTGGTGAGATTCGAACCTGCAATAATTGCAGGCAGCTGGTGTTAATAACAAGGTGCTTTAGACCACTGTACTACCAAGGCTCTGCCTGAAGGAGGTAGATCTTTGTTGTGTAGAATGGATTGGCTCAGGCCTTAATGGCCTATTAACAAAGGTGGGGGGGGGAGGGGCTGAGTTTCTGCCTCCCTTTTAGGAGAAATATTCTGCCTTTTTAATATTTTCCTAAAATATTTCATTTTTCTAGGAGAGGGGTGGGTGCTAACTTCCAACGCTAGATGGTGAAGAAAGGACTTGCAAGGTGATTTCTTCCAAATTAGGCATCCTTCAATGTTTAAGAATCTAGACAGCGTACTAAAAAGCAGAGGCATCACCCTGCCAACAAAAGTGCATAGAGTCAAGGCTACGGTTTTCCCAGTTGCAATGGATGGCTGTGAAAGTTGGTCCATAAGGAAGGCTGAGCGCCAAAGAATGGAGGCCTTTGAACTCTGGTGCTGGAGAAGACTCCTGCGAGTCCCTTGGACTGGAAGGAGATCAAACCGGTCAGTGTTGTGGCCCGTCAGCAGCCTGTGCAGATTATAGCTGATTCCGACAATGAGGAGGCTGGTGTGGTGCTGCGCCAGCAGCCTGTGCAGCTGACGCTCGAGTCAGACAGTGAGGAGGCTGGAGAAGATGTGGTGCCAGAGGCGGGGATTCAGCCAGGGCCTTCAGAACCGCCAGAAGCTCCTTTAAGTGAAGAGGACGAAGAGGAGGAGCCTCTTCTCGATGCACGGGCGCACAGAGCTGCCAAAAGGCAGGAGTGGCTCCTCAGGAGGAGGTCTCCTCGAGAGTAAGGCTTGGGGCTAATTGGCCACACCCTTAGCCTATTTAAGGAGGAACACCACTTGCAACAAGCTGTAGAGAACAACTTTAATTCACTCTCCTTCACGTCTGGATTCTCTGCAAAATTGCTTCTGGGCTTTCTGCCAACTCTAGTAAGACTGTGATTACTTTATCTTAGAATTCTGGTAGGCTGTTAAGACAGTTTATTAACAGCCTTTGGTTGATAAAGACTGAGTTATTTGAGTAAAATAAGCTTTGTATAGAGTTTGTGTGTGCTGCGTTCTTTGGGGTCCATAGCTGGGGCAGAACAGTCAGAGTCCTAGAGGAGATCAACCCTGACTGCTCTTTAGAAGGCCAGATCCTGAAGATGAAACTCAAATACTTTGGCCACCTAATGAGAAGGAAGGTCTCACTGGAGAAGAGCCTAATGCTGGGAACGATTGAGGACAAAAGAAGAAGGGGACGATAGAGAACGAGGTGGCTGGATGGAGTCACTGAAGCAATCGGCGTGAGCTTCAATGGACTCCAGAGGATGGTAGAGGACAGGAAGGCTTGGAGGAATGTTGTCCACGGGGTTGCGATGGGTCGGACATAACTTTGCAACTAACCACAAAAACGTTTAAGAAAAATCATCCCAGGTTGCAGAGTTTATGAAAGGGGTGGATTTTTGAGAAGGGAAAAAAGAAGTGTGTGTATGTGGGGTGTGTGTGTGGAATTGAGAAATGCTAACTGTTTACGTTTGCAAGAGAAAACAAAAGGGTCCAAAGAAAAAGGCATCTTCCTCTGCAGCCTCTGGGCATCTCCATTCCCACCCACCCTCACCCACCAACACACTTAAGCATTATTTTTGCTCTCTGGGTCTGTTTTTAAGAGTTGAGCTCCTCCATTTCTGGAGCCCGGCTCTCGTGAGCGTCCTCTAATGCGCCGCTGGAAAGTAGGACAGGAAGGGGAACTGCCATCCGGGCGAACATGGAGAAATGCTGAATCCCCTGGGGGGGGGGGTGAGAAAATCTGGGATGATGAATAGGGCTGGATGAAGTCATTTTGGCTCCACCAATGGGAGGCTTGGGCTGGCTGGGAAAGGCAGGGCTTCTGCTACAGAGACCCTCCTTCTCCGACGCTTTTTTGTTTTTGTTTTTTTTTTTACCTGAAAGGATGACTTGATCTTTTCAAGGCTGGTGGAAGGGAAGGACCAGTTAAGTAGGCATTTTTTTGGAGGAGGGGAGGATGAGGTGGGTTGGGTTTTCTTTTCCTGGTCTTCGCAGTGTGGATGATAAAGACCTCCTGCCTCCTTTCCCTCTTCCTCTCCTTCCTCTTCCTCCCTCCTTCTCCTTTCTGCTCCCATTTAAAGTATCTTTGAATTATGCTGATCAATTCCTTCTACATTTTCCTGCACCTTTGTGGCTTTTCTCATGACCGTCTGCCTTTCCTTCCTTCCTCTTTTTCCCTTCCTCACTCACTCACTTTCTTTCTTTCTTTCCTTCCTTTCTTCTCCCTTCCTCTTTCTCCCTTCCTTACTCACTTTCTTTCTTTCTTTTCTTCTTTCTTTCCTTCCTTCTTTCTTCCTTCCTTTTCCTTTCTTCCTTCCTTCCTTCTCCCTTCCTCCCTTCCTCACTCATTCACTTTCTTTCCTTCCTTCCTTCTTTCTTTTCTTCCTTCCTTCTCCATCCCTCCCTCTCTCTCCCTCTCTCTCCCTTCCCTCTTTTTCTTCCTTCCTTCACTGTTCCTCCCTCCCTCCTTCTCCCTCCCTCCCCTCCCTCTTTCTTCTTTCCTTCCTTTCCTTCCTTCCTTCTCCCTTCCTCCTCCCTCTCTCCCTCTTTCTTTTTTCTTCCTTCCGTCTCCCTCCCTCCCTCCCCTTCCTCTTTTTCTTTCTTTCTTTTCTTTCTTTCCTTCCTTCCTTCTCCCTTCCTCATCCCTCCCTCCCTGCCTCCTTCCTTCTCCCTTCCTATTTCTCCTCTCGCTTCTTGAGCATTTCCATCACTAAGCCTGCCCTGTCAATCATCTCTCTTCCTTTCCAAAGAAGGCCAGGGACTCGTCCGTTTCCCCCGAAAGCTCTGCGGATGGAGAAGTTGGGACAACGAGGAGGAGATGCTTCCTCTCCCCTGCATGTTCGAACTTTGCTCCCCCACCCCACCCAAGGAAGCCCCGAGAAACATCTGTCTGCAGCTGGAACAGTGTCTCTCGTGAGGCTCAGCTTCTGATCGTAGGAGCCTCTGCTTCCCCCCTGCTCCTTTTCAGATAATGCCAGGCCTCCTTTCCAGGCGTCCTCTGACCCACACCTTATCCTCCCCCCCCCCCCCCACGAATGGCCAGATGGCTTGCTTGATACTCCTCCTCTTCCTCCTCCAGCTCTTTATCCGTCTGTGCACAACTCTTGTGTCTTTTCCTTAAATGCCACCTCACCTCACGTTCTCTTTTCCCTTCTTTCCCTCTTTCTCCTCGCCCCCCCCCCCACACCCCCGCTCCTGGTTGACTGATAGGCCAAGCCGAAAGCATGGAGACATCTGATGTGGCTACAGCAAAGGTAGGATGGAAATGCTGCCATCCTTGTGCGTAAGTGGCTTCGCTTGGCAAGTTCTTCCTTTTCTTGCGTTTCTGAATTCTCCCCGACAGTCTCGTCTCCCTTCCCTCTTTTAGTCTTTTCCCTCCATGTTCTCCCTTCTGCACCCCATGTGTACATATTCCCATGGGGGTACCAAAGAGGTCTTCTTCTGATGCTTTTAGTGGAATGGGGGGGGGGAACGCGCACCCTTTGGGATCAAATGTGACCATGATGAGCCTTGGGAGGATTAATATCTAGATCTCCTTCGAAAAGGGATTAATGCATACAAGGAACAGGGCAGTGGTGAAATCCATTTTTTTAAAAAAACTACCGGTTCTGTGGACGTGGCTTGGTGGGCGTGGCGTGGCTTGGTGGGCATGGCAGGGGAAGGATACTGCAAAATCTCCATTCCCACCCCACTCCAGGGGAAGGATACTGCAAAATCTCCATTCCCACCCCACTCCAGGGGAAGGATTCTGCAAAATCCCCATTCCCACCCCACTCCAGGGGGAAGGATATTGCAAAATCTCCATTCCCATCCCACTCTGGGGCCAGCCAGAGGTGGTATTTGCCGGTTCTCTGAACTACTCAAAATTTCCACTACCGGTTCTCCAGAACCTGTCAGAACCTGCTGGATTTCACCCCTGGAACAGGGTGTATAGTTACAACGTACAGCCACAGTTGAGCCCAGAATTTATGTTGCTAAGTGAGAAATGTGTTAAGTGAGTTTTGCCCCGTTTTACGACTTTTTGGTGCCACCTTCGTTAAGTGAATCGCTGCAGTTGTTAAATTAGGAACACGGTTTTTAAGCGAATCTGGCTTTCCCCATGGACTTGGCTTGTCAGAAGGTTGCAAAAAGTGATCGCATGACCTTCCCTCCCCCCCCCAGACCTTGCAATTGTCATAAATATGAACCAGCTATCCAGTACCCTAATATAAATCGCATGAGCATGGAGATGCTGCAATGCTCATAAGTGTGAAAAATGGTCATAATTCACCTTTTCCAGTGCCGTTGTAACTTCGAATGGCCACTAAATGAACTGTTTGTAAGTGGAGGAGTACATGCATAGGAAAATTGGAGGGCTCCATCCAGTCATTAAGTTGAGACAAGGAATATTTGAGAGAGCAGGGTGGGAGAGACAGGGAGGGAGGGAGAGAGAGAAAGGAGGGAGAGAGGGAGAGAGAGAAAAGAGGGAGAGAGACACAGAGTGAGAGGGAGAGAGAAAGAAAGAGAGACGCAGAGGGCAGGAGAGAGGAAGGGAGAGAAAGGGAGAGAGACAGGGAGAAAGAAAGAGGGAGGGAGAGAGACAGAGAGAAAGCGGGAGAGAGGGAGAGAAAAAGGGAGAGAAAAAAAGGGAGAGACAGAAGCAGAGGGAGAGAAAAGGAGGGAGGGTGAGAAAGGGAGAAACACACACACACACACAGAGGAAGGGAGTGAAAGAGGGAGAGAGAGAGAGAGAGAGAGGGACAGAAAGAGGAGAGAGAGAGGAAGGGAGTGAAAGAGAGAGAGAGAGGGACAGAAAGAGGAGAGAGAGAGGAAAGGAGAGAAAGGGAGAGGGAGAGAGAAAGAGAGGGACAGAAAGAGGAGAGAGAGAGGAAGGGAGAGAAAGGGAGAGAGAAAGGGAGAGAAACGGAGAGAGAGAAAGGGAGAGAGGGAAAGAGAGAGAAAGAGAGGGACAGAAAGAGGAGAGAGAGAGAGGAAGAGAGAGAAAGGGAGAGAGAGAGGGACAGGAAGAGGAGAGAGAGAGGAAGGGAGAGAAAGGGAGAGAGAGAAAGGGAGAGAGGGAAAGGGAGAGAGAAAGAGAGGGATAGAAAGAGGGGAGAGAGAGAGAGAGAGAGAGAGAGGAAGGGACACACACACACACAGAATTTGATATATGCTGAACAGTCTTTGCAGATATGGGATCAAAGTCCACCCACTTTTCCTTGTTCACAGTTGCGTCCCCCAAGAAACTCCTGGCCTCACATCTTCTCTTCAGCCCAGGTGAGCTTCAAGCAGGTGGGCTGTGCTGAGTCTTCAGAAGAAGTCCTTTGAAGTCCCACCAGAAGCAATCTTGTGTACCAACCAGTAGGTGATGGTGGGAAGCCTTCAAAGCAACCAGGGAGAACCGCAAATGCTTAAGCTAATCACGGCTATCAAATAAACCACATGAACTCAATTTACCCAGCATACCAAGTCCCAGACCCTGTTTTAGATATCCCTGTGGTTGGGTTCAGACCAGGGGTGAAATCCTATTTTTTTTACTACCCGTTCTGTGGGCGTGGCTTGGTGGGCATGGTGTGGCTTGGTTGGCATGGCAGGGGAAGGATACTGCAAAATCCCCTTTCCCTCCCCATCCCTGGGGGAAGGATATTGCAAAATCTCCATTTTGCAATATCCATTTCCACCCCACTCTGGGACCATCCAGAGGTGGTATTTGCTGGTTTTCCAAACTGCTCAAAATTTCTGCTTACCGGTCCTCCAGAACCTGTCAGAACCTGCTGGATTTCACCCCTGGTTCAGACAATGTTTTCAAAGCCAGGGATTTTAAATGATGCTTTGTTGGAGAAATCAAACTAACGGACTTTGCTTATCTCAATCCATAATGGACAGGTTCACATTATATCACACTAACCAATAATAAACCAACTGCATTAGAACTGTGTGTGAATTGTCATGGCGGGGGAGCAAATGAAGCTTTTCCCATTAAAAAAAAAAAGGGAGAAATCAGATGGAACTTGTACTCTTCTTGAGAAGGGCGAATCCTGCAATCCTAATTGACTTGGCTTGGCTGCGGAGCATAAGAGAGAAAAGGATTCTAAAAGCTTTAATTACTTCATATCATATGCTACATAAGCAGCCTTGCGAGACCAGCTTTTCTGAGTAGAGTTAAGGTCAGGTCTTAGAAGCCTTAGAAGGCATCCAGTTTGATTTATGGATCTGAAAATATTTGTGGTTTTTGAAGCATTTGTGCTATGAGATTGCCTACCGTTTCAGCCAGCCAGCCAGCCAGCCAGCCGGCCAGCCGGCTAGCTGTCTATCTATCTATCTAGCTATTATCTATCTTCTTATTTATTTTTCTCTTTGAACAGACTAGATGTTCTATCTATTGTTCTATCAAAACTATCTATTGACAGACAGATAGGCAGACAGATACAGAGCTAGACAGAAATCTAGATCGATAGACATTTAATGATATAGATAGACAGATAAAGCTAGTTAGCGAGACAGAAACTTAGATAAACAGATAGACAAATAAATGATGGATGAATGGATAGATAGATAGATAGATAGATAGATAGATAGATAGATAGATAGATAGAGCAAGCAAGCTAGACAGAAGCCTAGACAAACAGATAGACAAATAATGATGGATGGATGGATGGATGGATAGATAGATAGATAGATAGATAGATAGATAGATAGATAGATAGACAGACAGACAGACAGACAGACAGACAGACAGACAGACAGGTGGATGGATGATAGGATAGATGATGATAGATAGATAGGGTAGATAGATGATGATAGATGATAGATAGATAGATATAGATAGAGAGAGAGAGAGAGAGAGAGAGAGAGAGAGAGATAGGTAGGTAGATGATAGAGATGGATGGATGGATGGATGGATGGATAGATAGATAGATAAATAGATAGATAGATAGAGCAAGGAAGCTAGACAGAAACCTAGATAAACAGATAGACAAATAATGATGGATAGATGGATGGATGGATAGATAAATAAATAGATAATGGTAGATAGATAATATTCTGTATAGGTATATAGATATACTGTATATTGTTTGTGCCTTTGAGTCAGTATTTGACTCCTGGCAACTGCCTGCACACGTCTCTAAAGTTTTCTTGGCAAGATTTTGCCCTTGCCTCCTCCTTCCTAGGGCTAGGAGAGGTGGGAGTGGGTGGGTGGGAGGACGGATGTCACCCAGACGGCTTTGTACATAAAGCAGGACTAGAACTCCCAGATTCCCGGTTTCTAGCTTGGTGCCTTAATCACTAGAGCACACCGATTCTCTCCCTCTTGATGGTTTCCGGCTTGTGATAGATACCTGGGTGTGGCTGCAGATATGTTTACGTTAGGGGTTACTATTTCAGAATTCCTTTCAATGCGTAGTCAATTCCCATCACCAGTTGATGAACTTTCATTTTTGGCTGAATATGTGGAGCTGATTTTTTTAGTGCCCCCCCTCCTCCTCCTCTTCCTCCTCCTCCTTCTTCTCCCTTCTCCTCCTCCTTCTTCTCCCTCCTCTTTTCTCCTCCTCTTCCTCTTCCTCCCCCTCCATCTCCTCCATCTCCTCTTTCTTCTCCTTTTCCTCCTCCTCTTCCTCCTCCTCCTCCTTCTCCCTCCTCTTTTCTTCTCCTCCTCCTCTTCCTCCTCCATCTCCTCTTCTTCCTTCTTCTCCTTTTCCTCCTCCATCTCCTCCTCCTCTTCCTC
>WNWU01000047.1:9828730-9852967 GCA_012654045.1 Ptyas mucosa | reverse complement strand
AAGGAAGGAAGGAAGGAAGGAAGGAAGGAAGGAAGGAAGGAAGGAAGGAAGGAAGGAAGGAAGGAAGGACCAACTGTGGTAGCACAGTAGTTAGAATGCAGTATTACAGGCTAACTCTGCAGACGGTTAGCAGTTCGATCCTGTTCAACTCAAGGTTGACTCAGCCTTCCATCCTTCCGAGGTGGGTAAAATGAGGACCTAGATTGTTGGGGGCAAATATGCTGACTCTGTAAACTGCTTAGAGAGGGCTGTAAAAGCACCATAAGCGGTATATAAGTCTAAGTGCTATTGCTACATTACTAGTAAAAAAAATTGCTGACTCTCTTTTGTTTACTTCTCAGTTGTAAGTTTTCATTTAACTCTCTTCCTATTTCTTCCTCTGTCTTTTTTTTTCTTATTTCCTTTTTTTTTCTTTTACTTTGCCACCAAGCGCCTATCTCAGGGATGGCGAACCTTTTAGACACCGAGTGCCCAAACTGCATACGTGCACATACCCAAATGGAAAGGTGTGAGTGTGAATGCATGGTATTCAGCCTGTTTTATCCGGTTTGAGCAAACCTGGCCAGACGTCATCACGTCCTGTTTTTGATGCTCTGTGCGCAAGCGCTCACATTTGCAAACTGGTAGCGAAGCTAAGTAAATACCATCACTGGTGCGCATGCATGGATATGCTCACATGCGCAGCAGAGACCCGAAGACCAGCTGGCCGGCGGGAGGCAGGGCAACCCAACACCGGCAGTGTGGCAAGTGGTAAGATCTTTTTCTTTCGTGAACTTCTGTTTCGTCGTTTGCAGGGAAACAGAAGCTCACGAAAGAAACGCCACGGAGATTTGATCTGGGGTGACGGCATGCCATAGGTTTCTCCATCACAGCCCTATCTAAAATCAGCTTTCTTTTTACTCCGTTCGGTTCCTTCCTGTTTGCAGCCAATAAATTGGACCTTAGAAAAATTGAAGATCCTTTCCAGCTGCAGGCTTCTCATGGACCATGACATTTGAAAATTGACCCTCTAGTCCAGGGGGTCTCCAACCTTGGCAACTTTACGACTTGTGGACTTCAACTCCCAGAATTCCTCAGCCAGCAGGGTGAAAGAGCCTTGGTAGTGCAGTGGACTAAAGTGCTGTTAAGTAGCACTTAGCTGCCTGCAATTACTGCGAGTTCGAATGTCACCAGGCTCAAGGTTGACTCAGCCTTCCATCCTTCCGAGGTCGGTAAAATGAGGACCGGATTGTGGGGGCAAATAAGCTGACTTTGTATAAAAAAGAACACCGCTTGGGGGGGGAGGGCAAAAGCCCTACTAAGCAGGTATATACAAAAGTTTGATGGCTATTGCTTAAAGCATTGTAAGCCGCCCTGAGTCTCCGGAGAAGGGCGGCATATAAATCGAACCAATAAATAAATAAACAAATAAATTCAAAATTTTTCCCTACCAGTTCTGTGGGTGTGGCTTGGTGGGCGTGGCAGGGGAAGGATATTGCTAAATCTCCACTCCCACCCCACTCTGGGGGCCAGCCAGAGGTGGTATTAGCTGGTTCTCCGAACTACTCAAAATTTCCGCTACTGGTTCTCCAGAACCTGTCAGAACCTGCTGGATTTCACCCCTGGTCTTGATTCTCATTGAGTCGGGATTCTTTAATCTTAAGTGGCACAGAAAGAAGATGTCTTCCTCCAAAACCTTTATTGTTTCTCCCTCTTTCCTTTTTTCCCCCCCTTCACATTCCCGAGGTGTTCTGCTTCTTCCAATATAAAACTTGATGGCGAAGGAGATGAAGCAGTTTTGGAACTCCACATTCTGACACATTAAGAGCCTTGGATAGTACAGTGGTCTAAAGCACCCTGTTATTAACACAGCTGCCTGCAATTATTGCAGGTTTGAATCTCACCAAGGCTCAAGGTTGACTCAGCCTTCCATCCTTTCTAAGGTAGGTAAATTGAGGACCCAGTTTGTGGGGGCAATAAGCTGACTTTGTATAAATATACAAAAAGTATTAAGGCTATTGCTTAGCGCATTGTAAGCCGCCCTGAGTCTCCGGAGAAGGGCGGCATATAAATCAAATTAAAAAAAAATCAATGATTGACCTTAATAGCCTTCCACTGACACCCTTCTTAACAACTAAAAGCCACACACAACCAGGCACCATACAGCAAAAAGCAATAGCATTTAGACTTATATACCACTTCACAGTGCTTTACAGCCCCCCCCCCCTAAGTGGTTTACAAAGTCAGCATCTTGGCCCCCAACAATCTGGGTCCTTCTTTTATCAACCTTGGAAGGATGGAAGGTTGAGTCAATTTTTTTTAAATTTTGATTTATATGCCGCCCTTCTCCAGAGACTCAGGGCGTCTTACAATGTTTTAAGCAATACCCTTCATACTTTTTGTATATTTATACAAAGTCAGCTTATTGCCCCCACAAACCGGGTCCTCACTTTGTGCTAATCAGGATCGAACTCCTGGCTGTGGGCAGAATTGCAGCATTCTAATCACTGCACCACCATGGCCCTCATAAAGGGAAAGGGAAAGGTTCCCCTCGCGCATATATGCTAGTCGTTCCCGACTTTAGCGGGTGGTGCTCAACTCTGTTACAAAGCCGAAGAGCCAGCACTGTCCGAAGACGTCTCCGTGGTCATGTGACCGGCATGACTCAATGCCAAAGGCGCACGGAACGCTGTTACCTTCCCACCAAAGGTGGTCCCTATTTTTTCTACTTGCATTTTTTATGTGCTTTCGAACTGCTAGGTTGGCAGAAGCTGGGACAAGTAACACAAGCTCATCCCGTTACATGGCACTAGGGATTTGAACCGCTGAACTGTCAACCTTTCGATCGACAAGCTCAGTGTCTTAGCCACCGAGTCACCGCGCCCCTTTTATGACTCTAATAAAAACTGTAAATATACAACACATAGAACAGCCCAGTGCATGCATTCTGGAGAGAGAGAGAAAGTTCCCTGAGGATGGGCTAAAGCACGAGTCCAAAATCTTGGGAGAATAAACCTTTCGGTCTTGATGACTGACTTGGATTAAATCCTGCATTCCTGGGACCTTCATTCGTGATTGACCTCTCTTTAATGAGATTCCCAGGCTGTCGTGGCACTATGTTGCCAACAGAGGGAGCCCTTTCCTAGCCTATCTGGCCCGCTAAGCAAGCTTGATGCAATTTTTACGCCAACCCGTATCGTATCCTCATTTCACCCGTGCCCCACAAGTACCTGATATTACATGCAAGGAAAATATTTTTGAGTCAACTGAAAAGATTATCCTTTGAGAGAGTAATCCCATCCTTTGGCATGAAACCTTGGGGGCATGCAGGAGGTTGTAAGGGCCTATTCTTGGAAGGGCCTGTTGCCATTGGGCGGTCCCGGATGTGTGTCCCTAATTTTGTGCCCTGGAAAATCTTCTGCTTCTCCAGTCAATTCATAGTGAAGATTAACAGGCTGGCTGGTTTAACTATCTGAAGCTGGGGTGTCAAACTCAGATTTCTTTGAGGGCCACATCGGGGTTGTGTTTGACCTCGGGGGCAGTGGTGAAATCCAATTTTTTTTACTACCGGTACTGTGGGCATGGCTTGGTGGGCGTGGTGTGGCTTGGTGGGCGTGGCAGGGGAAGGATACTGCAAAATCTCCATTCCCTTCCTACTCATGGAGGAAGGATACTGCAAAATCTCCATTCCCTTCCTACTCATGGAGGAAGGATACTGCAAAATCCCCATTCCCTCTCCACTCCTGGGGGAAGGATACTGCAAAATCCCCATTCCCTCCCCACTCCTGGGGGAAGGATACTGCAACATCCCCATTCCCTCCCCACTCCTGGGAGATGGATACCACAAAATCTCCATTCCCACCCCACTCCTGGGGGATGGATACCGCAACATCCCCATTCCCTTCCCACTCCTGGGGGGAAGGATACTGCAAAATCTCCATTCCCACCCCACTCCAGGGGAAGGATACTGCAAAATCCCCATTCCCACCCCACTCCAGGGGAAGGATACTGCAACATCCCCATTCCCTCCCCACTCCTGGGGGAAGGATACTGCAACATCCCCATTCCCTCCCCACTCCAGGGGAAGGATACTGCAAAATCCCCATTCCCACCCCACTCCAGGGGAAGGATACTGCAACAGCCCCATTCCCTCCCCACTCCTGGGGGAAGGATACTGCAACATCCCCATTCCCTCCCCACTCCTGGGGGAAGGATATTGCAAAATCCCCATTCCCTCCCCACTCTGGGACCAGCCAGAGGTGGTATTTGCCACTTCTCCAAACTACTCAAAATTTCCACTACTGATTCTCTGAACTGCTCAAAATTTCCGCTGCCGGTTCTCCAGAACCTGCTGGATTTCACCCCTGCTCGGGAGAATGGGATGAGCATGGCCAGCTCGATGTCACTCGTGTTGGGACACCTGTGGTGGCCCAAGCACTCTGCCTGGGAAAACGGGCTTTTCACATCTTCGGCTGCAACAGCTTCCTGCAACCCTTTGCCAGTGAAAACGGAGCTCAGGAGGGCTGCCCACGGCCCTCGTGAACTCCGTTTTCACTAGCAGAGGCACCACGGGCCAGTCCTTCGCTGTTTGCAGGGCAGGCCCGAAGGCCAGATCTAAGCACCCTATGGGCCGGATCCAGCCCTGGGCCTTGAGTTTGACACTCCTGATCTAAAGTATCTTTAAGTATTGCAAAATAATTTGGTGGTGAATGGTGGACATGGAATGGAGTAGCCCAGTGTTGGGCTCTGAGTGGCGAAACGGGAGTTCATGCGGGAGAGTGCTGGAAACCAGAAGAGTAGCTTCCTGGCGTGCATGTGTGGAAGCACCGGAAACCGGAAGAGCAGATCCTCGGCATGCATGCGTGCGCCGGGAAGCTGAGCTTCCGGTTCCCGGCGTGTGCATGCGCTCCAGTCACTTGGTCTTCTGGTTTCTGGCAGGCATGCGTGTGCTAAGATCAGCTGGCCGGCACGCATGTGCACACTGAAACCTGGAAGAGCAACAGGTGACGATTGGTGTGCCAGGAGAGATGGCTCTGCGTGCCACTTCCAGCATGCATGCAATAGGTTCCCCAATACGGGAGTAACCCTTCTGCAAGTGATCCATTAGATTGCCAACAAAGGCCATGCCACTTAAGATTAGATTGTAAACAAAGGCCAATTTTAAAAGGTTGGTGGACCCAAGCCCATTTGGACTTGTCATCCTGGTGTGAATTATAGTTCACCTCTGTGAGCTATAATTAAAAGTTAAAGCCATTGCCGAGGTTGTAAGCAGCTCAGGCCTTTGGAGGCCCTTCTTTCTGGTGTTCCTTGGAGCTCCTGCATGTAAGACTCAGGAACCCAAGTGAGGACAGGAAAAAGAACAGTCATCAGGGGTTCCAACAGAAGAGAATATTTGTAGCTCAGGGGTTGAGTTGTGAGGACCTTGGTTCTCTCTGAGCTTGGTTGTTTCCTTGTAGATGTGTCAACTAGGTGACATCATCAGTTAAGATGTCTGCAAGATAACAACCAAGCTCAGAGAGCACTGAGGACCTCACAATTCAATCCTGACCGAGAGGACTCACCTCGGGGGGTTCATTTTTCATACGCTCCCCGAAATGTCAAGAGTGGGATTATCAGAACTGATCATCAGGGGCTCCAAGAAATGGAATGGAGAATCTGTGACCCTCCAGGAGTGGCTGCAAGTCCACTCCTAAGATCCTTCCCTGTTTTTCATGGGCACATAGCCAGCTGGATTGGCCAAAAAGCCACTTCTCCAGACAGATGATAGCAGTAGTGGATTGCAAAACCCGTCGCTACCAGTTTGCTCGTGCACGCATGCTCACTCGCGGGATGCTTCTGCACATACGCAGAAGCATCCAGCGTGGTGGGAGGAGCCTCCCGCTGCCGCCGCTACCTGTTTGCCCGAACCGGATAGAACTGGCTGAATACTACCACTGGCGACTGTTCAAAGTTACAACGGCACTGTGAAAACGACGTACGACCGTTTTTCACACGTACAACCTTAGTTGGGCAAGCAAAGTCCATGGGGAAAAATGGATTCACTTACCAGACATTTTACTAACTTTTATCAGCTGCAGGGAGAAAAGGATTAACAACCATGGCGAGGAAACTCGTAAAATGGGGCAGAACTCACTGAACAAATGTCTCGCTTAACAACAGAAATCGCTTGACTTTTGCACATCTATCCAGTTACATGTCACTGGTCAAATCTTGTGCAGTTCAGAACCATGAAAACTCATAATTAAGGGATGCTGTAAAATCCTATGGCTTTGTTTGCATATATTTTCTTTTTATCCCTCTGTCCCTGTAGCTTTTTTCTCTACTACATCTGGTCTTTCACAGATATCCTCGTTTTATATCCTCTCCACCTCTCAAACATTTTTACTACCGGTTCTGTGGGTGTGGCTTGGTGGGCGTGGCATGGCTTGGTGGGCGTGGCAGGGGAAGGACACTGTAAAATCTCCATTCCCATTCCACTCCAGAGGAAAGATACTACAAAATCTCCATTCCCTCCCCACTCCAGGGGAAGGATACTGCAAAATCTCCATTCCCTCCTCAATCCAGGGGAAGGATACTGTAAAATCTCCATTCCCACCCATTCTAGGGAGAGAATACTGTAAAATCTCCATTCCCTCACCACTCCACACGGATGTTACTGCAAAATCCCCATTTCCTTCTGATCAGCTGAGACTTGGGAGGCAGAGAATAGATTGGGGGTGGGGCCAGTCAGAATTTTTACTACCGGTTCTCCGAACTACTCAAAATTTCCACTACCGGCTCTCCAGAACTGGTCAGCACCTGTTGAAACCCACCTCTGCTCTCCACCTTTAAAGCTATAGATTCCTTTTCTTTCCTTTCTAACATTTTCATGGTTTTCTTTTCCTTTTCTTTTTTTTTTCCAGTATGACAGATTAAACCTGATCAAAGTAAGAACTTGACTCTCTCTTGTTTTCCTCAATATGCCCTTTCCCGGTTTTCCTTTCTTCTTCTTCCTCCTCCTTTGTCCTTCTCTGCTTGAATCAAAAAAAAGTTACAATCGATTCAGAAAGTTGCTCATGTGATGGGAGGGGCAGGCTTCGGCGAGAATCTTTGCTGGGACTGAGTAAACCTTTGCTGGGACTTGAAGGCAGGACAGGAAGCAATGGATGGAAAGCTCAACCTAGGACTAAGGAAAAATTTCAGTTGGAACAATTCACCGGTGGAACGACTTGCCTCCAGAAGTTGTAGGTGCTCCTTCAGCGGAGGTTTTCAAGAAGAGACTGGACAGCCATTTAACTGGGAAGGGGTGTCCAACCTTAACCATTGGGAAGATGTGTAGACTTCCAACTCCAGAATTCCCCAGCCAGAATTCTGGGAGTTGAAATCCACAAGTTTTCACCAGGGGTGAAATTCAAAATTTTTCCCTACTGGTTCTGTGGGGTGTGGCTTGGTGGACGTGGCAGGGGAAGGATACTGCAAAATCTCCATTCCCACCCTACTCCAGGAGAAGGATACTGCAAAATCCCCATTCCCACCTTACTCCAGGGGAAGGATGCTGCAAAATCCCCATTCCCTCCCCACTCTGGGGCCAGCCAGAGGTGGTATTTGTCCGTTTTCCAAACTACTCAAAATTTCCGCTACCGGTTCTCCAGAACCTGTCAGAACCTGCTGGATCTCACCCCTGGTTTTCACCTTGCCAAGGTTGGACACCCCGGTACAGGATTTCCTGATGAAGCAGAGAGTTGGGTTCGAAAACCGCCAGGGTCCCTTCCCACTCTGCTATTCCGCCCTCTACTTTCCACAGGAAATCAACTCAGAATTTTGAAACTTGGAAGTTGATTCAACAAATTTCCTCGAAACCCCGATTTCTTCCCAGCTCTTTCCTGCCTTGTATGTCTTGCCCCGATCCAACTGCCCAACTAAAAATTCTTGGCATTCTTTGTAAGAAAGGTATCCAAGTCCCTGACAATTTTATCCAGCCATTCCTTTGTCTTCTCCTACACATTGATATTCTTGAATGGGCTGGAGAAAGACCATCATCATATGTGTTAGAAGATGTTTAGATGTGTGCAGTGGTGGGATTCAAATAATTTAACAACTGGTTCTCTGCCCTAATGATTTCTTCCAACAACCAGTTTTATCAAACTGCTCAGAAAGTTAACAACCGGTTCTCCCGAAGTGGTGCGAACCGGCTGAATCCCACCACTGGATGTGTGCCATCTTTTCAGCATAATCTTGCCTAAGAGTTTCAACAACTCTTCGGTATACTGCTTATATAAATTCCAATTCGACAACTAACCCAGATGTTTCAATTAACCCAATGTACTCAGATTTATCGTTCAAATTCCAAACAGACCCTTGGATTCTGTTGTGAAAGCGGATATGACATCTTTTACAGGGTCATAAATTTCTAATGATAACATTAGAAGATAGTCATCTTTATGATACAGTAGATGGATCATTTACCTGCCTATATTTCACCATCTCTTACCTTTTTGTACGTTCTTTTTTCCTTGTTTATGTTCCTTTCCGTTGAAAAAAAAAAGGCTCAAAGTAGTAATTACCAGTAGTTTGTTTTGTTCTGTGCTTGGTTTCCATTGTAGGTTTTAGCTTTTCATGTGTTTGTGTTTATATACTAATATACCTGGAACTCGTATTTTTAGAATAGTTTGTAATATACATACATACATACATATATATATACACACATATATATATACATATATATATATATATACATATATATATACATATACACACACACACACACACACACATATGTGTGTGTATATATATATATATGTTGTATATATATATACAACATATATATATATATATATATATATATATATATATATATATATGTTGTTTGCTTCTTAGATTATTGTTACCGTATGTTTGTATTGTAGGCTGCTCAGAGTCACACTAAATTGAATGGCTTTAAAAATCTCAAAATAAGTAAATAAACAACTGCATCCCAATTCTCCCATGTTAATTTTTAATGTTCAATGTTTTCATTGTTGTTTTTATGAAGTTGTAAGCTGCCCAGAGTTGCTCAAATATGAGATGGGCAATGTATAAATTGAATAAATTGAATGGATTGAATGGATTGAATGGATTGAATGGATTGAATAAATTGAATAAATTGAATAAATTGAATAAATTGAATAAATTGAATAAATTGAATAAATTGAATTTAATAAATTTAATAAAGAAAGAAATTTAAAAAAAACAAAAAAACCCCATTTATTTATTCAGTCATTCACTTATTTGGACCCAAAATCAAGGATGTGGAAAGACAGCATCACAATAACAAGAGCAGAGCCCAAAATTCATCACGCAAGTTGAAAAATTTAAACAGCAAACTTGGATTTAAAAAACCTTGGGCGCTACTGTTACATTGCTGGCAATGCCAGGGTTTTTTAAAAAACAAAGTATTGTCCCAGAATGTAAATTTCACCATTTGTATACAAAGTTATTGTATTGTATTGTATTGTATTGTATTGTATTGTATTGTATTGTATTGTGTTGTATTGTGTTGTATTATTTTATTATTGTATTGTATTGCATTTTTGTATTGTGTTGTGTTGTATTTTTGTATTGTATTGTATTGTTTTGTTTTGTTTTATTTTATTTTATTTTTATTGTATTGTGTTGTATTGCATTTTTTATTTTATTTATGTTATTTCATATTTTATTTTTTTATTTTCTTCTATTCTTTTTTATTATTTTATCTTATTATCTTATTATTTTTTATTTTATTATATATATGTCACCCATCTCGCCTAAGGGTGACTCTGGGTGGCTTACAAACATTAAAAAGGCTGGATTTAAATCAAATTTTAAAAAAACCCACATAACATGGGAGTTCTTCGAAAGAGGCGTCCTTGGTAGGGAGTCTGCATACAAGATACAATCCATTAAAAACTCCTCCCTGCTAATCAGGTCCAAAACGGGCAGTAAAGCTCTAGTTGCAACCGATAAGGCCAAACCAAATAAGACTATGTGTCATCAGAGTGAAAACATTTGCAATCCACCCAAGGGAGGGGAAGTTATTATACTGTATATAGAGACCTGCAGTCATGAAATATGCCCCTTGTTTTGTTTCTCCAGCCTGCAGTTTCTAATGTCAGAAGGGACCTTGTTTGCATCGAGGGAATCTTGAGGACTCTTTAAAAAAACCATCTCAAGAATCAACTCTCAAAAGAGATCTTTTGGGAACTCAAGAATTAACACTCAATTAAAAAAGAGGAAAATGACCGGGAGCCAAAAACTTTTGGAATAAACAAGGATAAGGGCACATTCCATAAAGCCTATCCTTTGGATAACTTTCATTTCTGAATATTTCTCCAAGGTGGATCCGAGGGCTGGAACCGATCAACAAAATAGGGCGTATTTCATCCAAGTCCATCTGAAATCCACGCTGAAGCGAACGCAAGCATCATCTTAGCTCTCGGAGTCCGAGAGCTGAGTTGAAAAGCAGGGTTGGCTTCAGGGGTGGGTTCAACTTAACCTTTACTACCGGTTTGCAACAGGAGCGTGCACACTTCTGCGCATGCACAGATCATCAGTGATGACATTGGGGCGGGTGGGCAGAGCATCCCACCGCCATTACTATCGGTTCGCAAGAACCGGACCGAACCGGGAGCAACCCGCCACGGATTGGCTTGTAATTTTGATGGCTCTGGCTCCCTTCTTACCAGTGGTGGGTTGCTCCTGGTTTAGTCCGGTTCTTGAGAACCGGTAGTAATAGTGGCAGGAGGCTCCACCCACCAGCTCCGACATCATCATTGATGCAAACCGGTAGTAAAGGTAAGTGGAACCCATCCCTGCTTCTCACTACTACATTTTGATTCTCTTCCTCAGCCTGAATTTGCCTCCTTTTTTTGTGTTTTTCAAGGTTGCCACATTCAACCAGGCTGAATCATCCTTTGTTTTAGGCTGAAAGAAACTAAGCTGAGATCTATATGAAGCTGTTCACACCTGAACAGCCCAAGAAGCTGTCTTTGTGTCAATTGTTTGGTTAAGTAAACAGAAGTGAATGTAGGCTTACCCGTGGAAGGCATTTCCTCCCCCCCAAACTCTCCCAAACCACAGAAGTATTCTATAACTTTACAAAAGACAGAACAAAACAGGCCATCCCAATTGGTTGTCCGTGTTGACTTTTTCTCAGTAGAAGCAATGATGCCTAAGAAACATAAAGACATAAAAGTGATTTACACCCCAGAGTTGAAGAAGTCGATGAATAGATGCCATTTAGACATAAACAGATTGAGAGAATTGGGTGGTTACATTTGCCTACTGCGTCACCCCAAAATACACTCCCTTCAATTCTGCCCAGGTCTTTATTTCAGCCTTTATTCTCCTGCAGACAGAACTCTTGAAAACACAATCAAAGAATTTTACACAACCTCGGACAGGTTCAGATAATCAGATTAAATCTCAAAAGTTCTCTTCAAGGACACCCACTTCCTGCCATTTCTATATCTTGTATACCTTACTGCAAGCCCCAGAGATAAATAAACATAAGACAATTGGCCGTATCGTTTCTGTCAATTAAATTAATATCTGAAATGAGTAAGCAATGGGACACATTTTTCCAAGTCTGCACAATAAATCCGATTGGACTTCTAATGTTGCAGCACAGACTGCAGGTTCTAGCTTCAAAATGCATAGTTATGGCCTCTTGTGTCCCTTCTATTCTGTATTTGGCGTTCGATATAAAAAATGAGCCTTGGTGGCGCAGCAGACTAAAGTGCTGTTAAGTAGCACTTAGCTGCCTGCAATTACTGCGAGTTCAAATCTCACCAGGCTCAAGGTTGACTCAGCCTTCCATCCTTCCGAGGTAGGTAAAATGAGGACCCGGATTGTGGGGGCAATAAGCCGACTTTGTATAAAAAAGAACACCGCTTAGGAGGGGCCGAAAGCCCTACTAAGCAGGTATATACAAAAAAGTATGAAGGCTATTGCTTAATGCATTGTAAGCCGCCCTGAGTCTCCGGAGAAGGGCGGCATATAAATTGAACCAATAAATAAATAATTAAGAAATTATGAGTTCTTGGGTGAGACTTGGGATCAGTTGCTGTTGACAATCAGTGTTCTAATTTGGCCAACAAGTTGTGATTAAAAACCTACAAGTCCTTTCTAGAAGCCACGAAGTTTCTATTTGGGTTCTCCATCATGTCTAGTTTCAGGGATGCTAGCCAACATTTCCAAAGTTTTGGGTGGGTGTCCCCACCTGCCCCCACCCCATTCTTCTTCCTTTGCCTACTCCTGAAACTTTGAAACTTCCCTACTAACTGTGTGTTTTGTTTTTTTTTTCTCTGTTTGTTATTTTTGTTTTCTCTTTACAGAAAAGCCAGAGTTGGTACAATGTAAGTATTTCAGCCTCTTTTTAAAAATAAATAAATAAATAAATTCTTGTGGCTTGCATGGAGGGAAGAATGGTTGAGAAGATAGGAGCTTTTGCAATTTCACTCTTCAGCATGAAAAGAAGGATACGAAATGAGTCTAGATTTTGGAGTGGCTTAGCTTTTTATTAAACAAGAACCGTATATGAAATCATAGAAATTCTCCTGCGTGAAAAGCCCCTTTGACTGCTAAATTCTTAGCATCTGTGGTTGCAAAACATCAAAAGGAATCACATGGTCTCTTTTCTAATGAGCCCATTTTATTCAAGTTTTTCTGATTCATTGCGCCTCTGATGAAGTGAGCTGCAGCGTAAGAAAACTTTAATAACACTTTTTAAATCAAATTGATCAGGCAGATAAGGGGCTACCAGACGTCTCCTGAATTTTTTTGCTAGGGCCTTAGGAAAAAAACGGGCAAATTTTATCGAGCCCAAATAGACAGAAAATCAGACATAGAATAAGTGGGTGTATTCAGAAGGGAACGGACGTTCTATTTTATGCAATTTTTAATACGCTCTTTCCTTTTGTCCCTGGATTTTTTGTTTTCCACCTTTAAGGATGTTAGGTAGGAAAGGCTGATGAATTAACTTTCATAAGCATCAATTGAATGTCTGTTGGGGCCTGATTGGATTCTTTTCCTGGGGGGAAAAAAACGACATGGAGAATTCTGAATCTAAATAGAAGAAACATTTGTTAATTATTTTCATGCAGTCTTACATTATTTTCATGCAGTGTCTCAAATTATTTTCATGCAGTGTCTTACATTTTAGCCAAGACGCCAGCAAATCTTTTCCCCTCTGTATGTGGTTTTCTTCCTTAAATATCAAAGCAACAAGTTTCTTTATTTTAACTTTTGGTTAAACAATAACCTGACTAGGTGGCTCAGTGGCTAAGACACTGAGCTTGTCGATCAGAAAGGTTGGCAGTTCGGCAGTTCGAATCTCTAGTATAGGTCTCCTGCGTAAGCAGGGGATTGGACTAGATGACCTCCAAGGTCCCTTCCAACTCTGTTACTGTTTTCAAACTTGGCCTCTTCTGAACTTTAAATCATGGTTTGTACAAAACAGGAGATAATGTTCAGATTATCGGACAGTTTCCTCTGCAAAGCGGCCATGGCAGTGCTCGGTTTCAAATTTTTTTTATTACCAGTTCTGTGGGTGTGGCTTGGTGGGCGTGGCAGGGGAAGGGTACTGTAAAATCTCCATTCCCACCCCACTCCGGGGGAAGGGTACTGTAAAATCTCCATTCCCTCCCCAATCCAGGGGAAGGATACTGCAAAATCCCCATTTCCTCCCAATCTGCTGGGACTTGGGAGGCAGAGAATCGATGGGGGTAGGGGCCAGTCAGAATTTTCACTCCCGGTTCTCCGAGCTACTCAAAATTTCCACTACCGGTTCTCCAGAACTGGTCAGAACCTGCTGAAACCCACCTCTGGGCCATGGCACAAACACAAAGGAACTTATTGTGTTTCCGTTTGTTAAGTTGAAATGTGCTCTCTGCATTTTGCATGTTTAAGATCTGTTTTCCTAGGTGGTGAATTGATCCCACGGTGGACTAATTCTCCTTAGGAAGTCTCTCTCTCTTTTTTTTGCTTTCCATTTAGCAACGTTCTTCGGCTTATATCATTATGCCACGAAAAGCATAGAAATAGACAGCTGATATCCATCCCGTTGTACGTGTGCCAAGTAAATTAAATTTGTTACACTCTTCTTCTTCGCTCTTGTGAGTTTGGATGCTCAAAATTGACATTCTGATATAATTTCTTGGGGAAGCAGACCACTCTCTATTTTTAGTCCTTCCTTCAGT
Source organism: Ptyas mucosa (assembly GCA_012654045.1). Taxonomy (NCBI): domain Eukaryota; kingdom Metazoa; phylum Chordata; class Lepidosauria; order Squamata; family Colubridae; genus Ptyas; species Ptyas mucosa. The sequence goes on along the minus strand of WNWU01000047.1, from coordinate 9,838,793 downwards.
CCGACTATTTGACTTGTCATTTCATTAATATTTTTTAAAAGAGACCAGTGACCGTCAGCTTTATTTATTTACCAGTGACCGTCAAATTTATTTATTTATTGAAAACATTTATGCAGCTGCCCATCTTTCAGCCAACTCTGGTCAGCTCCCAGTCAAGAATTAAAATTGTTGTATACAATCAGGACTGGGTTGCTGAGGATTTGCGGAGTTCGGGAGAACCTCTAGCTAAGATTCTGTGCAGTTTGGAGAACTCCCAAATCCTACTCCTGGCTGGCCCTGCCCACCTGCCCCTCCCCTCCCAGGAGTCCCCACGCGGCCTGTTTTGGATGCAGGTAAGTGCAGGGTGAGCGTGGAGGCTCGGGGAGGGTGAAAAATGGGCCTACCAGAAGTTCGGAAAACCATTTCCCGCCTCCAGAGGGCCTCCGGAGCCTGGGGAGGCCGTTTTTGCCCTCCTGGAGGCTCAAGAAAAGCCTCCGGAGCCTGGGGAGAGCAAAAATACCCCCCACCACCATGGTGCAGGAGGCTGACTAGGCCACACCCACCATGGCCACACCCACCCAGCAACTGGGCAGAGAACCCCTTGCTCAAATTTTTGAAGCCCATCCCTGTATACAATCGTTTTAAACCCTATAAAAACACAACCAATTAAAACTTAAAAACATTACAACAACAAAAACCTGGCGCCAATCCGGGTTTACTATAAAACAAATTTACTGTGACTGTGTCTTTAAGTATCTTATATAATGTCCCTTGTATAAAGAGGAAAGTCCCCTGAAAGCATGGAAGAATTCAATCTGAATTCTTTTATTTCCTTTATGTCTCTAGATTGCGTGTGTGTGTGTACAGCAGGCAAACGTTGTTGTCTTCAAGTCGTAATGTGACTCTCGACAACCACACAAACAAGCCCATATGTGTTGGCCATCATTTACGAGCCATCTTTGTCCTGCTGAGATTGAGAATAATCCAAGGTCATCCAGTTGGCTTCTGTGCCTAAGGCCTAGATTTCCCCACGCCTAGTCCAGCACCTTAACCTCTAGCCAGAACGATAATGACAGCGTTGAAATTGGCTCGTAGTGATAGCCGCTTGCCACATTACTAAGTAATAGCGTTTGTACAACGTGAGTAATTGTATCGTAGGAGATTATCCATGATTGGCAGTGGTCAAGTAGACTCCAGTCATTTCCTTTTCAGAACACCAGTGTATTATTTATTTATTTATTTATTAGTTCAATTTATATGCCGCCTTTCTCCAGAGACTCAGAGTGGCTTACAATGCATTTTAAAAAAAAAACCATTTAAAAATTAAAACATTAAAACCCATTCATAGCATTGATAGCCGGATCTCGCCAGATCGCAAGAGCGAGATCAATGGCTCCAGGCCTGCCGGAAAAGCCAGGTCTTCACCGCTTTTCGGAAGGCCAATAGGGTGGGGGTAGTCCAGACCTCAGGAGGTAACTGGTTCCAGAGAGCTGGGGCAGCCACAGAGAAGGCCCTCCCCCACAGACCCACCAGCCGGCATTGTTTAGTTGATGGGACCCGGAGGAGACCAACTCTGTGGGATCTTACCGGTCGCTGGGAGCTATGCGGTAGAAAGCGGTCTCGAAGATAGCCTGGCCCTGAGCCATGTAGGGCTTTAAAGGTAATAACCAACACCTTGAATTGTGCCCGGAGACCAATAGGGAGCCAGTGCAGCTCGCAGAGAATTGGTGTAATGTGGGTGTATCTAGATGCACCCACGATAGCTCGCGCGGCTGCATTCTGGACCAACTGTAGTCTCCAAACACGTAGCCGGCCAATAACGCCTCCCAAGTGTCTTTTCATAGATGGTCCTACCAAAACGTCTTCCAACAAGGACTAATCATCAGTGTGAAGTTTGCGATATTAAGAGGTTGATTGCTCAAGCCAAAAAAGAAAGAAACAAACAAACATTGCAATTGCTTTCGAAGACTAGGTGATGGTTTGGCTAACATTCGGTGACGGGTTTTGTATTTCATACGTGCATGTAAAGCAAGCAGCACCTGTCCTGTCCTTCTTATTTTATTGATGTCAACTTGTTTCTCCTCCATGTACCTTCAGCATGAAAGACAACACATCCGAAGAGTAAGCAAAGACTACTCTGTCGCTGGATTTAATTTTTTGCTCGTCCTCCCGCTCGTCCTACCCCCCCCCGATGAAAACAGTGCTGATAGAATAGGGCTGGTTTCCTTCCCCACCCACCCCCTAAATCCAAGATGTCAAAATCCCGTTTTTTATTGCGCTCTTGAGTCCCGAAAGGGCTGCCTGGTTTTGTTTTATCATTCCAATGGTCTGAAATGAAACATTAAAAAAATGAATTCTGGATTACTCAGATTTGAGAGACGCCTCTTCATCTTAAATCCTGAAGGGAAAAAAAAACCCAAAAGAAATTCAACTAATGTTTCTGTTGATTGTGTGGGCCACTTATTACCCTTGTTTCCCCGAAAATAAGACCTCCCCTGATAATAAGCCCAATAATAATAAGCTTTTGAGTGCATGTCCTAAAATAAACCTCCCCCTCCGAAAATAAGCCCTCTCTGAAAATATTTAAATGCAGAGCTGGAAATCAGGTAAGACGGCAAGAGGAGCCCCGTCTTGCTCCATGCGCCCCAAAATAATAAGACCTCCCCGAAAATAAGGCCAAGCACTTATTTCGGGGTTCAAAAAAATATAAGACTTGGTGGCACAGCAAACTAAAGTGCTGTTAACTAGCACCAGCTGCCTGCAATTACTGACGTTCAAATCTCACCAGGCTCAAGGTTGACTCAGCCTTCCATCCTTCCGAGGTAGGTAAAATGAGGACCCGGATTGTGGGGGCAATAAGCTGACTTTGTATAAAAAAGAACACCGCTTAAGGGGTTCCCGAAAGCCCTACTCAACAGGTATATACAAAAGTAGGAAGGATATTGCTTAACGCGTTGTAAGCCGCCCTGAATCTCCTGAGAAGGGCGGCATATAAATCGAACCAATAAATAAATAAATAAAGACAGGGTCTTATTTTTGGGGAAACACAGGTACTAATAAAGCCATTATGTACAGAGCTGTAGAACCTCTGCCTTCGAATGGACTCAGAACTTGTATCTTCTTTTTTTAAAATTAAAGTCCCCCCCCCCCCACGTTCTGTGGACAGTACATTGATTGGGTCAGGTCTTTTTCGACCTCGTACCTTCTTAGGAGACCCCTGATGGCAAATGAGTGATGGCACCCAGCTCTATTCTTGCAAGTTTTTTCGCTGGTGGTTTGATTTCCTACCGGCCTTCCTTACTGTTGTGATGTCCCTTTTGCGAATTGTCCTTCCCATCCCTATGGTTCCCATGAACTTTCTGAGCCGCAGAAAAAGTTCATCTCGACTTCCCACCTTTTCAAGCAAATCTTCCCCCGTAGGCTTTCATTGGTAGAATCTTGTGTCTGTCCAAGCGCTATCCGCCTAGCTAGAATCATATTCTTTTGCATGTTTTGACCATTTTAACTTGATTTGAGCGGGTCAGCCTCGATATTAGCAGGCATTTCAGTTTCGTAGCCGTCTCTGTAGCCCACTCCCCATGAGGATTTGCTGTGTTGGGTGGCTGACAATCTACTAAATGGGAGGTCCTTGACTTAAGACTGTAACAGAACTCGGAACTTCCTGTTGTGGTCCGCCAGCAGCCTGCGGAATCGGACAGTGAGGAGGCTGGGATGGACAATGGACCTGTCCTGGAGTCAGGGGAAGGCCCGGATGCGGGCTGTGCATCAGAGGCAGAGATGGAGCCAGGGCCATCTGCCTGGACCAAGGCCAAGCGCTTATTTCAGGGTTCAAAAAAATATAAGACAAGGTCTTATTTTCGGGGAAACACGGTAGTTGGGGAGTAATTTAAAGTGCATTTATTTTATGACTTACTACGTCGAACGGACTCGGTGACTTAATAAGAATGCGACTTGTTCTCTTTTTACAGTATTATATTTTATATTTTATTTTTTTAATATTTGGGCCTATTTGAAAAAGTTTTCACGTTAGAGCCTATCTTAATGAATACCTATTAATGCCTTCTTTAGCTGGTGTGAAATACAGGGGAACCCTCTGCCCCATCGATCGCAAAGCAGGGAGTTGAACTGGAAAACCTCCAAGATCCTTTCCGACTCTTCTTATTCTGTTAAATATCTTTCTGACTGAGTGTATTCCAGTATTATTGGCTGGCTCGTCATCTGCCGATACCTGTAACCGAGGCCTTTGGCTCAGTGCAAATAAAACAAAAGCACCAGAGGATAATTGTGTGTGTTTTGCACTCATAAATAGGTGTGTTGTTGTTTGTTTTTATAAAGCTGAGCTATGGTACAACGATCCCCATCATGAAATTCTTCCCTTCGCCTTCCAGTTTTTCTTAAGATCCGCACGGTAGCGTCTACTATCTCGTGTTCTGACTGCTCTCTACCCTTTTGTGATTCACAACTCTTGGATCTGATGACCCTCGTCCCTTCTCATGGTTCTTGTTAACTTGGGCAGATTCCCCACCTGCCACCGCTTCTGTCCCGTGCCCTCTTTTGATTTCCTCCTACCGCGTTCGGCTGGGTTTTTCATGAGCAAAAACGCCTTGCATTGAAGGACGTCAGCCAACCCAAGAGACGCGCCATTGTGTCTCCTGCTACCTCATCCATCTCAATACCACCCAGTCATTAACTTCCTGCTCTTCCTGTACCAGATTGTCCCAGCTCCTTCTGTTTGCGGTAGAGTTAATGTTTACACCCTTCTCTGCTTCTCCAAGGGCCGTTGACTTCCACTTTGGGCAGGGACAGAGAGAGATAAACATCTTTCTGAAGTTTCTCCCATCCCTCCATCGATCCATCCATCCCTCCACCCGCCCATCAATCAATCCAGCACTGAAAAGACTCCATTGTTTTCACAAGTGTTCCATCTACCATCTACCAGTTACTCTGGTTTCGCCTGGGGGTAGACCAAGGTTGCTTTTAGCAGCTGGTGTCCTACGTAAACCATGAAGTTGGCTCTACCCCCACCCCCAAATACAGGTAGTCCTCGACTTATGACCACAATGGAGCCCCAAAATTTCTGTGGCTAAGTCAGACATTTGTTAAGGGAGTTCTGCCCCGTTTGCTGTGGTTAGAAAGCGAATTCCTGCAAGTTGTTAATAGCAATAGCACTTAGACTTATATACCGCTTCATAGTGCTTTTATAGCCCTCTCTAAGCAGTTGACAGAGTCAGCTTCTTGCCCCCAACAGTCTGGGTCCTCATTTTACCCACCTCAGAAGGACAGAAGGCTGAGTCGATCTTGAGCCGGTGGGAATCGAACTGCTGGCAGTCAGCAGAGTTAGCCCCTCTAAGCGGTTGACAGAGTCAGCCTCTTGCCCCCAACAGTCTGGGTCCTCATTTTACCCACCTCGGAAGGGTGGAAGGCTGAGTCAACCTTGAGCCTGGTGACATTCGAACTGCCGAACTGCAGCTAGCAGTCAGGCTGAAGTAGCCTGCAGTACTGTACTCTAACCACTGCGCCACCTCGGCTCATGTTAAGTTAGTCACATGGTTCTTAAGTGAATCTGGCTTCCCCATTGGCTTTGCGGGTCGGAAGGTCACAGAAAGGAATCCCATGGGACCCTGCAGCCGTCACAAATACGAGTCGGCTGCCAACCATCTGAATGTTGATCACGTGACCCTGGGGAGGCTGTCGGTGTAAGTGTAAAAAAAAAAACCTGCCATAAGTCACTTTTTCCAGGGCCGTTGTAACTTTGAACGGTCACTAAATGAATGTTATAAGTTGAGGACTACCTAAATCTTGCAAGTTTAACCAGATGGATGCCGTAGGGAACAAAGCCGTTACAGAATCTGGTCGTCCTGCTAGAAATGCTTCAAAACCTCCTCCCAGACAGGAGCAACAGAAACAGACCGTGAAGTGGGTGTGTGGGGTCTCTAACAATGCCTCGAGCTGTAAGCACATAGCGCTTATAAGCAGCATCCTGAATAACGAGCAGTGAGCTTCCTATAATCTTCTCCGCTGTCCTCACCACTCTCCGTAGGGACTTTCTGTCTGAGGCACTGCTGCCACCATACCAAACAGGGATGCGGATTATTAAAACGCTCTCAATCATACCTCTGTGGCCGGGACAGAAGGAGAAAGAAGTGCTGTACTCATCCGACGCAGGAAATGCAAACTCTGGTTTGCACGCTTCACTAAGGATGACGTGTGGAGAGACCCCTTTCAGATTGTTAGTTATCTGCACCCCCAGATACTTACTACTGAATGAAAGGCTGAATCAACCTTGAGCCCATCCGGTTCGATCTCCAGAGACGTAGGCCAGCATGTCCAGTTTAAATCTCATAAAATGGACAATACAAGGCCATGCATTGTTCTGAGATCCTTTAGAGAGACCATGGAAGCATGTGACGTCGAAGCAGAGAAATACAGGTGGCTCTTGACTTACAGCCATTTGTTTAGTGACCGTTCGACGGCCCTGAAAAAAGTGACTTATGACCGACTCTCACACTTAATGACCATTGCAGCAACCCTACCGTCAGCTGATGCTTGGTTGAAGGCATGTAATTTGGCAACCTTCCTAGAGGACGAGCAAAGTCGACGGGGGAAAGCCAGATTTGCTTCCCGACAGTGCGATTCACTTAACGGCAACTATTCACTTAATGACTGTGGCAAAATAGGTTGTAAACATGGGGCGTGACTCGCTGAACGACTTCCTTGCTCAGCAACGGAAATTTGGAGCTCAATTGTGGCCTTAAGTCAAGGACTACCAGTAATAATTTGGTCAAGAAACACATATTGTATAAATAGGTGCTGAACAAAAGCGACTCATGACCACTTTTCACACTGATGATCGTTGCAGCATTCCCGTGGCCATGTGATTTACGTTCCTTTGCTTGATAACTGATTCATATTTATGACGGTGGCAGTGTCCCAGGCTTGCTCTGATCACTTTTTGCGACCTTCTGACAAGCAAAGTCGATGGGGTAGCCAGGTTCACAACTGCAGTGGTGCACTTAACAAATGGGGTGAGAAGGCTCACTTTAACGAATTTCTTACTTAGCAACATAAATTTGGCCTTCATTTTTGGTCGTAAGTCAAGGACAACCTGCATTTCTTCCTTTGCACTTAGTAACTTTTTTTCATGCACTCCCATCTGGTGCCCATTGCTGGTCTTGAGTTCTGGAAGATTAAACCTGGCATCATCATTCCCCCTCCCCAGCTTCGTTGGGGTTTCAAATTATCTTCATCCTTATGTAATGCAGACCATGGGTGAAATCCAAAAATTTTCCCTACTGCTTCTGTGGGCGTGGCTTGGTGGGCATGGCAGGGGAAGGATACTGCAAAATCCCCATTCCCTCCCCACTCCTGGGGGAAGGATATTGCAAAATCTCCATTCCCGCCCCACTCTGGGGCCAGCCAGAGGTGGTATTTGCCGGTTCTCTGAACTACTCAAAATTTCCGCTACTGGTTCTCCGGAACCTGTTAGAACCTGCTGGATTTCACCCTTGATGCAGACATTTCATTACCCAACTAGGTTACATCATCAGTGCTAGTAAGGAGTGCAGCTTGCTGTCAGTTTACATTCTGGTGGCTTGCCCTGTCTGTGTTGGTGGGGGTGGTCTTAGAGATTCTTCGGTTGATTCCTTAAGATTCTCTAAGATCACCCCCAACGAATATTAACGGGGCAAACCACCAGAATATAAACTGACAGCCAACTGCACTCCTTACCACTGGTAGCACTGATGATGTTACCAAGTTTGGATAAGGAAACCGTCTGCAAGAAAAGCAGCAAGCTCGAAGACCACCAAGGACCCCTCATCTCAATCCTGAGCTGTAAATATTCTCCTTTAATATGTAATGTATACCCTCCACTTATTCCTAAGTCATCTATCCAACATATAGTGCCAGAGTAATAGAAACTCTAATAGAGACTGCTGATTTCCTGACTATGACAAATGAAGCCAAAAGAAAAATTATATCTGTAATCCAGATGTACGTTTATAATATTTTAGATTTTGTATTTTGTATTTTTATCTCTTGTGTTTTTATCAAAACGTGATGTGAATGCACCATACGATAAGTATATAATAAGTCATCTTCCAGTAATGATTCTTTTCCATCCCATGGAAAAATTTCCTGGACTTATTGAGCTGCTCCAAACCAAAGAGAGGCGAATAGTTATCAAAAACGGGGATTGTCATCGGAATCTCTGAAAAGACCTCAGAATGGCTTCAGACCAATTGTTTCATTTCACAAACGGATGCGCCTCACTTCAGTTTGTGGTTTGGGCCTACATTTTACTATCAACTCGCATCACGCTTTCGGTTCCTAAGTTACCCCTCTTAGTGAGTCATTCAAGTTCAAACTTCCGCCGAACAGGATCAGTTTGAAAAAAACCGAGAAGGGGTTCATTTGAAGACGTGAGCAAACAGCGAAGGAAGTTCTCCAAAGTTCTTGATTTACCTCCTAGAGAAAGTGGTAAAAGGGGAAGCTGAGCGAAAGCGAGCTTCGTTTCTTCTCCCTGAACCCATCCTCGCTGTTCTCGACGGTCCGTGCGAAGCGAGCCTAGCTCGTTCAGTCAAAACAGTCCCCCAGCGAGGGAGGATTTGGGATTTCATGCTCTGAGATTGGCTCTCTGGTGTCGTCTTCTCTCCACCCTCCAAAACAAACTCAGCCCAGGAACTCTGCATTACAGGAAACATCTGCTGTGGATGGGAGGGCCGAGGCTGGGTTACTCTAGGGCATTGGCCAACAAAATCACCCAGAGGCTGAAATGTAAGGCATGTGCTAAACATTTCGTTGTCTTTTCCCCACCCGTTTCTTCTACGAGAAGTAAAAGAAGAAAAAAACTAAACAAATAAATAAGCCAAGAGCAAAAACTGTCTCTCCGGAGAAGAGAGGAAACAAGGAAAGTCCCCCGTGTGTGAGTTCAGAAATTACGGTTCTGCTCATCCTGGACTCAGAGAGGGGAGAACTCCGAACCAGAAGGAATATTTGCAGCTCTTCCAAAGATAAAAAGTCTCAGATTTGAGAAGATTCTTGCAAGATTGATTTTTATTTTTTGGGGGAAGAAACCTCTGAAGTGCAGTTGGCTCGTGACGGACTTGGTTGGTGCTTTCTCGCCACGGTTTTAGGATTGCGAAGATTTGACACCGTTCAATCCTCTGGGATTAGAAGCATGATCCCCTTCAGAGCGTACAGCTTGATCCCGCACACAACTTTTTTCCAGAGAGCAGAAACGTTGGAGTTCTTCCAGCTCGGGACACCTTTGTGAAAGCAGCGCGGTGAAACCAGGGAGCTGGGATTGGACTCGAAAGTGGAACAGACGTGGTCTTCTTAAATTGTCCACGAGAGGTGGATTGCTTTCCCTACCTTCTTGGCATCTCCAAAAAAACCTCAGAGATGAGTGGATGGGGGAAATTGGTCTAGTGCCCTCAAGCAAGCACGCACTGTGGGTTTCTTATTTTGGTGACAGTTGTGGTGGAAAGTGAGGGACGTTTGTCCTGCGTGCCGGTGAAGACTGAAGAACGGAAGACGTTGGTGCAGCTATGGAGGTCCTCTCCGAATGCGGGATTCTTTCGAGCCTTCTCTTAGAATTGGAGGACCAGTGCCTCTTGTCTCACTTGGAATGGCTGCACGATTTTCCTGAAGATTATCTTGATTCAGCTTGGGAAGAAATTCCAGCTGTGAGTGTTGTCCGATCCAGAACGGGCCTCCTAGAGATGCTCTTCTCCCTCTTGCTTAGAAGTGGCTTTTTGTTGATGCGCAGAAGGATTCGCCAGTTTCAATCCTGTTACTATCGCTTTTGTGCTTTACTCTCGGTTGAGGTGTGGAGGAGAAATGATGAGGATGACGATGAAGTGACTCTCAAAGCAAGATTTTCCTTTTAATAAAAATGTTCAATAATGGTTTGGTGCAGATAGAACCTTCTTTACTATTCTGTGTTAAGGCATCAATAATTGGGATGGAATGGATGGTCTTTCTGCCTGACCATTTATTCTTCCTTCCTTCCTTCCTTCCTTCCTTCCTTCCTTCCTTCCTTCCTTCCTTCCTTCCTTCCTTCCTTCCTTCCTTCCTTCCTTCC